>CM034351.1:50744884-50749884 GCA_019925275.1 Mytilus edulis
CAACGTGTTAAACCAACATGTTTAACCAACGTGTTTAACCAACCAACCAACCAATCAATCACTTAATGTATGTTTCCGTGTCATGCGTTTAATACGGGATGCAAGGTCTCTTGAGGTCTTTTTTCCCTTGTTCTAAGTGACCCTATCAAACGTGTTTAATCAACCAACCAACAAACCAACCAACCAACAAACCAACCAACTAACCAACCAATCAATCAACCAACTAATCAATCAATCAATATGCATGACTGTTTATTTATGACAGTTTATTGAAGGAACAAACTCTCAATTATTCAAGAACATTTTTATTTTATTATTGTTCTAACGTCTCTTCTGAAAAAAAATCCACATATTCTCTGAAACTACAAGTCCAATCGACCTGAAAATTTGCAGTCAGCAGGGCATACATGTACTGAAGGTTCATAAAAAAACTTTTTGCAGATATCTCTCAAGACTTTTCCTAGAAAAAAGAAATGGCAATGCAGTAAAAATCGCTTGCTAGGTCCGTCAATCTCAGTAAAAACCTACAATAAAATGTCCGCTCCGAGATTGAAATACTAATCTGTGTTACAAACAGGTGCTGAAAAATGGACATTATCAAAAAATAATCATTAAATGTGTTTTAAAGTTACACCGGATCGATTAAATCCAAAACATGCACTGCTGTTGAACTGTGATCAAAATGTCAATTTCCTACAATGACAAAAGAAATTACATTGTGTACATTCCATCTCTAGACTTGTTGTCTGTTCAAGGTCCCGACCTAAAAAGAAATTAAAAGACTAAGTTTTTCCTAATATAAACCCGCGTCACGTGATGTCTCCTCAATCTTGCGCGCGCGCTGTATCTAAAATAAAAGAAAAACTTTCCAAACTAAACATGAAACTTCTCCGGTAACATAATAATATAGACCCCATACCAAAGCAAACAAACAAACAAATAAACAAATACCCCCCCCCCCCTTTTCCAAATCAATCAATAAAAAAAAATCAATTATCCATTCATCAGAGGGGAAAGACTGCCTAACAATTGTTTTCAAAACAATTGCTTTATATTTATTATTATTATTATTATTTTTTTTTTCCGCCAACTTTTGTTCTTGCGATAAATGTTTGTTTCGCAATATGTCGCTTTGATATTTCTCAGATTGTATCGTATAGTTTATGCGCTTTTAAATTTCACCCTGCTAAGCCGAACCAATTTCTTTGTAAGAGTTATCTCCCTATTTACTGTTTATCATCAGAGTGTATCTCCTTCGTACCAAAAAGAGATAGCGACAAAATTCTTTTTACAAATTGTTCGTTACATCCTCACTAATTTTTGGCTCATTTGGATCGAAGCGATTCGATTAAATTTTAAAGGAGTTATCTACCTTTACGGAATAAATTTGTCGGTATGTTTTTTTAACTCATAAACCGTTGACCGTATAACCCTGGAATGTTTTTATTTGAGTCCCCTGGATCCTAACTTAGAAAATTAGGTCAAGGTCAAAGGTCAAGTTCATATTTTAGATTTTTATATGTTTTTCATTTCCCTATAATTCTTGAACGGTTATAGATACAAAACTATTAAGCAGTGAAAAATGCTTGGTACTTCAAGGGGCAACTTTTTTACATTATGACTATATTGATTTTACCATCATGTAAGGGACATAACTCCCATCGATGGTTTTTAAAAAGCCATTTTTAGGCAAAACTCTTTAACAAAAGGTCCTTGACCCATAGGGTCTTTTGCAATGACCTTGTGGAGCAATGACCTTGACGAAAGTCACAAGGTCAAAGGTCAAGGTCATCAAATTATGTGGTTTTTGGCACTATTTAAGCAGTTTTATGTGTGTTTGAATTTCAACCAACCAACCAACCAACCAACCAACCAACCACCAACCAATCAATCAATCAATCAATCAATCAATCAATCAATCAATCAATCAATCAATCAATCAATGTTTCCGTTTCATGTGTTTGATACGGGATTCAAGGTCTCTTTTTTTTCGCTTGTTTTAATTGAGCCTATCAAACGTGTTTAACCAACGTGTTTAACCAATATTTTTAACCAACGTGTTTAACCAACATGTTCAACCAACGTGTTTAACAAACCAACCAACCAATCAATGCATGTTTCCGTTTCATGTGTTAAATACGGGATCCAAGATGTGTTTTTTTTTTTCGCTTGTTTAAATTGAGCCTATCCAACGTGTTTAACCAGCCAACGTGTTTAACCAACATGTTTAACCAACCAACCAACCAACCAAGCAACCAACCAATCAATGCATGTTTCCGTTTCATGTGTTAAATACGGGATCCAAGATGTGTTTTTTTTTTTCGCTTGTTTAAATTGAGCCTATCCAACGTGTTTAACCAGCCAACGTGTTTCACCAATATGTTTAACCAACGTGTTTAACCAACATGTTTAACCAACGTGTTTAACCAACCAACCAACCAATCAATGCATGTTTCCGTTTCATGTGTTAAATACGGTATCCAAGATGTTTTTTTTCCGCTTGTTTAAATTGAGCCTATCCAACGTGTTTAACCAGCCAACGTGTTTAACCAATATGTTTAACCAACATGTTTAACCAACGTGTTTAACCAACCAACCAACCAATCAATCAATCAATGCATGTTTCCGTTTCATGCGTTAAATACGGGATCCAATTTTGAGCCTATCCAATGTGTTTAACCAACGTGTTTAAGCAACATGTTTAAGCAACGTGTTTAACCAACCAACCAACCAACCAACTAATCAACCAATCAATCGATCAATCAATCAATCAATCAATCATGATCATGATCAATAAATCATGTTTCATGAAAAATCGAAATTCAATATTGTTCTTGCGTCACTTCTGAAAAAAAATCCACATGTACTCTGAAACTACAAGTACAATCGACCTCAAAATTTGCAGTCAGCAGGGCATACATGTACTGAAAGTTTATAAAAAAACTTGGTGCAGATATCTCTCAAAGCTTTTCCTAGACAAAAGAAATGGCAATGCCGTAAAAATCGCTTGCTAGGTCCGTAAATCTCAGTAAAAACCTACAATAAAATGTCCGCTCCGAGATTGAAATACTAATCTGTGTTACAAACAGGTGCTGAAAAATGTACAATATCAGAAAATAATCAATAAATGTGTTTTAAAGTAACACCGGATCAATTAAATCCAAAACATGCACTGCCCGTGAACTGTCATCAAGTTGTCAATTTCCTACAATGACAAAAGAAATTACATTGTGTACATTCCATCTCTATACATGTTGTCTGTCCAAGGTCCCGACCTAAAAAGAAATTAAAAGACTAAGTTTTTCTTAATATAAACCCGCGTCACGTGATGTCTCCTCAATCTTGCGCGCGCGCTGTATCTAAAATAAAAGAAAAACTTTCCAAACTAACCATGAAACTTCTCCGGTAACATAATAATATAGACCCCATACCAAAGCAAACAAACAAACAAATAAACAAATACCCCCCCCCCCCCCTTTTCCAAATCAATCAATAAAAAAAATCATCAGAGGGGAAAGACTGCCTAACAATTGTTTTCAAAACAATTGCTTTATATTTATTATTAGGTCTTTCCACCTTTCTGTGGAAAGACCTATTGTATTTCTTCTGATTATTATTATTTTTTTTTTTTTTTTTTTTTTTCTTCCGCCTAATTTTGATATTGCGACAAATGTTTGTTTCGCAATATGTCGCTTAGATATTTCTCATATTGTATCGTACAGTTTATGCGCTTTTACATTTCACCCTGCTAAGCCGAACACTTTTCTTTGTAAGAGTTATCTCCCTATTCACTGTTTATCATCAGAGTGCATCTCCTTCGTAACAAAAAAAGATAGCGACAAAATTCTTTTTACAAATTGTTCGTTACATCCTAAGGAAAATTTGGCTTATTTGGATCGAAGCGATTCGATGAAATTTTATAGGAGTTATCTACCTTTACAAAATTATTTTCTCAATATGTGTTATTAACTAATAAACCGTCAACCATATAACCCTGGAATGTATTTATTTGAGATCCCTAGGCCCTTTATTAGAAAATGGGGTCAAGGTCAAAGGTCAAGGTCAAGTTCTAAATTTGGAATTTTCCATGTTTTTGCATTTTCTCCAACCCTTGAAAAGGTATATATTAAAGAACAAGTGCAAAATGATTGCTATATAGTTATGAAGATATTTTACATTTGGTCTGATACAATTAAATAGCATCTAATAGGAGTTAGTGCCCCTGAAATGTCTTGATATGAGGTTATTTGATTATAACTTCAACTAAGTCCATTTTAATGGCATTTGACCTTGTGCAAAAGTTTGGATGACAAATGACCTTGAAAAATGACAACCGGAAGTGACCTTGAGAAAACCGGAAGTAACCTTCTTTGCAATTTTTTCGTATAAAAGTACTCAAAATCCATATATTTTGTCATATAGATACATAAACTGATTACTGAAGACTAAAAATGACTTCCAACAAACCAGTGACCATGTATCTCCCATTCTAAATACAAAAGTATATAGAAACTATATATTTTTGGAATCAGTGTGAAAGAAGCTGTCATATTAGACCGGAAGTGACATTCATTTCACCGGAAGTAGCATATTATCTCCTTTATATCACTTAAAAATATGATTAAACCATTATTTATCGTATCAGTATGAACAACTATCTTCTTATCAAAATTTCTTTGATATGGAAAGACCTTCAATTGTTCTCTGAACAATTGGTTTTTAATTATTTTTTTTTTTCTTCCGCCAAATTTTGTTCTTGCGATAAATGTTTGTTTCGCAATATGTCGCTTAGATTTTTTTCATATTGTATCGTATAGTTTATGCGCTTTTAAATTTCACCCTGCTAAGCCGAACCATTTTCTTTGTAAGAGTTATCTCCCTATTCACTGTTTGTCATGTGTGTGCATCTCCTTCGTAACAAAATAAGAAAGCGACAAAATTCTTTTTACAAATTGTTCGTTACATCCTCAGGAATTTTTGGCTAATTTGGATCGAAGCGA
>CM034351.1:51354884-51676182 GCA_019925275.1 Mytilus edulis
TTGTCAGTCAGTAATCAGCAGGAGGCAAGGGGAGATAATCTAATTAATTATCAGCAGATAATCATGTTTGATCACTGATCATCATGATAAGCAGTGATTGGCAGATATTGGCTAGAATTGATTGTTCTGAAGAGTTCCAATAGTTTATTTATTGATGAAACAATGGAAGTTATTGTTACATAGATTTAAAATAATGGTCATGCTTGGCCTTCAGCAATGAGCAAAACCCATATTGTGTAATTCAGCTATGAAAGACCCTGACTTGACAAAAGTGACAAAAAACAGCTTGATATAATGACAAACTAATATGGTAAATTGAAGAAAATTAAATGACAAGACAGCAACCAACGTCACTGTAACAGTTAAAAAAAAAAAACAAAATGCTGGAAGACAAATAGAATAACACTTGGTCACTTGACATTTTCAATTGCTTTTAAAATAAATTTATTGAAAATTTCAAACTTTTCATGGATCCTTTGAAAATGATGGATTGTCCTTGTACAAATATAGCGTGATATTCTATTGTATTCTCTAGCCTTCTAAGGGACAACATTTTGGAAGGTTATTTGGATAATTTATAACCCGCATCATCTTTTAAAATCAGAAACAAAATTGTTTACCATCCCATCTTTTGATGCCTCGTTTCACCCATTGTGTATGACAATGCAGTTAACGACTATATCGGCCTTTGATGTACTGAAAACTTCAGAAAATAAAACTGATGATAAAAGAAAATTCTATTCTTACAAACAGCGGGACTATTATTGAAAAATATTATGTCTTTATATATGGAATATTAGAGACAGGAGCCCCTTTAACGTTTGAAAAGTAAAATATAAAATTTCTGACGGGATTACAAAAGAAGGGGGTAGAATTGATTTGTCATAGTACATCATTAAATTCAAATTGTTCGGCATTTAAATCAACTTTTAGTGTTGTTTGATTTACTTTCTATTTTTCAGCTTGGCTTAATATATGCTTTTCCCTCTAACAACACAAAAGAACATTTTACAAATGCATAAGAACTTTTTTTATACGTTTTGTAATAAAATGATAAAACTAGTTGCATTTTAAACATTACGCCAATGACATACCGTTTTTTGTTAAGGATTAAATGATTGTTCAGACTGCGAAGCAACTAGATTTTATAATGTATAATTTTAATAAATCACGTTTATAATTACGTTATTTTGAAATTCTTACTTTTATCGTTAAGTACTGTCAATTATCAAAATTAAAGAAAAAGTAAAAGTAGGTCCGCCAAAAATAAATCATGGTTCACGTTCACATTAAGTCGTATGTACTTTACTTACAAAGTTAAATACAGACACAATTGAATTTTAAATTGAAATATAAATAATTTCTATGTTGTTGAGTGAAAGTCTTATATTAGAAGTAAAAATCTGTTCCATTAACAATAACTTTAATCGGGAACGTTTATATTTGGTGTTTCAATATTAGGATAAGTAATTTTTGGCGGCTGTTGAATTTGGCCCATTGTAATCTTTATTGTTACAAAACAGCGGTATTTGACTTCTGTTCAATGTTACATTTAAATTCAATTGTTAGAAGAAAAGAATAGTTTAAACAATTAATTTTCACCTCCAGTTGTTTTTTCAAGGAATGGAAGTGTTAAATACTTTAATTATTCTTTTCTGTGAAGATAATATAAAGTTAAAATATTAGTTTTGAATTTAAAAGTTAGGTCTTAAGATCAACTGTTTTGTAAATCAAAAAGAATATATAGTCTAGGACTCTGGGTGTACTATGGTAAACTATACTATCTGAACTTTAAAGTTTTGATTTGGGAAATATGGACTTTTGGACGTTTTGGTTAGGTAGGTGTTTTGATTTCTTTTCCTTTTTAAGTGTCCAGCTGTCTGGTCAAGACAGAAGAGTTGACATATTTTTGTCAAGACACTTAAGATTTGATGTTAAAAGAAATAGATCTCATTGGATTGGTCCCTAGTTTATAGGAAAGTTTAGTAACTTTGCAAATAAAATAATTATATAATTGTATAAACCAATTTTTAAAGACCTTTCGACCATTAATTGGCCTTCTTCAGTTCTTTATTTTTCCTTTCAACTACATGGCTGACATTACATTTGAAAACAAGGAATAACATAATTGTCAATAAAATAAACGCATTTTGTTGGTACTTAATTGCATGGTTCAACATAGTCAACATATAATGGTACCCAAGGAAACAATTTGCCAAAAAAATGTTTCATGCTTCTATCACATTGATGGGTATGCTACATTTTATTCCTGTTTACCACAAATGTGTAATTGTATTTTTTGATACAGTTTTAAGCATCCATGACTTGACCTTTTTTTCATATATTTTCCCTCAATATGTCATCAAATACCCCTCCCACTGGCATTCTGTCATCAAATATCCATACCTCCATCATTGAACGTGCGGGTACAAATGAAAGAACTTTCACCAGGTAAATACAGATACAGGGAAACGTTACGGTACAAGAGCCACAGTTAGAAAATTAACAGTTTGTTAAAACTACCGTATTCATAAAAGGCTTCAGATTCAGCGGACTGTAACCACACTTTACACGTCATTGAGTTGATATAGATGTCATACTATTGTATTTTCAATTTTTATGATAATTCAAAAAACTTTTGTTGTTGGTTGTTTGTTATTTTTGAATTTCAATAAATATTATTCCCTTAACACATCATGCGTCAGATTACATAGAGAGGTAGACTAAGCGCATTGTCGAGTAAGTACTGATGTAGCTTTTAGATATAGGTGTGGAGTTAAATGTTAAAATCGTAAAATGTTCCTTAATTTTTACTCTAAATTAATGTTTAATTGTTAAACAAGTTATTGAAAAGTTCCGATATTTTAAAAAAAAAAAAAAAAAGATTGAAATATTGTGATACATGTACTAATATTGACCATTTTTACTTGGAGTTCATAAAAATGTAAATCTTTTCAACTAGAAATTAAAATATTAAGATTTGATGAGAGACAATATATAATCTTTCTCGTCATTATTTAATTATTGAAAAGACAGATCGGATATCACATGTATGCCTTAAAATATACTTTTGTTGGTTTGACGATTTTGCACGTCATGATATTTAAATTGCATATTAATGATAAATAAATATAAAAGTTATCAAAATTTGAAGATTTAAATTGATGGTTATTTTCCATGCACTTTTATACATATTTCAAAAGTCATATGTTGATTTATAAAGATGACTGGGTATTGGGGGTTTCCCTTGTTTAGAGTTGCAGATTTCACAATATCAATAGGAAAAATTCCATTCCTTTAATCAAAAGAATAAAGACAGGATTTTGAGTTTATACATTCAGTTGTCATTTGATGAGTACCACACAACAAGGTCATGATTCTCTGACCAGTAAAGGTATACATACATATTTCCTGTTTAATTCAGAACTCTATGTGAGGGACTTCTTCTGGGAGGCCAACATTATCAAGGGAGACAAGTACGGTAGATATTAATTTTCCCAATATTGAATTGGCAGATTCCCGTTAAATTCAGAACTCTACATGTTGAACATCTTCTGGGAGGCCAACATTATCAAGGGAGACCACTGGATATTAATTTTCCCAATATATTGAATTGGCAGGTTTCTGTTTAGTTCTGAACTCAACATGTGGCACTTTTTTGTATTTGTCACTTGATTAAACATTTGTAAACAGAATAGAAGGTTATTATATCTTGTTGAATCAGGTTTTATAATCATATTAGCTTCTGTATTTTATATGGACTATTTTCACTTTATATTATAGCCATTTAAAACTACGATATGACTTCAAATTGTAAAATATCAAAGGAAACAAAATGCTTGAAAGTCAAAGGATATCCTATATAAAACTGTATAACATTGTTTACTTTAAAACATTTTTATTGTTTTCTTTTCCTTTTGTAGTTTGACTATTCTGTTTTAAATTTCTTTTATGTTAGAAATTTTCTAAAAACAAACTTGATAAAAGTTTTTAAATTTGAATTATTTTTATGGATAAGTCTTTGTGAGCAATAAAATTATATTACTAAATGTAGAATCTTCTATTCGAACGATTATACAAATTGAAAAATAAATTTATTTACAGTTTTAAAACAATTTGCACAAATTGCAAATTGACGACATTAATGCTTGTCTCATTTCGACATTTCGCGAGACGTTGCTTTCTTGTAATGGCATGTTGTACGATAAGAGGAAAAACACAATAAGACAATTTCAAGCAGACAATGAGCAATAAATAAGCTGGTTTCATTGCGTTTTACTTTAATTTGGGACCAAGATAGTCACTGTTATAGGTTTTATAGCCGAGTTTGATTGCGATAGGCTTTTAATATCTTCCATTTTCAATACAATCCTCGGTAACCCTTTGCAACAATTTAGCCTAATAGAAACGAATAAATGGATAAACTAACAGCCTTAATTGTACAAAGTTCTCTTGTTTTATGCTTTTTATGTATTAATTACAGGCTTTTAAATAATTATTCTTATTTGATAGAGATCATTAAGAAAGGATTCCTCCACTTAAAAATAGTACTTAGATTTATTGCAATAAAAACGATGAATTGTTATTTTTTTCTCAGAGCCCACACAAAGACAAGAATTTCTATATATGTGGCATTGGTAATAGACACAAGTTATTGTCCCTAAGAGTTTTAGTTATTTCTAGATACTATAATCACAGTGATGATTCTGTTAAATTATACTTAATGCATTGAATTAGGCATACAGGATTCTGAAAGTTGAATTTTAAGAAAGAGTAATCTCCCCTTTTTCAAATTCATTTCTTGTGGGTAAAAGTATCAGGAATTTATAGGCAAAAATAATGAAATATCTCTGAAACATTTAACTGTAGACTGAGATGGCTCTTGCCTCCGATGGCCAAACAAGTCAGAAAAAGGGCCATGATGATGCATCATTGCAACAATGGACTAATACATGCAACAGTAGTATTTGAGAGTCAGAATATGGTACTTTGATCAACATCAATGGTTCTTAATTCTACTCCATAGCAGTCTTTACACTTATCCTGCAAGCCTATGCTTGAAAAATTACTATATCAAATCTGTCACAGATTGTTCTAAAGGGCTACATTTCTCAAAAAAACATCCAACTTTAATTGAAAGTATGTACAAAACAATGTTTATTGAATTGCTGAAGATCTGCAATCATTTTCTGTGTAATTTTTTTGTGTGCAAATCTTGGCCAGGCTTATATAGACTCGATCCTTACAAATCTTTGCCAGGATTATATAGACTCGGTCCTTACAAATCTTGGCCAGGCTAATATAGACTCGATCCTTACAAATCTTGGCCAGGCTAATATAGACTCGATCCTTACAAATCTTGGCCAGGCTAATATAGACTCGATCCTTACAAATCTTGGCCAGGATTATATAGACTCGGTCCTTACAAATCTTGGCCAGGCTAATATAGACCGGTCCTTACAAATCTTGGCCAGGCTAATATAGACTCGATTCTTACAAATCTTGGCCAGGCTTATATAGACTCGATCCTTACAAATTTGTCTTTTGAAAATCTGTGAAAGAGAACATTTTTCATGTTGAATGCATGGAAGTTTTAATTAATGAAGAGAACAAACAAACTGAAGAAAACATTTTAAATAAATAAAACATTTGTTTACTTTTTTGAACATTTACATCAAATTGCGTATTGTAAAGATGAATAAATTTGCATATTTTTTAATAGGTAGGTATAGAATAATAACTTAAATTCAGTTATTCTTTTCCGCATCCTATTTTGAGATCTAATCCACTTGAAAAGTGCATCTGCTTCTAAAACGAACAAAGGACCGAAAAATGTTATTATAAACGTAAATATAGTATTTCATAATAGAGGTTTAGTATTCTTATAAAACATATGGGAGAGATCTGTCGTGGAACAATGTTGATTGTATAATAGTTATTGTGTTTGGGTAATAGGAGGGGACCAACACGTTATGATTAAATGGGACAGGGTAAAAAAGGGAAGGAATGCTTATTGTTTAATTTTGGAAATTGTCATACAATTATGGATGGTAAGGGGTCAATCAAAGGTGTTTGACGTAAGAAAGCATAGAAATTGTTGTAAAACTTGAATTGCAGGCTTTCACTTTTTTTATATTGTAGTCACAACAATAAAGATTATATTTTTAATTCTTTTTTTGGGAAATCTCTCAAATATGAAAAATTTAATTATATTATGATGGTACATTGTATATTGAATATAAAACAAAATTCTTTGTAAAAAAAAATAATGATAGCTAATTGCAAATTTGATCATGTAGACCATGGTAGAAACATATGTATATAGTAGTAAATGCTTTGAATCTGGCATTTTATCTAATGTTTACCCCCCCCCCCCTTTTGGTGCCTTTTAAAATGAAGAAAGACCAGATGATAGCTAAAAGTTTAATTTTCAAATTTTATTTCAATTAACACCACAAAAGAAAAGTTTTTTGCAAACTGATAAAAAATAACCAATTTAACAATTCTCTTACTTAAAAAATAGTTGGCGAACTACAAAACAATGTTCAAAACAACCAAAATTAATAATTCTCTAACTTAAAAAAATAGTGGGCGATAGACAAAACATAAGTAAGTGTCCTGAAATGACATTACCCCTACCAGACCTCATTACAAGGACTGTGGGAATTGTGGAACCAAGCAGCTGTCAAACTTATTGTTTCAAGGAGGAAGATGTAAACACAGGACAAGCCAAAGTTTATTTTCATTCAACCTGCACTTAAGTTTACAGACTTAGTGCATCCCAGCAGGAACAAGAAACAGGAATGCCTTTTGTCTACGATAATATAATTATATCTAATGGGTGTATAATTAATGACCCCTTTGTGGTGTGTGTTTGTTGTGATTAGGTCCTTTTGGGTTTATGGCCTGTTTACAAGTAATTTCGTTGAACATCAGGAGGCCCTTGTACTACGGAGCAGTGGTGTAGTTTTAATAAGAGATTTGTGTTGGTTTTATAAGCTAAGATAATTAGATTAAGGATAATTGTGTGTTTATTAAGTGCTGTCTAATGAAAGAAAAATCTCATGTCAGACAACTTATATTGTCCATCAATTTTTTTTGTATTAAACAAGCATGAAAAATTGATGAGGTTTGTTTTGTGTTTGTTATCAGAAAATTTGTAAAAATATTTAGTTATAATCATTTTCTATTCAAAACTAAAAAAAAAAATAATCAGAAATTTATTTATACAACCATTGATATTAGAAGGAAATACTAGTTTATTAGAACTTTTTTCGTTTAATCATGCTTGGAATGAATTCTATAATAAAAAGATGTCCTTAAAATTCTAAATCGTTCTTTAACATAAGAACAACAATGACAAATCTAATGTGCTACTATTTGATTGGATGTTATAAAATACAACAACAAAAATGATGTAAAAATATTTGTTTGTGCATCCTATTTAATCTGACCTTTTTACCTTAAGATTTTAATTTCTTTTTAAAATATTTGTCTCTGTATTATATCATTCAAAAACTTAAGCCTCAATTTTTCACAATGACTGCACATTAATTTTTTGGCCACGCCCACAAAAATCATCAAGTATGGAAAAAAGCAGAATCATGGCAGCAATGACAGTTAAAGCGGTTAAGTAATTATGAAGCCATCCCATTAGTATAATTGTCTGTATATTATAATGCAGATTTCACCACCAATCAACAGCTACTTCAGAATGTCATTAAACAGATAACCAAGGGAGATAAACAGGGTTTTCTGACATAACTAACGTTCCTTTGTCAAGTTAAACTGTTACAGATGTAACTACAGTCGATTAACCCCAATTTAACACAATTATAATCAGTGCTCCTGGTAATCGCTCTTTTGTTTTCATTACACAGAGCTCTGTATAAAGTTAGATATGGTTATTAATGATGGAGGAGTGCAGCAGTGGCAGATCCAGGAGGGTTCTGGGTTCTGGGTATTGGACCCCCTCCCACTATTTTTTTTGGATGATCAATACATCTAAATGGGGACATATAGTTGGAACCCCCCTTTATCCTGAGTTTGATTCTATGTATTGTTTTTTTTTTGTATACATCTGCTTCAATAATAAATGCTTATTTCAATTAAAATAATGTGTGCTTTTAAAAAAAAGTCCTGATGAAATTTCACACTTTTAAACATAAAGTCATTTTAGTCTAATTTACATTGAATTTTATTGTTCAGTTTTTTCCTTCCTTAAAATTTTAGTATTTTTTGCTTTACTTTATTGCTGTTCATTTTTTGGTGCTCAACTGTAAAATTATTGTTTTCTAGTTGATTTTGTGTTGGTTTTTTTTTTGCTTTGGTTTGCAGCTGTACTGACCTTTTTATACTTACCATTTTACGACCCATTGTTTTACTTTGATGTTTTTGGTACTTAGCTGTGTTTGAAAGGTTACACATTATTAAGGAATCTATTGTTGATTATTAGGTGCACTTGATTAGCTACATCTTCAAGCATTGTTTAAACAAACAAAAATCAGCAGTCAAATGCTTCTATTGACATGAAAGGGGCACCCCATGGGGTTCTCTACTTAGGTGCTATATGTTTACTGGCATGTAATGGCATTTGTGATGGATGGTTGTCACTAGCAGAATGAGGAGAATGTTTTTAGACAGATAAATTCTGTAATTACCAATTGTTGTTCAAAAGCTGCTGCATCTTTATTTATACCTTTCTAAGTGTTAACTCTTAACTGAATTTGATTGGTAACTAAACAATGCTCAATTCTGTTTTTAAGAGGGTTTATGGCATTTGAATTGTGACCTACATGATATAATCTGCAGATAAAAAAATCTTGATTTTTTTTTTGTCAATTTTTTTTAGAATAAGACTGGATACATTAAACCACATTAATAAAACAAGGCTCTTTTCATTCTTTTTGCTTTAACGCCTGAAATTTAACTTTCATATATGAGACTGAGGAATTGTATGAGAGGACACAGGCCATGAGTGAGAAGGGGTGTCTACCATCTAACACAGCAACTTAATGCTCTTAGACAGTGAGAAATGCATGTAATTTAAGTAGATTAGCTGTATTTTATTGACAGATACCCAGCATGACCAAGCATTAAATCTAATTGGTCAATGGGCTTGTCTGTTCACTGACAGATATTCAATGTTCTATCATTGAATTCCATTGGTCGTTTGGTGGTGATATAATATATTATACCAGACAGAAATTGTTTGAATTCATAGATATTAGAAAGTTTTTCAATAAAAAGATTTGGGCTAAGAAAGAGTTGAGTTCATATTCTGGTTAAGAGGGACTTTTTTAATAGCAGATATATCATGTAATTTTCTCCTTTTGTCTTCAAGTATTACAATCTTTATCAATTTTACTTTTCGTCAGCTTCAAGTTTGACAGAAATTTTGACCCCAACATTTTAAATGAATGCAAGATCTTTGTTGTGATCAATTTTCTATCAAAATGTAGGTTAATTAAGCCAACTAGATCCAAAGTCCATATCTGATCTAATTTTTTCTTCAAAAACTTCATATTTCATAGACAACAGGGCAACATTTACCCCCTTACTTCAATATAAATTTCATCCTCATATTGAAATCATTATACTCTAATGGAATAAAAGTAGATAAGAATTCATTTGGATGATAAAATTGAAGTGTGGCCCTCCTTCTACTGTTTCAGCTTATCATATTTTGACAGACTTCTGCTTCTATTGTAACATCATCTGATGACTGGTTTATCAAATAAATAACAATTATTTATAATGTAAGCTGTATAGTCATCATGTAGGAATGTGGAGTTCTCTTTAGAACTTTGTTTTCATGTTAAAAACCCAACCAAAAAAACAAAGAATCAAGTCTTTTTCTTGTAATCTACAAAGAACAGTAAATACATGTTTTGCAGGGCATTGGTTAAATGTTGATGAGGGGAGATAACTCTAATTTATTTCATTAATTTTACTCTTTAGATAACTATGAATGAATTTTAAAAGAAAAACAGAGTTTGGGCGAATGATATTTTATCTGTCTTTAAATTAAATTATATTTTTTATAATATTTCTAACCATATGTCATTGGGTTTATGTTATGAAATTAATTGACAGAATGAATTATTACAAATAGTCCTTAAAAAGTACAGTAGTGAGTCTTTTTCCTCCAGTGTTTAAGTTCAAGACAAAGTTCATGTCATCATGAGAAAAGATGGCTATTTTACTTAACATAACACATCCCTGACCCAAGTTTTAGCTAATGACATGCATAATTACAGATTTTCATAACAATTTTTCTTTTGATCTTCTAACAGTAATGGCTGCAATTCCTAGGAGAGTTCCCACAATCTTATTCTAATCAGAAAATAAACAAGCAGTGACAGAAAATAAACAAATATCATTGTTCTGTACAACTTATCACCCTCTCTACCATACATGTCAAAAACTACTGTTGATTCTACACTAATCTTGTCAGGGCTAATAGTTTCTGTTACAGGATTAATTATTGGATGTGATTTCTACAACCAGTTCACTTAGAGTGTTTAAATCACAAAATGGGAGGTCTTTAACTTTTTCACTTAAAATATAAATCTATTCTACACTAATCTTGTCAGGGCTAACAGTCTCTGTAACAGGATTAATTATTGGATGTGATTTCTACAACCAGTTCACTTAGAGTGTTTAAATCACAAAATGGGAGGTCTTTAACTTTTTCACTTAAAATATAAATCTATTCTACACTAATCTTGTCAGGGCTAACAGTCTCTGTAACAGGATTAATTATTGGATTTGATTTCTACAACCTGTTCATACAGTCAACAGTGTGTCAAAAACATGAACTTTGTCAGGGCTAATAGTTTCTGTAACAGTATTAATTATTGGATGTGATTTCTACAACCAATTTACATAGAGTGTCTAAATCATAAAATATGAGGGATTTTGGCTTTCTTACCTTCACTTAAACTCATCTTGTTTAGTTCAAGGATTCCTTATTGTATTTATTGTCTACAACCAGTTCACTTATAGTGTTTAATTATAAAATGTGAGGGCTTTTGGCTTTCACCACTTCACTTTGAAAATTGGCAGATCCAGGGGGAGGGTTCCAGGTGTTGAAGCCCCTCCTTTTTCTTTGACTATCAATGCATTTGAATGGGGACATATGGATGGAACCAGACCCCCCCCTTTTTTTTTGAAAATGGCTAATGTCTACAACCAGTTCACTTAGAGAGTCTAAATCATAAAATATAAAGTCTTTCATCATATTGTTCACCATTGATGTAGAAACATGTATGTTTGGGCCATACCACTTTTTGGAATAACCATAATAAAACTTGTATAAAATTAGACTTTTCAGCAAATGTTTTCCATTTTAGACTGAATTGACACAGTTTAAATACAACCTGTCCAAATAAAGTATGCAATGGTATTCTTTTATCTATACCAATTTCAGTGTAAAGAAAAACGTGCTGTATCGCTTTACAACAAGTCTTGTTAGGGTTAAAGGGATTTATTATTGGATGTTATCTTATAATCAAAGGGATTGTCTACAACAAGTCAGTTTTAAACATTTAATTCTTTAAACCAAATACAAATACATGTAGAATAGAATCTGCAGTCAGTTAATCACAGACCATAATCTTTTTATAGAATTTGTAAATTATGGGTGTTCTCATTTATTGCCTTTTCCATAAATAATATGTTCTGTTTGGTTAATGACTAGGGTATTTAACAAACCATTCAGTACAGAGCCTTGTCCTTATGGCTTTTCAATAGCAGTTGTCCCAGCTGGTATCTCCTAGAACAAACAGTTACCACAAAGTTGATAATACAATAGGAAAAAAAGAATTATTGAATATAAAACGTACAAATATGACAATTAACGATTTCTTGCATGTCAAATGGTGGGTTCTTTTGATTGTTAATTCTTCACATGGTATTCTATCAGATTAAACAACAGTGCATGGTACCACACGACTGGCTGTAGTTTGATTGCATGTGAAGTGATTAGGAGAATTTGGGAGATAAGATTTTTCCATTGTTTCTCACTGGACTGTGACCAGACAGGAGGCAGGGTGTTTTATCATGCTATTTTATCAACCCAAATCTACATACTGATTATTAATTGCTGCCAAACTGAGTGAATTTTGATGTAAAATAAATTAGAGTGCTTGTCTTTGCTCATGTCTTTTAATCAGGAGGTACAGAGATAAATGTATCTTTAATGAGCGTTTATTTGTGATGGAGAGGCAGGCTGACATTGTATTGTTTGAAGATTTATTTTCAAACATTACTTAACAAGAATTACACATTTAATTTTTTGCCATGACATTGTAGGATATAAAGAATGCCCATTAAGTGAGAGTCCCAAAACATATCAAGGCTACAGGTTATAACTACAGTGCCAAGTTTATAATAAACTTTTTTTTTTTTTTTCTAAGGTGCAAATCAGGCTTTGGTTTTCTCTTTTGAATTGTTTCAGATTTTGTATTCATTAGGCCTTTAATAATTTACCATATGAAGGGAGTAGGTTTTTCTCATTGTTGAAGGCTCTACAGTGCTCTTTAGTTGTTTATATCCTCGTCTTTGGGTCTCTGTAGATATTTGTCTCTAGGCAATTGTACCACATCTCTTAAATGAGTTGATGATAATTTTGAAAGATGATATGTACGAAAGCTTTCTGATTTATTTTGTCCCATTGCTGGTAGGGTTGTGGTTAAGCATGAAGACCTTGTATGATTAAAATAATTGATTTTTTAAGTCAGAAGATTTTTATTCAATTAAATAGATAAAGGCAATCTATTGGACTTGTAAAAAAATGGAAAAGACAAAAAGTAGAAAGAAAATATCAAATTCATAGAATGTAAAAACATATTGTCACAACAATATAATCTAAAAACCTTAAATAACTTACAAATTTTAACAATGGGAAAATTTCATGGGAATGTCATTCCACAAAGGTTTTTGATACATTTATTATGGCGAGTCAAATGTAGCGTGGCATCATTGTCAGTCATGTAGCCATTCCATGCAGTCACATCTGACATAAGTCAACATTCTTCACGTCTGCTAGAATCATAGATAAGGATAATAATTGTAAACAACGGATTTCTTAATATGTTTTTGTGTGTGAACTTGATGATTCTTTGTTTAGTTTTGAACTGTGTTTTTTGTATGATAAACTTCAAGTTTTGTCCCAGAATCAGTGTGACTGCATGCACGTTTCTTCATGTGAGAATTTTTGTTTTATGAATGTTTGCAATTCGTCTGTATTCTGTTATTATTATTTAGCTTTCTATTATGGCTTTCGATGTTGTCTTGATTTCTGATTAACATTTTGATGGTGTTAAGGCCATAAAAAAGAATAGGTTTGTTTGCCCAAACGCTACCTACCCAGAAAAAAGCTGCCTACTCAAATTCTTTAATGTCCTGATTTGAAGAAGGTTTTTTTTAATCAGATAGGCATGAAGACTAATAAACACCCAATACTTCAATTTCTCTTTTAAAAAAAAATAAAAGATGCCTTCCTACCTACCCACTGTCTCAACCTTTGGGTAGGGTTTGGGCAAACCAAAATATTTTTAATTGTGGCCTAATTACAGCATAAATTGTATAGCTGTATACCATTTTTTTGGGGTATCTTATCAAGAGTCATTAAAAAAATAATTTAGGTAAAGAATTAAGTATTGTTCAGCCACAGCTTTACATAATATTTAACAGATTCCACTTGCATGTGACTTGAGCAATCTGATTTCAACACCCGACTTTTTTTAAAATTTGATCATTACTTTTAAAGATTTAGGGATGCCCCAAGTACATGTGCCCAACAGTCGTCTAAAATGTCCCAATGTAGCTGGAACTTCAAAATATTATCAAGTACATGTGCCTCAATTGTCATTCATCTAAAAATCCAAAAGTACATGGAACTTTAAAGAAATATCCAGTACATGTGCCTAATGGTCATTCATCTGAAAGGATGAAGTTCAAAGTAAACATGGACCCTAAAAAGCTTTTTATAGATGTAAGGAAGTACCAGCCACATGTGTGTATGTTTTCAAGGCTTTCAACCTTGGTATAGACCTAAAAGGCATTTGTCTTATTTTGGTTTTTTGTCGTAGTTCTGAAAGGTTGGTGAACATTCCAAAGGTCAAAATACATGTTCTATCAGTCCTTGGACATTTGATTGAGACCTGTAAAAAAATACCTTGAAGCAGGTACCTCAAAAAAGTACAGATTGTTGAAGGCCATACAGTGACCTGTAGTTGTTAAGTTCAACATTATTTGGTCTCTTAGTATCTAGAGAGTTGTCTCAGTAGCAATCAACAACAAATGGAAGTTTTTAACGACCTTGACTGGCTATACAGCCCTTGCACGGTCGGCTCGGTGCCCGAAGACGATTGGTGAGCATTTAAATATTTTGTGCCGTGGGTCAGGAACGGGTAGCAAAGGACGCCGAATGGAGGCCGCCATCTTGGTTTTGGTGAGTTGATTTTACTTTTTGACTATTTTTGTTGTTTTCTTTACTTCACAACGGCTGCTTTCAGGGCCAGTTTGGTCAGCTTGGCAGCCCGCTAGCCTCGATGATGGAGTACTGGTAGATGAATCGTGGACGTAGTTCTAAAGATGACAGGAAGCGTTATCAGGACCCAAGCCGTGAGGCAGGAAAATGAAGGTCGTATCACCCAACAGCCTAGGATACAGCCCTCGGACGTTAATCGGCATGACACTCCCCATAATAGACAATGGTTTTGGAGGCATGTTAACGCGGGTACGCCAACTACTACGTCTCTCTGTACGGCATGGATTGGTTTCTGTCATCTTAGTAGTATGTCGTTGACCATCTAGCAATAAACCCTCATCGAAGATAGCGGGTAAAGGAGAGCTGACCCAGCACGTCCGTTCAGCTGTAAGGACTGAGACGTGACTGTAATGAATGAATGAATGAGTAGCAATCATGCCACGTCTTCTTATTTTTATAGAGTAGTAGTCCGTACAACTTAAATGGGTTAGGAAATTCTAAAGTTAAAAGAGCCTGTTTTGATATATATGTGCACAGGATAATTTTAGCTGAATGTATGAATTTACAATGAATTGAGATATAAGTAGGGAACTTTACATTTGCAACACCTTTTAGCATATAAAATTTAAAATCAATGAGCACATGCAAGGAAATATCACTTAATGAATCTCAAACAGAAAACAACCTCATTCTTACAATTTGGATATTGGTCAATGCATCCCTTTATTAGAGTGCCAACCACATGGTGGAATAAGAGTTGTTCCTGTGGTCTCAGATTTTGTTCTTTTCTTATTTACAGATTATATCAGGGTTTAAAAAAACAAAAACATAGGTCATCATGGTCTCTTTTTCAACTTCTTTTAATTGAAATCAACAACCCCTGTCAATCAAGCTACATTCTTCTTGTCTCTCTCTCCCAGATTAGAATCAGATATGTACATTATGGTGTAGATTATCTGACATCAGGGTGTTATTGTAGTGTGACATCACATTCATGGTCTTGTCAGATCACTGTCAGATAACAACACCACCAAGTGACTTTTTATAGTACTTGGGGTTATTGAAAAAAATCTGCAATGGATTTATGAAATGGGATATTTATAATGAAATTCAAAACAGTGTGGCTGTGGCCATTGATTGACACATTAAATTCATCCATTGACTTGAACAATTTACGTAAACGTTTGTCTGTATACGACCACTGTTCACGACGTACCTACGATAAACATTTAAACTGTGGGGTCACCAAAGGTTTCTTAACGCCTTTAATTATAAAATAATTCAAAAAATTAATCAGGAATAACCTTTATGTTTTGATTTATATAATTGATATAAATCAAAACATCGTGTTATTTCTGATTAGTTTTTCGAATTACTTTATTAAGGTGTTGAGAACCTTTGGTGACCCCATAGTTTAGGTGTCTTTAAAAAGTACATAGTGAGCAGTAGTTGTTACATACAAACGTTCACTAAATTGTCCCAGTCAATGGATGAATTTAATGTGTCAATCAATGGCCACAGCCACACTGTTTTGAATTTCATTCTATAATGTTTGTATTGAACCCTGTTTAGAATGGACATAATCCTTGTTACATCTTAAATAAGGTTTATTTTTTCTGAAACAAGTAAAAAAAATCTGCCAATTTTTTTCTTTTCATTCTTTAAGAGGGGGTTTGGGCTGGTTTGGCCCCTCTGGACCCAAGTCTGGGAAACCTGTTTGTATTAAATCTTTGTATAAATATTCTTTGGCCATTAACCACAGTAGATCAAACATTTACATAATCAGAAAAAAAATTCTATAGACAGAGGGTGTATTTTTAAAGGTATTTGAATACTAACTTGAGTATAATAACCTCTTGTTCCAGATTTTTTTCTCTCTGACAATTGATTAAATTTTGATATTACTGTCAAGTTTTTTTTGTCTATTGTTGCCCTTCAAACCACAGGCATATTTTTTTTCTTCTGACAATCAATTCATCACTTCCCATACTATGTCACTATTTTATTAATATTAGTACCAAAAAAACTAAACCTGAGTATTAATACAGCAGTATGCTAAATAACTGAGCAAAAAACATTAAAAAAATGAGTTATTTTTAAATCTATCAATTGTGGGTGCAAAGTTCTTGTCGCACTTTGATGTGCACCAGGAGGAGACAAACCATACCTCAAATTCATGCTCTACATTTTTTTCGCTGGTAAAACTAGGTCATACTGGTAACTGAGTGACATTTGACAGACAATGATGATTTTATTTTCACAGAAACAAACCAAATTTCATCAGAATCACATCTTTGTTTATAAAAATTGTCAGTGAATCATCGTCAATGTTTACTTCTTCCAAGATCAAAGGCGGGATCAAGTTTTAACAAAATACCTCATTTCTTTTGATTACCCCCTCTCGGTTCTTTTGTGATAAGTATTAGAGCTTATACTTGATGGGCAAATTTGATCCCGACATTATTTGGAATAAGTCACCTGTTCGTTGGAAATTAAACTAATTTTCGATATCAAAATAGACTGTGTTTTTCTTAGTAGTTTTGTTCTCTTATCAGTCGAGTGGAAATTGCAACAACAGGTGAAAAATAAGCAATTAGATTTTACAACATTCAAGATCTACCTTCTTACCGCATAATTTTTCAAAAAATGTGCAATGCAATGAACAATAATGGGTTGAAAAATGCAATATTTCAAGTTTGTTTGCAAAAAAAGCAGATTGGCATCTGGCAGTTGTAATTCACCCTTTATTAACCAACAATTTAGCGAGCCCATAAAATCGTAGGAGAAAATTGGATGAGTTTAGGGGTTAATGCATGCTGCTATAGTTGAATAATTGTGACTATTCTTTTATCAAATTTTGATATGATGGAACGATCTTACTAATAATAAATTGACATTAAAACTTGAATCTAATTTTCAAAATGCTAACATTAAATAATACGTCTAGTTTAACATATGCTTGCACAAAGTATGTTGGTATTAAGTGAAAGATTGTTTGTATACCACATAGAGAGTTTAAATCTCGCACCTTATTTTTCTTCTGGTTGAATTCTTTAGTGTTCAGATTTACGAAGTAGAGGCTTGCTTAACTGACAGGGTTTCAAATTTGCTTTCAATGATAAAGGTCCAGGACCATTTAAATTTTAAGTGAAAGGCCATCCATAAGAAATCACTGGTTGTGTATCAAAAGCATCTGTTAAAGAATGGTAGGTCCTTGAATTGAATTTTATAATTCAAAAATGAATCCTCTCCTAAAAATGACCTTGGACCATCAGTTTTTTGAATGCCCTGCTAGTAATGGATCTATTTGTTCTTTAGGTTATTGAGTTGCTGTCTTGGTGACCTTCATACACATGTCCTTCCCTGTTGTAAAGGGGCTGCCTCAGATATGTATTTAGTGAACTCAGCTAGCAGTTCACAAAGTTTGAAAAAAAATCAGTATAGCTTATCTGATAAATGAAACATTCTCAAAATAAAATGATCAAAATGACAAAGCTTTGCTGTGTTATGCCACTTCAAAATTAGTTATGTTCAGGGACCTTTGCTCCTTATCTTCAATTTTCTTAAAGATTTCCCCCCTAAAAAGACAGAGACAAATGTATTGATAAGGCTCTTTGTGACTTTTTTGACAATCAGTAACTGGTGCTAGAAAAAGATAAACTTGTTGAAGTCTGAGACGAAGTCTTGCATCTGTCGGTGAACTGGAGGTTATAAATGGCTTGTAGAATCATGGGAATCGTTTAAAGTCATTTCTTGTCTTGTCACATAAAGCTTTCATTAATTTACTTTAAATTTGACCTGTTTACTGTAAAATTCTGAAATTTTCCATTTTTTTAACGTGGCAGAATGTCAAAGAAGCAAGTTATCTGATCTTTAGTTAATTAATTCACATAATTCAAAGTTGATTTTAAAATTGATAACTGCTTATAAAATTTTGAGTTATATATGCATAAAATTTGACAAAATTCAATTATTTTTTTAACCTGCGTTTTTTACCATGCACTTGGTATACCATCAGTTTAGATCAGTTCAGTATCCTAATAAATTTCTAAGAGACCTGAATTTCAGCCAGACTTTGTGACAACTTAAATGTAGTATTGCTTAAAAAATTAAAATTACAGTATTAAGTTCTTGAAAATCAACATGTGAAATATGTTAATTAAGACAGGACAGGAAATCTAAGATTTGGCTGTTTGTTCCAAGAACCTAATATTTGATTAACAAGTACATTTTATAATTACTAATCAAATCTTTTAAATTAATTAAAATGAAATCAGTTCCTCTTTTCATTAAGAGTATGATTATCGCTAAAATTATAATCCAAAAATTGTTGAAAATTATGTTGGAAAACTTCCACTTGCCAATTGTCGAATTTGAGACACGGCATGGGCCGGCACCAAGTTCGTTATCCCAGTAAAAGTGCTAAGTAGGTCTAAAGATATACTCAATTAGAGAATACATTGTACTTCTATTTTCAGTAAAATTCTTATCATAACGTTAACAAGAGATTTGCCTTTGTAGTGAAAATCATGTTAATGTAACGCTCGGCAAACTACTCATTAGGACGAATTAGTCTAAGAATGATGTTTGCGTCTTTCATGAAAAATACACAAAATCTTTAGATATGAATTTAGTCTTATTAACTACTCAGCATGAATCACGAGAGTTATTTAATCTCAACACTTTAACAATTGTCTTAAGAGGGCGCCACCTTCTTTCAATTCCCATTATCTTCCCCTCGAAAGAGTTGAGGTTTGGTCTCGTAAACGTCAATTGTCCAAACAGAATTTTCAGGAAAACAAAAAGATTAAGAAATAGGTTAAAATAAAAACACCACAAAGATAAGTAGTAGAACTGAATACATATCACTTTAATTCAAGTGGTTAATTTTCTTCTGGACTCTTATGTTATTGTTAATAATAAATATGAACAGTTGTCATATAAATTAATGCATTGTTGTTATGGTTTGTTCAAGAGTTGTCTCCCATGGGTGAAGTACCCACTTTTCTTTTGTTGATGATCCTATAATAAAGTCTATTGTGAAATTAGGACATTTTATTAGAGGTGTGAGTAGTTTTTGACTAATTTAAAAGGAATTTAGGAAATACTCAGCATATGTTTATTGAAGTGAGTTTTTTAATTTCATGATTACATTTAACTTTTTCAAGAGCTAGAACTGTATTCACAGGTAATATAACCATTTTAAACAATATAAATTTATTCAATTGTTATCAATAGTCAAGTAAGTTGGGGGAAAAAGTATTTTGTACTGAAGTTATATAGTACTTTAGTAGCTTATTAAAGTTCAACATCTTTGGTATAGTTTAATGCATGGTGTAGTACACAATCTTCAATCATAAGGCCTTCATAATGATGCAAATTGGGCTTGCAATGCAATTTTTCACTTATTATTGTTTGTAAGTTGCTTTATGTCCAGGGGAAAATATTTCATGCATGTTTGGGACTTTTTTTACTTTACTGTTATATTCTTTCTGTGCATTCAACTTAGGATTTCTTAGCTGAAAGTAAAATGAAGAAAAACAGGTGTTTTTGGTGATTTTTTGTGAAAAGTGGATTTTCAAGATAATTATATGCCAATTGCCTCATTAAAAAACACCTTTAAATGCTGAGTGGTTTAATGAGTAGATACACACATACCCATTTATGAAAGTACTTCTCACAGAATAAATAAATATTTTGACTTGATTCATTCTCACAAAGTGGCCAAAAAACCTTCCATATTGTCGTCAAGCTATCAATTTTACAAAACATTTGTTTACAATAAGAAACTAAATACCTGAAAAACACCATCAAACTTTGGGCAGTTGTTTGAAGAAACCGTAAAAAAATAGAAATAACAATTAATGTAAGATGGTCAAAATATACTTTCTCAGTTCCGTAATCTTTATCATCTGTTATTGCTTATACAAGATATCCCAATCCTTTGTTCCCATCATTAAATTGAAATATAGCGTTCAGTAAACATATTCGCTTAATTGTGATATAATACTCTGCCATTCTGGTTTTATATAAACAAATTTTTGTTTTCCATCCATAGTTTGATGGTTATTCATTAAGTGGGATGGGATATTGTTTCTCACAGAGAATGGTGTTAATTATTATATATAAAAGCCAGAGGTTGAATCGCTTTCATTTTGTTTCTTGTCTTTCTGAAAGCCTGCATCAGGTTAGCAACAGAAATGTCTCCTAATGTAGTTCAGCTTGTCTTACTTATTTTTCCATGGACAGTCTTTGATACAAACTTTTTGTTTTTCCTCATTTATAATGAAGTTTTCTTTCATTTTTTATTACTCATGGACACTCGTACTCCGAGACATTTTTTTTTCAATTCAAAATAAACTTTTTTTAGTTTTTGAATGACTTTTCTTAGAAATTATTCAATTTTAAAAGTTCTTAGTAATAGTAACATTCTTAAATATATTTATAGACTCTGGAAAAAAGTATTTTAAAGATAGACCTAAAAACCACAAATCACATGACTTTAATTACATGTATCGGTATTTGCCTGAGACAATTGTTTTCTATCAAAACTTGTCCACTTATACTTTGTTAGTTAATTAGGATCTAATAAGAAATAGGAAGCTTTATGACAGTAGAAATTCTACGAACACTTTTGATTAAGTTAGGACATGGAAAAGAGGCCTCTTCCGTCTTAGTGTCACTGTGGGACCCAAGTTCCACCAACGCAACTATTTGTCAATATTTGTGACGAATTGTTTTTAAGTGTTGATTCACATTTATTGATAGATTAATTTATCTATTAAAAATTTATTGTATTAATATCATAAAATTGCCTTTTTTATCAAAATTTAAAAAAAAAGTTCTACTAAAAGATAAGTTAATAGATAATTCAATTCAATTATTGATAACATTTTTTTCAATTGATTGTAACTCAGATAGTCCTGTTCCTTTTATGGTAAAAATACGTATGAGTAAAAGTGATGATTTTATAAGATGAATTATTGTGATTTTAATCGTGTGACAGTATTCCTGATTCACAGGTGAAGAATCACAAAACGAAAGGTACAAATGAATTAGTGTGGATAGATTATCAATCAAATCTCGACATCATATAGATATGTTCCACGGCCTCTGGTTATTTTCGTGATTGTTAGAAATTCCGGGTATTCTTGCCTTATGTAGTCAATTTTACTATTAGTTTTATAAGTCATATTTTTCAATAAAAGTTGTAAAAGGTGTGTCAATTTTCATGTTGGATGAATTAATAGTTTTGTTTATTATTTATGTTTATTTATATTACACTTCTGTTTTTCTTGAAGTTTTATAAATACACTAAAAAAAAATTGTATGATTTAAAGAATGAAAATGTAATAAATGGGTCATTTGAAAAAAATATTTTATTTATTTGATTTAAAATTAAAAACTGATAATAGATGAATAAATCATTTATAACCATATAATACTGCAAGTAGTTTACAGAAATTTTAATTGGTTTATGAAAAAGGAAATCAATTAATTTATTTAATTTGTTTACTAAAATTATTTTTGTCATCCACAACTTTTTCCAACTTGTTGAATATTTTGACTACTGTTAATTGTCCATAATGTCTGGGGAAATAGCAGAAAATTGAAGTCCATAAAATCTTAAGTACCACTGTATTTCTTTGTAGTTGTGAAATTCCTTGTCTTCACAAATTTTCCGGGGATAGATTTAGGTACCAGGCATGGTAACTCTAGGAAACAATGATTCTGTAAAATAGAAATACTGTATAAACAATGTTATGGACATTCTTCAATAGACATAAATAAAAGAATTGATAAAACACATCATTATTTTTGTTTATCTTATCAGTTTCCCCTTTGATAAGCCCCCTTACTGATGATTTTGAATTATATATAAACAATAAGAAGCTGAGAGCAGTAGCTGTCCATCACTCACACAGCTGAGGGCTCTGATTGGCTGGCAGCCAGGGAGGGGGCATTGTCTTATCACACAATACACATTCTATTCACAGCTTTTGTCTTTATGTTAATAACAAGCAACAAGAAATTTTATCAATAGTTTTCAAAGTTTCTTGGAAAATTTTAAAATGCTGGACGTCTACAATGCTAGCTTAAGGTAGGGTTTTTTGCTTGTAATTATATCTTTTTACTAATTTTTATAGTTTTTTTCCGTCTTATAAATATTTATTTAACTTAAGAAAAGTTGTTTTATTGATTGTGCAACAGTAAGTCTCATCCAGTAGTCGCTTAGCTGTTTCTTGTGATGGAATTGAAATGGCTGTCTTGCTATGTCATGGTAAATTAATTATTATTTCAGTATTTGATATTCAATAATTGAAGAAGTTTTTAGTTATGATTATTATGATGACCATAATTTTGATTTTATTAAGGAGTTGGGGGAAAAAACTAATAGATTAAACTTTAATTAAATTTACTGTTAAGCATTGAATACAATGAATGGGAAAAAACAACAGTAAACATAAGAAAAGTTTATTGTTCTTTTTTAATTATACATGTTACAATATTTATATGCAGAAATTTTGTTGATAGATTTTTGCAAAAAAATACTTGTGTTAAACTTTTGTTTAAAATTTACAGTTTTGATAAGAGTGAAAAAAGTTTTAAAATCTATTTTTGATAACTTAAAAATGAATGCTTGCATATAAATAAGATTTTGAGCAAATGTTATTTGCTTCCCAGTCCTTTCTATCCTTTGAATGCAGATTGTGGTACATTTTTACATGAAAATTTGGGCCTCGCTTTGTAAAAAGCATGTATTGACATTAAAGTATATTCATTAAGATTTATAAATAAAACTCTTGCAGGTTATTCTTGGAAATCTAAACTTGTGAACCGTAATTATTTTCTGGACCACTACTGTTTAATTTTAAAGTTTGACTTCTCATACTAAACTTCCTTAATCAACCACTAGTTGGAGCCTGGAGACTAAAGATTTTTTCTGCAACAAAAATTTTCAAATTTAGCTTTTGTCAAAAAATAATTTCAACTTGCAATCTATTTTGAAACAAGTCCTTATCTTGTCAAAAAGATGTTGATAAAAAGTTTTTAATTAAAACGTGCAATTTCAACTATGAAGTTGACAGTGCTAGAAAAAAATGTCCTAGTCACCGAAGAACAAGACTTCAATGCGAAAACATGCAAGAACAAGCAAGTAAAATGTTTGCAATTTGCAAAATATTGGAATGCATTTGATTTCATTTGATTAGTTAACTTTTCATTTGTACCAAAAACTAGGAGCCGATGCATCCTACATCAAATATTATTTGATAGGTACAAGTTTCATTAATGATTTTTTTTTTATATACATCATTTATAGCTTCAACATGATGTTATAATTAATACAAATCATATCGTGGTGCAGCGAAATATCAAAGAAATTACTTAACAAGTTAAAAGACAAACATAATCTTTATTCTCCATAACAAACACATGTGATACCTTTTTGTCTTGTTTTGTTCGGGAAATTTGATTATGATAAAAATTACATCGGTAATTACATCCTTTGTGACGGGACTATTATACAGTGTTTTGCATTATTGGCCAACGTTTAAGTGATGTTGCATTATTAGGCTCCTTTACGTGTTAATTAGTGTAACATTTGGCCCGTTATCACTTCAAAACCCTTACGCCTGATCACAGAGAAATAAATTACAAATAAAAAACTAAGTACAGCTGAAAAGATGTATACCTAAAAATTATATTACGCCTCTTAAATAGTGGTACAAGTGAAGAAAAATCTGAAGCTACGCCAAAGCATCAATTACCAATTTTCCAATTTTTCTCTACAATGTGGTGGTACAAAGCTGATTTTCAGCGCTATTTAGCATCGGATGTGGTCAATTAGAAGCATCAACAAGTTTTTCAAGTACTGTTAGATTAGTCTTGAACATGACTTTATTAATGGTACAAGCACTTTAGGTTAGATCTTATCAATTTAATATCTTAATTTTTTACTGTTTGAGTTAAGTTTAGGGACTTAAAGGAGTTACAAATGTGAATAATTAAGCAAAATTCAAATGCATTAAAAAGGGTGTCTTAATTAGAATTGAAATCCTGATGAGGCAAGACATAATGAAAAAAATAAACTGTTAGAGCTTGAATTGTATGTTTTATATAACACGTTTTTAAATAGAAAATACTGTAATTTCATGTATTTAGGCTAATTTTACCTATATTTAAACTGGCAAATTGGGAAATGAACCACATATTAGCCGCATAAAAGTTTTATTTATAATCGTCCAGTTACATGCTGACCTAAAGGCACACAAACACAGAGGTACAAGATATACTAATAACAATTTGTCACTGGTAGTTGTCTCATTGGCAATTACATACCACAAATATAAAAATGGAATAGTATAAACTTGCTCTTTTAAAACTCTTGCAGTTTATTTTTGGAACGAATGGGTTTAAAATAGGTTTGGGAAAATTATAGTGGGAATCACAATATCAAAAGAGGAAAAGACTAGAAGAGATCGAAAGTTCTGAGAAAAACTAAAACATTTAAAAACATGTTAAAACAAGTGTTCTATCAACATGATCAAACAGCAAACCAGACTGAATATATATAATGTCAAATCATAACACTTTTGATTTTTTTTGCAAAATAGCTGTATTTTGTCAAATCAGCAAAAAGATGCCATCGTTAAAGGAAGTAATGATGGTAACTCTGTACTATCCTTGATACAACAGTGAACATATGTACTACAAGTTATAACAGCAGATGAAATCAAAAAGAAAACAGGATTATTTTTTCATCTGTGTTAACATTCCCCCAAAAAAGTTTAAAACTTTGTGATCAAAACAAATGGGGAATGTATGAATCATTAAAAGTACGGCAGAAACAAAGATGTTTTCAGTTCATTGATATAAAAGTCATTCTCCAATTATTTTCAAAGATAGCAAGAACAAAAACATGAAGTGTTGAAATTCTGCAAAATGAAAATTTTAATTGATAAGTATCTCATGCAGACGTTCAACAGCAGAAAGAAACATGTAAGAAATCATCTTTAAAGTGGATGAAAAAAAAATATGATGGTTTGGGAAATAGATTTAAAAATTTATCTTCTGTTCGGCAGATTAGGAGCCTGTTGCATCAATTTCACATTTTCATTCTTTTCGTTCTTTTGATAAGTAATTTCCCAACTTTGTCAGACTTCATGTTGATTTTTTAAAAAGTAAAGCATTATTGTATGAGACAGAAAAAAATAGGCATTTTCTTCAAGATAATGGGGCACTTAAGGGTAATCTTCATCAAAAAGATAAGATATCATATAATTGACGTGTAGTGATTTGAAAGGATGCTGTAATTAAGAAAATCATTTGTTACATCCAGGGTATTGTATGCTTGATATTTACCATGAAAAAAAACAAAACCAAAATAAACAACTTGTTAGTCCACTTTCTCCCAACTTCAGGCAAAAAAATGTCAAAATTATCAAATCTGAAATTGAGCAGAACCGCATAGTAAGTTATAAATTTTTGGCATATGTAATACAATACATTTTTTTTCTGACAAAGATTTCAGAAAGATCTATTTTTTATTCAGATTGAGAACAATAATTCAAATTTTATCAAGAAAAACTTGAATGCTCGCAGCTGTATATAAATTGTTATTTACAAGCGTCTGACGTTTGGGGGATTCTATAACTACAAATTACCCTCACTAACAAAGAACTTTATGCCATCTTAAACTTCAAATTTTTGAAATGAGAGAAATTCTAGTTGGTAAACCAAGTTTTGACAGGTGTTTAACATGTGTGTTTAATTCTAATGTTAAACGATGGCACTGTTCTGGTACTGAAGAGTCTATTTCATTGATAGAGTAAGTACAGTTTTGACAGTCGAATTAGAGAACCCAATCTGTTTTGCCCAATAAATAATTTAGTGGTATACTGACTGATCTCAAAGAAGTAAAGCTATGTTCAATAGTTGACTATTAATTGTTTAATTGAGCATTTTTTCAGTACTTTCTAAATCATTCTGTAAAAAAGGCAAATGCTCATGATTAAGAAAGCCCTGGCCAATTGACATATAATAGAATATAGCACTGTTTATGATAATAAAGATGACTAAGGCCATGGCTAAAAAGAAAAAAGACAAACTGACAACAATAGTTCACAAAAAATGTATAAAACAATGACTTAGCTTCACAAACCCCACCAAAAATTTGGGGTGATATCAGGTGCATTTCAGAAGAGTAAGCATTGAGATCCTGCTACTCATGTGGCACCCATCATGTTGATCATTTAAGTATAAACCCCTTGACATGGCTAAATCGGTAGATCACTTTCCTATCAGTCCTATCTTAGCTGTTTCTTTGCAACTGTGAGTGAGCTTTTAGGATTCATATGCAATGGTTTTGCATGCCTGTATAGTGTATGTCCTTTAAACTTTAAAAGCAACTGATTTGACAATAAAAATGATAAATTGAGAAAGAAAGCAACCCCATGTCACCCTTCTGCAGTGCTCATCAATTCCATAGAAATATTGAAAAAAAAGTATATATTGACTGTATGTCATGGAATTAAGATGAATAGAGCTTTTGTCTCTGATTCCGTGTCAGGTCAATATTTCATTTGTATTAGTAACGAAAGCTGATTACGATGATTAACTCCAATTTAGACTGTTCCTTGTCACCATTTGTCGCTGATGATATCCTTAACTACCATTCACTGTAGCCAATATCTACAAACACTTGTGAGCGATTTACGATCAAAAATCAATTAAGTCTTGCAGGTGATAGTTCTATTGTAACGATGAAGAACAAAGCCTGCTTAACAAGAATTGACGAGAGAACTGTTAGGACAATATAATGAAGTAAATAGCTAGCTTAGGTGTCTTTTAATCATAAGTTACAAACAAAAAGCCTCATAGAGACAAATCATTGAAAATTAGAAAAGATGTTTTTTGTCAATTTTTATCTTTAATGTCGACTTTTTTCCGGATAATAATACGGTTGGAAAGGACTTTTGGGTACAGAATTATAGAGTTATTGGAAGAAGTAGTTCAGTGGAATTAATTGATAATTGTCTATTTGATATTATGTCTTTTTATAATAAGGTCTTTTTTAGATGAAATATTGATTCTAGGTGAAGATTGTGGATTTAAATTTATTTTTTTAGGTTTGTAAATTTTTTGTGAGTGCAAACTTTAATTTGTTAATAAACCATTGTTTGCAGCTGTTAATTATGAGTCTAAGTAAAGGATGCAAGAGTTAAAGACCCTTTTGTTTGCTTGACATTTTCTTTTTTTAGGTTATTAAAATATTCGACATAATGGTTGTTTTTGGTTAAAACTTTTATATACCTATCACTTAACTTCAGTTTCTAATTTTTGAAAGCCAACAGCAGAAATCTATTTAAAAAAAAAAATCATCAATTTATTTAGAATTAAACTGAAAATATAATACATGTATAAAGATTAGAAATCAATCACTTCACTCATATATTCAATTTTCTTTATAAAATATAGCTTTTATAAAGGCCTTAACCCTCTGAAAGCTCAAAATGTAGAGTTATTCCCCTTGCTGGTATAAATTCTTTCAAAGCATATATATTTCATTTTATCCTATCTTCAAATGTACTTTAAACAATGCTATATCATAAATAAATTTGAGCCTTATTTAAATGATGAAGCATTTCTATTGTTTTCTGAAAAATGCCATTGTAAAAATATAAATTAAACTTTTTCAAGAGACACTTTGGACAGTGAAACACAATAGAAGTGAAATAAAACATATCATAAAAATATTTTACTATGTTAAACAAAGGTGAGATACAGGTATTACGATTTTTCCCTGATTAAATTTTTATCTGCGTATTGAGCTATTTCACCTTGCTTGAGGCGGGAGGTGTAGACAAAGCCATTTACCGTCCCTTCAAAGTGGGTCGTAGTTTTTATGACAATAGTATTTGTCGTGTTATCTCGTTCGCATCAAAGTAAAGACAAAATGTTCGACAGAATATGATTAAACTAGCTACTGATAACAAAATGGTATATTTGCTGTATTTCCTTTGTTTTACAAAACAATAGGTGAATTTATTAATGGCGGGTCAGTGTTTCTAACTTCCTTAGGTTAACTTTACATCTTTTTGTTACAATCAGTTTGACAAGGTTTTGTGTTCAGACACAAAGGATTGCAGATGTATATATCACATTAGTTTGAAAAATATTTTTGGGAGGATTCGTTACTTTTTAAATCTATTTCCTGACGCTGACAAAATGACAAGTAAATTGTTCAACACTTCGTACAAGAATGGTAAGTTATTTTAATAATAATAATGATAATTTTATTTTCTCTACTTTATTTAAAGAGGGTTACAGGGTTAGGTTATACAATTAATCTTCCCTGAGGCCCTCTTAAAAATTTTATATTTGCTTTTGAGAGAAAAAAGAAAAACTAGTTTTTGTTTTAAATATTTGTATATAAGTGTAAATATTTACTTAACTTTTTATCATTGAGAATAACTTCAATTTATGCATATCAAATGATGAAAATTTACTTTTTAATAGAAATTTGAGTGCTGGTTCGTGAGACTGTCATAAGACAATACACTTTCTTTAGTGAAATTTAAATTCAAATTGAATTTTAAAAGGTAAATTTAACTTTTTCTTATCAGTTTAATATCAGGTTTTTAGACCCAAGACAAAAATATCAAACAATTTGGTCATTTAGCCGTTTTCACTTTAAGCACTTTGTAAATAAATTCTCGATTAAGCAATTGTTTGGCGCTGTTTGTCATACCATGGTACACAGGAAGTATACGCAAGCGTTTTACTTGTGGGCTTCTAACTTATTCTCCGTGTTAATTGTTTGTTGATAAGTTGATATACGACGTAATACGGTGTGACAGTTTAACGAGAGGTCATCATTGTGGTCCTTACCTGTAGGGGGTACCTGTCGTTTTAGACCTTTGATGTTATATACTACCTTGTGTGTTAGCCTTTTGTGTTGTGTACAATTTTGTTTTTACAATAATAAGATTGGGGGAGGGTAATTTATTATTTCTTCTGAAAAGTGAAAACAAGGTAAAAATGTTGTGTCTATTTTTATATTTTGTGACAAAAAGGATGATGTTCAAGATTTAATGAAGACATTGTAGTGGCTGAACTAACTGCATTAGTTTGAAATTATTGCACCCATGAGTTCCATATTAAAGACAAATCATTCCAACCTTTAAAAGTGGACCTCATATTCTTTACTGTTTTTCATTCTATTTTTTTTTTCTTCAGTTTTCCTCTTCTCTAATTTGCATTTTTTTTTTTAATTTCGTATAACTAAAAAAAAAAATTCAATATTGCAAAAAAGAATGCATTTCTCATTATTCCTTCTAGTTAAGACTATTAATTTATGTGCACTATTGACCAGCCTGCTTAAAAAGAATGCATTTACGTAATTTATCAGTCATGCTGAAAATCTTGAGCAGGTTCAAGATTAGATCCGTATCAGATAATTTACTCTCTGAATGCAGCCACAAAAAGTAGGATGGAAGTTAATTAAACGGTGAAGTGAAAAACAAAAGAGTCAGTTTGACCTATCCTCCCTACTGCATACCACACTTGTTATCAAAGGCAGTGGTATCTTTTGTTATGACCAGGAGGAATTTCAAAGTTCACTTCCTACAAGTGCATCTTGGGAACTGCATTCTAGTTATTTGTGAAAAGATATGTCCACAAGTTCTGAGTTCAAAGTTAGCCCTAAACAGGTGCATCTAACTGCATTCTATAGTTATTTGTGAAAAAGATTTGTCCACATGTTCGAAGTTTAAAGTTTAACTCTTAAAAGTGCATCTAACTGCATTCTATAGTTATGTGTTAAAGATTTGTCCGCAAGTTCTTAGTTCAAAGTTTACCTCAAACAAGTGCATCTGACTGCATTCTATTGTTATTTGTGAAAAGATTTGTCCCCAAGCTCTTAGTCAAAAGGCTTTCTGTTTCATTTTCCTGATCATCAATGATTCAGTTGTTTTTCTCTAATTGGACATTTTTCTTCTTAAACCATTGTTATTACCGATGATTGTCTTGGTTAGGCTGATGTGAGGACCAGTGCATTTCGCACTTCGAAAGAATAATTGGTAATTTTCTCCCTCGTTTCGTGCATTGATTGACTTCATCCAAGCGTAAAAATCAGATATGGAAAAATGTAACAATAGCATTTTGTTACGAATAAGACAAGAATGCATTGTTATAAGTACTGTATCGGTTTTGTTGTCATTTGCTGACGTTATATCAATGCTGAATTGTTACCTTGTAAAGTGATATAGGGCACCTTTCAGATCATTGTTAAAAAATGAAGATTAGATATATTTACCGAGATTTTCATGGGGGTTCTGGGCATTGTTCTTCATAACACCTGTGTTAAAACCATCTTAAATCCCATTGTTTTAGCTTGCATTGTTTCGTTTGTCATACACTGGTTTTGATTCTGCGGTCACGTATTTGAAGTTTACATGCATCCTGCATTAGGATATTTGTTTGTTAGATATTGTATATCATGTCACGTGCATGTTTATAAATACACTTCTTATGTTCCATTTAAATTTTTAAGTGCAATTAGGTAGCTTGATTGATTGTTAGCTGCTTAACGTCCAGTGGCAATGCTAAGGTAGAAAAATCTGTCTTAATATTTGAAATTTGTTCAAGCTTAGATTTTAATGGTGGCATAATTATAGAGTAGAATTGAGATCAATTTTTTGAAATATTTCATCATTAAAGTAGAAAATGCTAGTTTCAATATTTATTTACACTTGATAAGTCCAGAAAATATCAACTTTTGGCAAAACATCTTGTATACAGCAACCTAATATAAACAATACTTAATATTCATCTTTGTCTCTCTTCAACATATAAATTTAAAATGTCCGTAATGATTTCTGAGTTATTCCAAGACCTAAGGATTTGTTGATGCAAAAGGCCCAGGTTTCTCTCTCAAGGATGATTTCTGAGTTATTCCAAGACCTAAGGACTTGTTGATGCAAAAGGCCCAGGTTTCTCTCTCAAGAGAAAGTTCTCCTTCGGCCACCACCTCATAGAAATCATTAGTTGTCACTTGTGTGGTCATATCCATTTGTTTATTTTGAATAGAAATTGAAGAATGTTTGTATTGCTCTGGTTGTGTCATTAGTATTGGCTAACCATCTGGTTTCTAAACAATGATAGCCATTTGTACCTAGTGGTCTCACAGATCTGTTTAAATATTTATTCATGGCTTTTCAATCAAAAATGGTGGCAATCATTTTACCCCACTGTCCTGTTTATGTGATTTGTTTTCTTTATCAAAGTTTAATGTAGAATGTGGGTCCCAGTTGACTTGCTTGATTTCATGGGAGACTAAAACAAAAGCAACAAAAGCTGGTGGTAGATGGAAAAAAATGGATTGACTGTAAGGAATGGAGCATTCAAGGTGTTCCCAATGCTTTATTTATTATTAGATATTTTGAATTATATACTCTTTAAAATACCTCTCTAAGTATGGACACTATATCTTACAGTAACAAACAATAGTATTTTAAAATAATTTACTTATATTATAGTGTTTGGTATTGCATTTATATTGTCTTTCTATTCTGCAGAATTTATTGCATATTTCAATTTAAACTTTCTTATATATTAAATTAGTATACCATTGAATTGATAAATGAACAATTAACAAAATAATCCATGATATCAAAATGAAAAATTATATTGACCAGTCCACATTTTGATGTATGCCAACAACAAATAAAGGCTAATCTGACTAAATGATGTACCATATTAGCACCCTAGGGTCCATTAAGGGGAGGTTAATATGTTTTCCTGGACACCCCCAAGAGATAATATGTCACATCAAATGTTAAGAGTTTCACCTTTGTCTTTTTGAGCCTTTGTACTTAGGGTGGCCTTAGTCTTTTGTTTCTACATATACAAAAAGAAAGTTATTTATAAAGAAAGAAAGAAGAAAGTACAGGTGGTTTTATGTCTTCACTTGATTTTAGATTAATTATCAAGTAGTGAGAGGTAAAAAGTACTGTCTTTTCTAAACAAAATGACTTGTCACTGATGAATATAAAGCATTTTCCTACATGCTGACTTTACAAAATCTCCATCGGGGTTGTTTTTTTTAAGTACAATTTAAGGGAACCTAATGCAATTCTCTTATACATACCATAAGTGATATCTAATAAATATTATATGAATTAGCATGAGAGTATGATACTCAAAGAGGGACAAAAGATACCAAAGGGACAGTCAAACTCATAAATCTAAAACAAACTGACAACGCCATGGCTAAAAATGAAAAAGACAAACAGAAAAACAATAGTACATATGACACAACATAGAAAACTAAAGAATAAACAACACGAACGAAACTCAAATGGCAATTAGACTCCTTGAAATGCCTGTTTTGGGGTGTTTTAGTTTATAAAATTGAGGTTTAATAGTTCAGTCCAACTTCTCAAAAAAGGGGGGGTTGGCAGATGTGCATTGTTTTTTTTCTTTCTTTTTAATAAAGTTTGATACATTACCGTCATTGGGAGACCAATAAAAATGGTTGACAAAAATAAAACTAAAGAAATTTTAAAAGTGAAATTTTTCTGTTATCAAATTTAACAAATTAAATGAACATGAACATTTTTTTTCAAAAGGAATTTTTACAAATATATGTTGTGATTTAACATGACAAAAATGCTGTACATGATCATAGCGTGTACGAGCTCTGTTGTCAGATTTGATTTGTTGTTGTAATTTGACAATCCGTCATAAAATTACAGGTATCTTGTACAGTTATAATCACATGATTATTGTCGTAATTATTTCCTTTCCAATAAAAATATCACTTAAGGTAAAATAATATTGCGTCATAAGTTTTTTTATTGCACATGAATAGACTTGGATTAAAACTGACATAATAATGATAGTAGACTTATTTAAGGGTTTATTGATACTCTTTAAATATATTCGTTTAAGTTTCATAAGAGGCATGAAACTCAGATTAATTGAACTTTAATGCAAAAACAAAAGACAGTTTTTAAAGAAAAACAATAATTAATACAGATATAAAGCTAGATTGAAAATTTTAATTTTTAAATCAATTTGTTATATATTATGATGATATCTTGTGTAGTTGGTTCTAAGTATTGAACTGACAACATCTTATTGAGAAATATAGAAAGTCCTGTATAGCAGGTTAAACATAGTGGAATTAAAATGACATTAAAGTTTTAAACACAAACAATACAGACCTTGACAAATTCATACATGTGATGGACTGTAAAATTCAGATCAGGAGATTTGGAAATTTTGGTCAGGAGATTGGACCTCAGATCAGGAGGTTTTTTATCGACATATTTTTCGTCGTAAAACTAACCGTATGATGTGTTTTTTTCTTCAATCTTCCTTGTGAATGGCATTAGTTAAAGTCTGCATATATTAAGGAATAATTGAGAAGAATCTTTTTTTCTTTTATTTTACATTGTTGATTGCTGATGAGATTATTTTTTTCTTTTGTTTTACATTGTTGATTGCTCATGAGAATCTTTTTTTCTTTTGTTTTACATTGTTGATTGCTGATGAGAATCTTTTTTTATTTGTTTTTCATTGGCATTGGCTTGAGATATAAGAGAGATTTATGCTATACATTTATTACATAATAAATAAATAATAAATTAACAAACATTGTTGAACTTTGTCAAATATTTCTGTTGTTTTGAAACTGGTGTCTTTGAAGATAACTGTCGTTTTGGCATTTTGAACACATATAATGGTGTACAAAATAATCAATTTGCTTATATAATTTTTCAGTCAGCTTGTGTAGCAAACAGCTCACATTGAGCTGAAACCATTCCTTTTTCCAGTATTTTCATCTCGAGATTTGCATATACAATAAGTGTTTTTCTCGGCATCAAAAAACTTCCGATAAATTTTTGGACAACAACATTCCATTTTCCATCAATGCCGGTATTAATCGGTATTTGCTTTTAATCATCCTTGGCGTGTGCCATAAACAGAAGCCACATCGAGTAATTGATATACAAACACCTTATGATTGTTCAATCAAACTATTATCACTTGTTAATTAGCCTTTAGCAAGAATTAAAATCTCCACATGTTGCGTAATCAGGTAATGTCAGTTACACCGGATACGTTCGATAAACCTCGTGTTTTTACGACTTAAAAAATCTCGGGTTTTTACGATCTCAATGATAAATTTTGTAAACAAAATAGTAAAAATGGCGACTGAAAATTTTCATTCATGAAATTTTTTCTACACGGGATTTTTTTCTCGTCGACGGGAGGACGGGAGGGGACCCCTGAAAACGGGAGTTTTGTACTCCCGTCGGGAGGTTCACATGTATGCAAATTGTTTCACTTCAGTCTATTGTTGAAAATGCTATGTTGACCTCTAAGGTTTCTTCACTGAGTTTTTCTCACTGTGTCCTTGTATAGTTGCTGTATCAATGATATATACCCAGTACAATTTCCCTTATATAAAGATAGTCATACATAGATAGTCACACAGTTGTCTCTGTAAGGGACGACTTCAAAAGTTCAATGAAGGATAAAATACTTAATTCACATAGTTTTTTCACTGACCCCCACACCCCCCTCTTAACTTAATTTGGGGAAAATTGATTGACCAATAGGGATATATGTAAAATCGATTTTAGATCAACAAAACTTACAGCAATGTTGACCCCCCCACCCCCAAACTATTTGATTTAAGTTTTTTATCCTACATCGATCTTTTGATGTCGTCCCTAACAAATGAGTTAATTCTATATGTTCTATAGAAAAAAAAATGAAAAACATTTCAAAATTAAAGTAGTTTTATCTAAAAGATTGTGTTACATTCTCTTAAAATTTCAACATTTTCCAGAATTTTATCTTTTATAAAGATGGTTAGAAAATGTCAACTGTTAATTAAGATAGAGGTGCTTGCTTAATTACTTATAATGAAAACGTTAACTGCCACTTATTTTTTTAAACAAAAAGAGATCCCTTATTTTCATTGGTTTTTTTATGAAAGTAAATTGTGTATTGTTGAAAAATAAGCAGAAAATATGACTTATAAACCACAATAACCATCATTTTCCAAAGGCATATTGTTCAGTTTATTTTTACTTTAAAAAAACATAATACATTACATAATTTTGAAAAAAAATATTTGTTTAGCATTTCAATTATTTTTCCAAAAATTCAACTAATTCATTAATGCCTTAGTCTGGCACATGACAATTCTCACCTATTTTGTTTATTTTTCTGTTGTTTGAGAAATAAATATTTTTACTAGTTTGGGGTAGACCTATCCATCAAAATATATTACATATCGATCAACATAGATTTGTAGTGAATTTTTCTACAAAAACCTTCGGCACGTTGTTATTATTTGTCAGAGTATAGGTTATCTACACTATTATGACAGATTATTGATTCTTATGTTCTGTGATATCGCCTCGAGGCCTTCAGTCTTAGGTTAATAGGAAGCAATATAAATGTTAGGGAATTAGACAAGGTGCATTACTGTTAACCTTCCTTTTGTTAGTATCACTTCCTACTTAGTTTTATTTATACAAATTGGATTTGCTTTTGTCAACTTAAAGTGGATTGTTTGTTGAAGAAAAAGGAGGTATGAAAAAAATCAATATTTTGTAATTTTCAATTATTTTTTTTGAAAAAAATAAATTTTAATTGAGATTTTATAAATAAGTAGACAACAGGTATTATAAGAATTCTTTTCCATTAGTAACTTAATTATCATTGATTTTTAAACTTTATAATAAATGAAATAGCATTTAAATGGACTAAAACTTCTAGTAGATATATCAAATCTAGGAAATTTCAATGTTAAACGTCTGGCCCTTTTAATTTATGCTAACCCTGACGTTCTGTTTATTATTTTTCAAAAGTTAACAAAAATACATTTCATAGTATAGATTTATAAGATTAAAATTATATTTTATAAATAAACTTTATCTATGTGTCAATGCCCTTGATATTTTTAGCCTTGAAGTTAGTTTTGTGTCAGGTCTTGCACCAGAAAAAAAATATGCACCAGAAAATGACAACTACTGCACTTTAAAAATTATAGAATGATAAGTAAGGTGTTGTATTAAGAGGTCAAGTTATCAAGAATTGCAGATTTTATTTACTAACAAGCGATGCTATTTACCCAGACAAAACTCCGCATGATTCTCAGGCTTTTGTATCAGATAAAAACTATTTTTCAAGAACAGTGTTGAAAAACAAAGTTGACAAATTTTGAAAAATTACAATAAAAAAAAGTTTGATAAAGTTTCCTTTATAAATAACTTGGGTACCATACTCACTAGGTCATAAAATGATACTATAGTGATCAGTATGTTGGCTTATATTTGTTTAGGTAGAGTTGTAGTTTTTATTTCAAAGAAAGTTTCTTGCAATGGTTTATTGAAAAACTTCGAAGAGATTCTAAGCTTAAAGCTTATTATTTGTCTGTTTTAAAATAATGCATTTGATTTTATTCAGATTTAAAATTTCTTTACAATATTTTAAAAGTTTACGTTTCTTTCCAGGAGTATGTCATCAAAGCGAAAGAACACACCAACCAAATTGTCTCAGGACAGTCTTGTTGTGAATGAAGCCATCACAGAAAGTCTAAATAGTGATTGTAGTGTCAGCGAAGACGAACTTGAATCAAGATTTCAAATAGTGACAAAAACCGATAGCGAATCAGACTCTTGTTCAGAGTCGAGACCAACAAGTAAAAAGCAAAGAATTTTAGAAAGTGTCAAACGTGACTCTGACTCAGAATCGGAAACATCGCAGCTAGCCAACGGTGGTGTTAATTCAACAACAAAGTCCTCTTCAGGATTGCATCGTAAATCAATGGACAGTGTCTTACGACGTCTGACATCACGGACAGAAATGGCGGAGTGTGACCTAGAGAACAATAACATGAACGATCAGCAACATGACCGAAAAGTAGAAGAGAGCTTGAAAGTGTTGCTCAGTGGGGGTGACAGTCTGAATGACAAGGAAAAAAGACTTAGTGAAATGATTGAACAGCTCAATCTCTAAAAGATACCATTTCAAGGAAAAAACAGGTAAGCAAAATATTATGTTGGAAAGTTTTTTTTCTATTTTAAGATAAATAAAATGGTTTATGCAAAAATTATATATGCATTCTTAGGTGGTTGCCTTGAAATTGAAATATGATAACTTCTGAAAAATGATCTAAAATGAGTTTCTCCTATCATTAAGATAAAAAAGAAAGGTTTATGCAAAAATATGTATGCATGTTTAGGTGGTTGCCTTGAAATTGAAATATGATGAGTTCTTGCAAAATGCATATAAATGAGGGTTTGTCCATTTTTAAATAAAAAATGAAAGGTTTATGCAAAAATATTTTGCATGGTTAGGTGATTGCCTTGAAATTGAAATATGATAAGTTCTGGCAAAATTCACATAAATGAGTAAAGTATATACTATATTGTAGTTTTGTCTGGTTTGTAAAATTGTTTGGTGTGAAGAAAAGTTCACAAGCATACGATGAAAGCATTAGTATATTTTACTATCAACAATACCTCTTATAAAACTGATAATAATCAGAATATAAAAGACAGAAGACAACAATTGTAGCCATTTTCATCTATTCACCAGAATTTGTCTTTCCTTTGATCGGTAATAACAACAGGCCATTATTTTTCCGCCAAAAAAAAATTGTTTATTATTTTGACATGTATGGTTTGTTTCATCTTCGTTTATGAAAAATCAGCAAGAATGAAACTTCAATAGAGATTAACATTGTCTACGGCCGTTCTCTAAGACAATCTGGAAGCATAAAACAAAAACAAAGAAAATTGCAATGCTATGTTGTTATCGTTTAACAAGACAGTTGTTTGGATAGATACTAGAGCAGATAATTCGACAGAGAATTGAGGCTTTGAAAGATGTAAATGTTTAATTATTTACTTTTCCGCTGTGATAATTGTGTTTTCCATTGTTGAGATACGGTGAAGTGAAAATCGGTGCAGGCACCGGTTTAACACCTAAGTAACACTGTTTAATTTCCCATAAAGAAAATGGCAGTTAATTACGTGGGGAAAGATGATATATTTTGTAAAAGTGCATCCTGACGACTAATATCTTTTCTTCTATTACTCATTGTTTATGGCGTCTCTAACAAATTGTTGGGTAGGGTACTGCACGTTTCCATCATTTTTTTTTTAATCATGACATTTTGACTTACCTGTTCCAGTATGAGAATTGCAAGTAACTGGTACGCGTCTTAGATACTCATGACATTCGGGCAAACCTTTATGTAAAATCAAAGTAATTCTTTTTTTAAATATAAAGATAATGTGGGTAGAAAATACTTCTTACGTAAGAGAAATTTGTCAAACAGATTAAAAAGAAATGTTTCTTCATTATTATCTTTAAATCAAATTGAATGATTTGATTTCATTTGAAAGGAGGGTAAACAAAGCTACTGTTTTTTTGGTTTACAAATTGTAAAAAAAAATATTTAAAAATCAAACTTTTTTGTATGAAGGGGTGTGTTCATTAAACTCTTTTATTGAGTGAAATTTTATAATGTTGCTCTATACATCATCAGATATTCTATTATAATATCTTTTTCTGTTTCTTTTTCATTTGTGGTATTCATTTTTCCTCTCCTTTTCAAGTATCTTTTTACTCTCCTTCTGAATCTCATATTATTTCCTTTTCAATCTTTTTATTCATTTCTCTCATTTTTTTCTTCCTTCCTTTCCTTTTGAGCCTAGGGCTGTCTTTTCTGTCCCTCTTGTTTGACCTTTCTTTCTGTTTTGACTCTTTTCTTACATAATTATGCTCTTTTTTTTCTTCATCCTTTTTTCAAAATTCTCTTTATCTTTCTTTCATTCTCTCTTTTCTTTCTTTGATTTAAGTAAAAACTAATAAAAACCATTTTATTCCCAATTATAATCAGGTTCTTTATAGTCTTTAAGACTTTTATTCTATAAAGAGATGCACTTAGGGTTACAATTTAACCAAGTCATTAGTTTAATGAAAATTGAATAAGATTGAAATTAATACAAATATCCCCTGACAAAGAGAAATTTGACGTTTATTTGGTTCTCATGTGCGGAGGCATGCCGAGCAAATTACGATGCTGTATAATGTTAAATACAATAGTCGCTGACGTTCAACAAGCTTCAGATGATTATCTCGTAAAAAATCATCCCAATAAATTTAATTGTTTCAGTAAAAAAGTTTAAAATACTTTAGAACGACTGTGTTTCCTGTTTTCGTAAACTTTAAAATGCTCTTTGAGTTCTTTAACTTCCTGGGATCTATGTACAAAGGGTAAATTATTGAAACGGATAATGGCTCAAATTAGTAGATATTGGCTTCCTAATTCACCTCACTTTCAAAAATTGCCAATCATTATCCAGAAGCTATTTATATTAAGTTGTATATTGTCTTTAAGTGGTCACAAATGCTTTCAAAATGGAACTATTAACAAAGAGCATTTGGACTTTATTGTCTTTATAATGGTACTAAAGGATCGTTGCTGTTTTTATTTGTCATAAATTTGAGACTGGAATTTTGGTATTAGATGTAAGAAGAAATCCTCGTACATAAATTGAAAAAAAACGTAGCAATTATTTGTATCATTTAAGTAAAAAGGTTTTAAGAATTTATATTTAACTGTTTGATTTATCTTCTGTATGGCGCGACTCAACATGACGGAAAAACAAAGCTTAAATTTTATTTCAAAAATTAACATTCAAGATAATTAGAAATGTTAATTTCAAGGAATTTTTTGGATTACTATTGCCTATCTCTTCGAGTATACTCCATATGAATGAATGAGATTGTGGGGTATTAAATATGAACAGCAACCAACAACAAGACAAAAGATGTCTATGTGAATCAATTGTTTTTACATATGTTTACTAATTAGTTGGTGTCCTTTTGACTTAGAAAGAAAATTGCTAGTGACCTTTGACATTGTAGTATAGTAGAGGCTAGATCCTGTGATACAGAATGAGATAAAATGTTTAGCAAAATGTTCTATCAATTGAATTCGAACTATTGAAGGTTTTACTAAGGACTGTCTTTTTTAAATAGACATGATTACAAGTAATTTAAAAAATTAATATAAATGTAATTAATTACTGAATTGTAATTGCATAATGTATTAATTGTTTTGTCTTTTCAGGATCCTTATACAGTTAATGGTACAGATAATAGGAATGGTAAGAAATATATTTAAATAATTTAAAGGTTAAAATTAGAACCATAGAACATGTGTACTCAAATACTTTGATTTATTGCTAGGCTGGGTACTACATGTAGTTGAAGCAGAAAGTATTTAGTTCATCATAAGTGGTAATATGAGAAAGAGGGATTGAAAAAATATAAAAATTAAAATAAATAGCTTACAATGAAAGGACACAATATACATGTTATATGACTATATACTGTATATTTTGAGTCATCAAAATATTAAAAGTACATTGACCGTCTTTCATTAAATGGTGTCTTTTATGAAACTTTCTTGGCTGTTATGTTACAGCTGCTTAGTAAAATTTACTTTTTTCTCATAGAATTTGGAATTTTATTAAACGATCAAAGTTTAAATTCCTTAAGCATTAGTTAGAATTCAAATGTGTTTGTCAAAACTTCTTTGATTAAATGGCGTTGAATTTTAGTTTAACGATGATGGAGTCTTTGTATATGAAACAATACATGTAAAAGCAGATATTATACTTATAATAAATTGGACGTGGCTAGTTGTTTCCTCCGCCATTTGTTTATTACTAGGTCTTTCATGTCAAGATATTCTCTTCAAAACAAAGCAAATAATGTGGTGGAATGATCGTTACTCCGCTTTTGATATTGAGGATTTTTTACCAGTTACAAAAGAATTATTTTCTATCAAAGAAATGTTACAAACTTTCTCGACAATACTTTCAAGTGTTATGTGAGGATTTTTTTGTACTATTCTTGATCTCTCGTAAGAAGAGGAGCACAAGTCTGCTGAGAATTTGATATTTGTTATCGTTTTGGCGCTTTTGTTTCTTCTTTTAAACAGACATTAACAGAAAAATGAGCTAATGATATAAGAAACTACAGGGAGACTACAAATATGCAGCACTGGTGCAAAGAAATATCTGCTTTTGTTCTTCAAAAAACCTCATTTATTTGCACTGTTTTGCGCAGCTTGAGAAAAACACTTAAAGACTTAAGTCTATTTATCCTAATGAAGATCCCCACTTGTTTTTTTAAGATATAACAACTTTTTTCTAGATTACAGTAGAAGCAAATTTTCCCACATCATCATAAACAATAAACGAATAACGAAGTGTTATTATTTACTCCCCCTGCAAATTTCCTCGCCAAAAAAAAAATACCACAAAGCTTTGAACAGTAATACCCCATTCTGAGAAATAAAATTAACTAGTTTGACTAATTTGCCATAAAACAAAATGAAGTCCTACTTGAACTACAAATTTCTTGGTAAACTTGTTGAGAGCGTAAATCCCTGGTTTGATCATCAGGACTTCTAACAGCATCAAACTACAATTAAGAATGATTACATGCTAAGAGACTAAATGAGTGTTTATTTGAAATCCATGCATTGTTTAGAGGTTAATGATTACAAAAGCAGAAAAGTCTTGGGAAAGACATTTCAATATTTTTTTCATATTGTCATTGTGTGAGAAAGTGGTACCCAGACTCTTTCAAAAACAATTACACGAAATTGATTAGGTAAACAGGGTTGTTGATTTCATTGATGAGGTTTTTAGCTTAGTGGGGTGTATGTAAGAAGGAGGCTTTGTCAAAGTGCATTGCTCTCAAACGTGCTGTGTTTTGCCTGTATATATTGAAAGGAAAGGTTGAGTATACATGTGACGAAAAGGGGGGGGGAGGGACTATAGGGCAGGGACTTATATTGGTTAAGTCTATTGATTTTTTTTATCAGATTATTTTTTAAGAAGAAAAAAAACATTTTTAAATGGAAGTTTGAAAAGTTTGAAAATATATGCATCCTCTATGTATGAAACATAAAAACATATAGCAAAAAAAACCCATTGAAGTCAGCAAAATCATTTAAAAAATTCTTTAATTTTGTATGTACATGTATGTCATCTTTTTTTTTAATACACCCACACAGTCTCAAATGGTTGACAAGGGACTTTTTGTAAATTAAAACTTGAATTGCAAAAAAAAGCATCAAAAAACTCTTTGAAGTCGATATGTGAGAAAACATCCTAAGATATCTTCTAATTGAGAAAAAAAATTGGGCTCAAAAGGGGACTTTCTTGGAAGATTTTAATAGCCAATTTTGTTCCTGAATTTGAAGTTTATTCTTTCCGGCTTCTATGGTTCAACTCTTAAAACTAAGAGATATACAAGTATATAGTATTGACAATTAAAATGATGTAATTTTATACATCAAAAGTGCTAATTTCATCTTCCGTTAGATATCTATTTTATTTATGTTATGACTATGTATAGTATCTTCCCTGTTGTACAATCAAAATAAAATAAAAATTCTACGAAATTAATTTCCTTAATTTCCATTGTTTTACTTTGAAACAATACCAAAAAATTTCAAGAAATGAGGAAATATCATTTTTTTTGTTATCATATATGTTTTTTATACAATTTAGATGCACAGTTTATAACAATGTAAGGTAAAGTTGATTATTTTCATATGCAATTGAAATATGGTAATTTTTAAAATGAACTCTTTGGATTTCTGTTAAGGGACTGACTATAGAGAATTTTAAAATTGTATATGTTTTTCTAAATGTTGAAAAACAATTCATTCTCTTTAATTTTTTGGGTTGTTGTTGATTAAGAGGAAAATCATCGTTCATTTTTAAGGCCAAAAATCAAAATACTTGCAAGTTTGAAGCCTTAACATGCCACAAACTGAATTTTGTTGTTCAGGTGCAAATTTTCTACTGATTCAAGAAATATCGTATGTAATTTTGCCAGTCTCTGGTCCAAATAAACTCTTTTTCATCTTATTTGGTCAGTATTTATCACTAGCCAGACTAAATACTCAATCAGTGAAGATTGAATTCATAGGTTACTCCAATGGATCTAAACGTTCTAGGGTAGGCAACTCTTAGGCAAGCGTACAATAATCAATCAATTTTAGGGGCAGGCAGTCGAACATAGCATCATTTTGGAGGCTAGAAAATAGCCTCTCCCCTTTGCAAGACATACCTATGATCAAAAAACAAATGCAAGTTTTCAAAGATTGTCTCGTTTGCACTCAATAAAAATGCTGTAAACAATTTTTCTAAATAACTTGATTACAATAACTAATTCCAAGTCACTCAATAAATGTAGAAATATATTTGTTATTTTTAATCAGATCAGTTTTGTGTTGTTAGATATTTTGTTATTTAATTCCAATCTTGCTATAAGCATACAAATATAATTTCATTATTATGCTAAGCAGTTTCTTCATTTTCTTTTGTAAGCCTCTCCCGACCACATCTTTTTTAACTATATTTGGTTAGAGTCAACCATTGTATAGTTATTTTCGATAATTTGAATTTGAATATTTTAAATATCCTCAATTCAAAATCTAATTAAGGCGATAGGATGATATAAATCTTGCATTTCTTTGTGAAATTGTTATAACAAGTCCATACAAATATTTTCAAATTAAAAATCCACTTGATGCAATTGGATGAGAAATTTCCTTTTACGCCACAGAAAACTTTGGTTTTGTTTGTTTCTTTAATCATTATTTATCATCGAAACGGGTCGTAACAATATATACACGTAAATACAATAACCTGCACATTGACGTACTGCTACCCGTCTGGGGTCGTTCAGTACATAAACAGATCCCGGTAACGATATTTAACTGATAACAATGAGATTTCCTTACTTAAAAGTTAAAGTGCGACAACATGGGTGTGGACCAAACAATGGCGGGACAACCAGATACTTGACCCGAGCAATTAGGGAAAACCGCCTCCATTGTCGATTATATTGTTCAAGTACTCCCACAATTTCACCTGTCAAAAAAAGTGAAAAGTAATGCTGTTAGAACGTGTGGACCCCTTGCACAGTGACCGCTGTCTCTGTCTACCTATAATTAGGTGTAACTTTTTAACATCATGGTTTGAAGTTGAAAGTTTGATTTTCAGGACAAAAGGGGAAAAACAAAAGATATTAGCATACACTATTATCATAAATTTGGGGGAAATCATTTTTAAAACATCAGTTTATTTACAATGCACTTAAAATTTCCACAACACTATTTGAATAATTTAATCTCAAAACTTTTCATATTCTTATGCAAACTTCAAATGTGATTTTTCTAGATGTCAAATTTGTTTTATTTATTTTATTTAAATTTCTTAATATACACTCCTATAGAAAGTAAACAAGGTTCAATATCCTGTCTTACAAAATTAAATAAGTCACATCACACAAAATACAAATGGATTTCACACCTTAGCGAGATCCTGCATTGTAATAGTTAAACTGGTTTTATGATCATATTTTGTGACATGCTGACTTCACACATCAAAGCTACCCCAATCCCACCCTTGTAAACAAACTATTGTTTAAACCTGTGAAACTGTAAACAAGCATGTTGTTTGTTTGTACCAGTTTGTGGGACAATAGCCATTACTATATTTATGTACTCAGTGCTAATGACACCCAAATCGTTTCCTGTAGATTTATGAAAATGATAGCTATAGTAATCAAAAAAAGTTTTCTATTGTATGTGAAATGTCCATTTTTGATTGGTTAATCATGATTCTCTTGATTTAAATACCAGTAAAACACTCATATTATAGAGACTATTATTTCAAGTGATATCATAGTGTTCAGAGAGACCAGCTTAAAGAAAATGACATTAACTTATTACGGTAAATCTATAGTTACACATTAATTTAATTTAATTCAATATTATAATTATTAAAAGTCTACAAATTAGGCATTTGATATTTTGTTTATGATTTTAAGACGATTTTAATAAAAAAATTAAAAATCTAAAATTAAACATTGTAAAAGTAGTAAAAAAAAATGAAACAATTTTCATAGAACTGATTTATCATTCAAAGGTTTTACATATCAAAGAGACTTTTTGCAATCTTAAAAATAATTTGAAAGATTTACACCAGTTCTGTAACAAATTGCTGTAATCTGACTTAATAATGTTTTTTGATGCATTTTATTATGATACAACACAAGAGTATTGAATGTATACTGCAAAGAATTAATAATCGTAGCAAATGTGAGAACAAAAATATAATGATGTGTTATCTTTGTCGATAAACAATGATGTCTTTCACACTGTTTGCTTCTGTAATTATTATTTTATCTCTCTCCCCGTGTTTATGTTTGTCAAAACACAAGTAAAACACAACTGATCTAAGATTATCCATAATTATAGCCGAAATTAGCCAATGAACTGATTAAGTACCCAATTGCACCCAGTGCCAGCGGTGCAAACATTTGTTTCACTCGTCATTCGAGACACTTCTCCCCCATTCAAGTCTTATCAAGGCTTTTTGTTCTTCGGTTTACACAAAGCCTGTAGCTTTTGGATATTTAATTAGGGAGATATGATTTAATATGTACTCATTATAGTATCGGCAAATGTTTTTTTCGCTAATTTCACGGGTCAGCTTCACCCATGGGATGCCTGCTTTTCTTTCAGCTCATGATTATATTCATATAGATTAAGAAATGACTCCTTTTCTTCTATGAAGTAATCTTTAAAACACTCCTGCATCTTGCGAAATCATGACTTTTTGTGTCCTTTGTAACTTTTATGGCAGATTTTGACTGAGAAATTTGATGGTAAGAAATTATGAAAGCTAAAACAAATTATTAAAAGGTCTTTAAAGTTTTATAGATCTTCAAAATATGATCTTTTGCAGGTATTTTAGAATAATTAAAGAAAAGATGTTGCCTTTTTAAAAATTCAACTTTTGATTTTCATAGGGATTTTCACAGTTTCAAAACAGATGGTTTTGCAAACAAGAAAATGTTCAGTTTTATTTCTATTCTTCAAGATAAAAAAAATGACAAAAGATCGTTCATTTAGAATATGAAAGTAATTAATAATTTTCTTTCAGAAAAGGTAAACGAATCTCTTTTTCTGTAATTCATTTTTTTTTTTTTTGTAGAGTTTTTGCTACAGTAGCTCATTAATACCACATTCTCTGAAGAATAAAAGAAAACTTTTTTATAACGAGAATAATAAATAAAAACCACATGTTAAGAAAAAACACATTTCTTCTGTTACAATAATTAAATTTCAGATGTCAACCTCCATTTACCACACTTATAATTTTTCCGGTTTTGATTTCTGATAAAATTGGTATGAACATATTTTCAAAGCAACCTTGCAACATAAAACGATCAAGAACCCCAAAGTTATGTAGAAGAGAGTTCTTCGTCTGTCAGAAAATGACATTGAAGCATTATCAGTGAGTTTAACCCTGTCAGATCGAATAAAACATCGTTCCTGGAACTGACAACAAGAATTGTTTCTGACATAATGGAAGTCAAATGAAGCTTTTTTATTGTGGGTTAATGTTTGGCTCATTAGATCATGGTCAGTTTTAATAGTTTGAAGTCCTCTCACAGTAGAAACACCATGGTTTGGGGGAAATATGAGAGGTTTTTTGATCCTTCATTATTTGCAGTGGAATTTTGCAGTCCTATTAATCATATCTGACTGGCTTTGATATCTTACAGATTTCTTCTGAAACCTTTTGGTGGAGTTATTGCCCTTTGACCTTTATTGACTTCACATTTTTTTCGTTATTTTGGGATATAAAATGTAATTCAATCAAAAATGTATAATGTAAAGTCATGATAACTTAAATTTTGAATTTGATTAAAATCTTAAGCTTAAGATATATATCTTAGAATTAAAAATGTTTTTTGTAATTTATTTCATTTTTCTGTATCAAATTTGGAGTTAACACTATTGTTTCCACTGCTATATAATATCCAGTAGTTCAGGATGACCCCTGGTCAGTTCTAACTGCTTCTGTGATTGATTAAGTGTTGGAAATCCAATCTTATTGTTTGTTCCTAGATAAACATCCTTGTGAACAGAAGCCCCCTGGGGCCACAATAATCTGACCCCTGGGATAACAGGTGGCCTATCTCTGTCACCACTGAGAGATTTGATAAACTGCATTCTTTCTTGTGTAAATATGCTTCCATGTCTGTTTACGTCTCAAGAATAATTTGTTAGCAAAAGAAACACAGAAAAATTGCACGTTTTTGTAATTGTGTATGATGTTTGAGAGATAGGTCATAAATATTTAACATATTAATGTAATTATTTATGAAAATTTGCATCATTTTTTTCATAATTCTTATATTTTCTAAAAAGCTTTGCGATGCAGATTTTAATTTTTAGTTTTTTGAAATCTTTTTCAAGTTTTCTTTCAGATTCAAATGTAAAGTATACTTAATTTTTTAACAAAATTGAAAAAAATAAAAATAAATTAATTGCATTTGTTGATTTTATGACGTGCGATGTAATTGACCACAATTCTCTTGTATATTTAATTTCTAGATGACAATAAATTTTTTGCTTGACTATTGAAAACTTTTCGACAGGATTCAACAAATAAAGATTAGAGGATGGGATTTAATTAAAAAAATGATTTCACAATGCAAGATATAATTACTCTTTACAGAATTGAATTACCCGATATCTTTTGTCATATAAATACTCTATTATTGCACTTTAAGTTCAATCGCTGTCTGTTTTGACAAAAAATTGATGTGGTATTATTCACGACGTTTTGACGTTAATCGTCGCTATATAACAATTATTCCAATAAAATTAATCAATTTAGCACCAAACAAATGCACTGATTGATATTTAAGTAGCGACATTGATTTTTTATAGACAAACAGTAAATATATTTGTTGTTTTTCACACAACTGAACAAGATTTTTTTCCCCGTAAGAAAATGATCAATCAACCATCTTTGGCAGATTCATAATTGATTATGACGACTAGTCATATCTTATGTTTTCAATTGATTTGATAAACCAACAAAGTTGACTGTATACATGCGTCTTCTGCAGACACATAATTCGTCATTATCCCTCAGATTTCAATCTTTGTTGCATTTGTTGACAAATATTCGAGTAAGGTGTCATAATAGAGTTATCTTCTCCTTATTGGATTAAATTTAATTAGTGAAAGAAAAAAAATGTTATTAACAATCGAAGCGGAAAAAAATTAGATACCGATCGAGTCCAATTAATTGAATATGACGTTGATTCATGACTTACTATCTTTAATTAACTCACTTAATGAAGTGAATTTGACGTGACAAACGAGGACAAAAGACAACTTTGTTGATCAAGGGGTATATCACAATAGTAAATGATTAAATCATTTCGATCACTCATTTAACGATTATACTACAAATACTAGTCTCTAAACTGACAATGAGAAATGAGAGAGACAAAGAAAAATTTGAAACATTGATACAAGGTCAAGAAGATTCATTTGGAATCTCTGTCTTTCGGTAACCCCTAGAAATTGTGTTTTAGCCGCTGAATAATGATGTGCCAAGCGTTGATAAAATACGCCTGTTGTTTTCGTGGATAACCGATAATAATTCGTATAGCTATTCAATCTCGGCTTTGATATTATTCATTTAATGCCAGGAAGAAAAGAATCGGTCCCTGTATCTATAATAGTTTATTATGTAGAATAAACAAGAAATTTCAGCCACTTATATCTTATCACGACAGCCTTATAAATTTAGCCTTCATATAACTCATTCATTGCAAAAAGATAAAAATGAATAATGTTCACGCTAGCTTTTATTTTTCTGTTGATTTAAGGGACAAAAAGTTTTGAAGATTAGTTTTTTTCTTTGTTTCTTTAAGTTTGGGGTTGTCTCGTAAATAGGTTTATTTATCTAAGGGAAGTGATAGTAGTAACATAAATTAGGAGAAATGACTTCAGATTACAGTTTTCTGGATTTCCGACCTGACGATTTGAAGGATGGGTTGTCTTCATTTTAATAAAACCTGTCTATTAAGACCAGAATTCTGACATTTGACCTGTTTGTAAGACATATATGTGATCTCTGCGCAGGTGGGTCTTCACAAATTTATTGATTTGAAAAAGAAAAGTACTGCATATAGAAATTAGTTGAAATCCTGAATTTCATGAAAAATTTCAGTTTTAGCTACAAACAACAATTAATCAATTTTATAGAATGAAAGTTTCAAATTAAAAAAAAAATGTTATTCAAATTTCATAAGTGTCAAAATTTATTTGAAAGGACCAGATGTTTACACATTGGAATATTTCTTGCCACAATTCAAGAAATTTGCCCTGACAGGCGTATCCATTTAATGTTCATAGCTTTGTTTATAACTTTAATTATCAGAAAGAAAAACAGTAGCAATTTCTAATTATCAAAGAATTGGTCATTGTCAGAACTAATAAAAGCATCTAAACTGAACTTAAAACAAGCATCAATTAAACATAAATAAGACTAAGACCACACAGATCATGTAGAGATAAGGGGAGATAATCGTCTGCATGTCAGACATCAAATGCTTGTGGTTTTATTGAGAATTTTAATGCTGTTCATTTTGAATTGCCTGTCATCGCTCTTTCTACTGCCATTTGGAAGATTTCATTTTGAGATTTAGATGAATAAATGGTTTTGATGGGATTTTGTTCTGCCACTGTTCTTTGCTACAGTGATAGAATATGAAATTTATTGTTTCAGTGTATTTAGAAAGATTGTTATCAGAGAAAAGTTGAATGGCAGAGGATTTTTTTTAAATGGGGGTTGGTTTAGTGTAAAATAAATTGCTCCATTATAAGAAGAATATGTTTCTCCAATAAAGGGCCAAGCATAATCCTGTTTATAGAAATGGTTGATATAGGTTTTTGACATTTCTAGTTTTAGATATATTTAATCCTTTGAAGGTAATAGGTTTTCTTTTTTATATTTGTTGGTGAAAATAAGCAGCTGGTTTAGAAGATCAGTTGTTTAGTTGTTTATGAGTATCACTCTATAAAAAAAAATCCTAATACTGAAAATGAAATAACAACATCTTCTTTCATTTCAATACACAATTACATTATTCTTTCAAAACTATTTCCATATTCTGTGAAAAAATTATTCATGATGATACTTTGCATTTGTTCTGTCAACAACAAATAATTTAGATTATTCTTTTTATATTTTTTACAGTTCCATCTTCAGTGACCTCTTCCCACGTGTCTTCCAAAAGTTCATCTCCAGTAACCATAGATACGAAGAGACGTTCTGTATCACCTCTGACAGCATCACCACCATATAAGGTATCGCCACAGACATCACCAAGCATGAGACAACCAAGTCCTCAAACGTGTCCTTCACCTCTGTGGACAGATCCAGCCAGACAAGAAATACCACTCAATCTCTCAAAGCCCAAAACAGAGGTCAAGGACGATTATGAAACATACAGCCGTGGAAAGTCTGATGTCATGACTCCTCCTCCTGCTCATAACAACCATCATAGGAGACAACCCACACCTTCCTCACCTCCTCCCGAAACTCCACCTCCTTTCATGGGAGTTGGAAACCCATTTGGATTCCCTCAGTACCATCCCTTCATGATGAACCCTATGACATCTAGTGTGTTTACCAACTTCACTGCACGCCCACCTATCTTCAATGGAAAACATCTAGACAAGGTATATTATTGTTATTTTTGTTGCTGGCTATGCTGGGTTTCAATATTTAAAATATGATTATTTGGGGTGAAAATGCTGAAAATTTACTTTTGTCAAATTGTTTTTCATAGAAATTTTATGAATTGTTATATTTTGTATTTTATAATGTTATGAAACTCTTTCTAGCTGAAAATTCTGCTTTCAGTTTTTCAAAATAAAAAGTTTGATAAAAAAATATTACAGTTACAATGGACAGCACATTAAATATGATCATTTGTCAGAGGAAATGAAAATTTTCCTCTTTTTCAGTTCAATATCAATCATGTCCTTATGACATCATATAAATTGAAACAGTATAAGGGACATAACTCTATATTTTTTTAATTTTCTAGGAATCACTGGTTCAAGATGCACTAGCTAAACATCTCGCCCAGTCTGCTAGTACGCCTGTTTTTCCAGGGTTTGCAGGATTGCCTATGTTCGCTGGGGCTCATCTTCAACAAATGCCACAGTTACCAGGGGTCAAGGAGCGGTCAGATCCTCAAGACGAAGACAGTCAAAACAGCAGTAGCTATGTCCAACATTTACAAAGTACGTGTTTATAAGTAATAGGACCATTTCAATATCAAACTAGCAATGACATCCAATAAAATAAGACAGTCAAAGTAAAGTATAAAGAATAAGTATTGTGGTATAATTTCCAATGAAAAAACTCGCCACAAGAGACCAAATGGCACAGCATTAACAACTAAAGATCATAGTACGGCCTTCAACAATGAGCAAAATATCAGTCATGCTGTCTGCATGTAAAAAATTCAATATCAGTAAAAGATCATCAGTGATTTGATTTCCACTTATGTAATAAATTTCACAATATAAATGTTTAACAAAAATGTTATTTAAATAGTGAAAATTATATTTTTCTCAGAAAAATGAAAATAATCTACATACCTAATCTACTTTAAATTTATTTAGTAATATCTCTAGTTTCAAGGAAGAATATTATTAACAATGCTATTATTTTGTGTATTTAAAGACAATAGTTTCAACATGCTTTTAATTTTTATTTAACAATGCTAATGTTTTGTATATAAGACAATTGTTTTTAACATGCTTTTAATTTTTATTTTAGGTAAAATGTTTGGAGCCAAAATCATTCGCTCACCAAAAGATAAACCAGAGCCTGCAAAGCCCCACATTAAACGTCCAATGAATGCCTTCATGGTATGGGCAAGAGAAGAAAGGAGAAAAATTCTCAAGGCCTGTCCAGATATGCATAATTCCAACATTAGTAAAATTTTAGGTATGAATATTTAATTTGATTTTAACAGCCATTTTATGTTAAATTATTGTAAGGTTCACTTCAAATTTCATTTTTTTACGGATCTTCCGACCGAAAAAATGCACCAAGATATTCTTCATCTTAGCTTTGTAAATGAAAACTATTGTATGCTATTAAATATTACGTTGATTTCAAAGACAATTTGTACTTTTAGTTGTAGTAATTGATTATAAGAAATATTTTTGACAAGTTATACTAGGATATGTTCGTCAGAAATTTTCATTAATATTGTTCGTACATCAATGAAAACATCGTCTTTGATGTCATTAACAAACAAGCAAACAGCTGATAAGAATATGTTATTATGTAAACAAATAAAGGAAATGTAAATTTCTTCAGTTAAAAGAAATTTGAATTATTGCTAAATCCATGTTTTAAAAAGGAACAGATGTTCGGTTATTGTTATTTTTACCTTCAATTAACAATTACTTTAGTTTAATAGTGTAGTAAATTTTAAGTTAAATGGCATTAAATTAGCAAATGTTTTAATTTTTTTTCTATTTTTTGATAATTTAGGAGCGAAATGGAAGGCTATGACAAATGCAGATAAACAACCTTACTATGAAGAACAATCACGACTCAGTAAATTACACATGGAGGCTCATCCTGATTATAGATACAGGTAATAACAACTTCCTTTGAAACTTCCTCCAATAGTGGAGCACCGAATAAAAAGATGAACTTGAATTATAATTTGATAAATGGTTTTTGACACAATATTCAAATAAAAAAGTACTCCACTTCCATTGTGCAAAATATAAACCACAACCGAAGGGAAAACTTTTTACACTATTAATCATATGCTTTCCAATTTAATTGCCCGTTATCCTTTTGATTTTGAAAAAAAGAATCTGAATTACAGTTAAGGGGAAGTAACTCAAATAATTTTTACAAGGAACAAAAATTTGTTTTGATATACAACATACTCATGAGATTTTGCATAATGAAATAATTAAGGAGACTACCATAGACAATAACTTATCTTTATTTCAATGTCAGAATAAGAACATTACATTTCTTAATGTGAATTTTTTGTTTATATAATTACTTTACTATGATTTAATTACAATGTTTTAAAATTTTATGTAAAAAGATAAAAGAACTTTTCTTTAAATTTTTCAGACCTAGACCTAAACGGACTTGCATTGTTGATGGAAAGAAATTGCGTATTTCTGAATACAAACAGTTAATGAGGTCACGACGACAAGATATCAGACGTGTTTGGTACGGTGATTCTGGTACAACATATGTGGAAGGATTACTTAATAATGGTAAGCAAAGAATTTATTTTTAATAAAATATTTTCAAGAAAGAAAAGGTATTTTAAAGTTTACTGACTTTTTCCCATCATTTGAAGAAAAATATATATCTTGTTTATTCTTTGATTCTTTGCAGTAAAATGTTATCAAGAAGTAGCTTTATTTGTTTCTTAGTAGTAAAATCAGCTTAAAAAAAAATTGAAAATTACTTTTGTCTATTTTCTTCTCTCTATCCATTTTGGATAATTTACCCTTTATTTTTTTTATGAAAAAAAATTGAAAATTGATTCACTAAAATATAATGTGTTATCCCCACTTGAAATTTTTAAATCTTCTGTCAATGGGAGATAACTCTAACTTTTTAGAAATAGATTGAAAAAATATTTTCATTACAAAAGATGAATATTCACCAGTTAGGATTAGTTTAAAAGCTTCATCTGTTCTATTACCTATTCTTTTGAGTCACAACTTCTTATATTTACATCTTATTATTAAGTGAATATAATGTCATCAAAAAACATTATGAAAGAATTAAATTTTAATGAAATCTATATTAAGATTTGAAATATTATTTACTGATATATGTTTTAAGTAATCAAGTATTATTTTTTCAACAGGAGAAGGAGGAAACACATCAAGGTCACCTTTTGACAATGGCAACCCAACAATGAATGGATCCCCATCTACGTTCCATAATAGTATCCACCATAATGCCGAAAACATGGTGAACGGTGACGAACCTATGGATAGTAGTGATGGTGAATTTAGTGACAATATTGACGCTTCATCAGACATTAGTAGGGAATCCTCATCAATAAATTCTATAAATAGAAACAGTTCCCATGGAAACAGTAGTCTGCAACAAGCTGCAACGTCATAGTAACCGTGTTATGTTATGTATGAACAAATGGCAGCAGGTTCTGATATATTGTTGTTTTTCTTTATTTTATTGTACGAAAGAGTGCTTGACGAGGTAAACAGGACCGAACACTAAAAAAAATGTTAGATGGAAAAACTGATAGTGTATTGTTCTGTTGTTAGTACTTGTATTTTATATGTTGTTCTTTGAGAACAAAAATATTGAATCATTGAAATTATCCAGTTTATTTTTATAAATAATAATAACTTTTAAATATGTTTTTTTTTTTTTTTTGAAAAGAAATGTGTTGAAATAATTGTTATTTCACTTTATTCTAAATGAATGATCTCATATTAAGATATTAAAAAAAAATTGGGCATTGAAAAAAGTTTGAGTGCCGTTTGCATTGGTAGTTTGATTTTAAAGTTATTTTATTTATGAAAATGAACTGGAAGATATTTGCTCATTCAATTATAAACGGCAGAATGAAATTCTGAAGTAAGTGTTTATAATACTTACCTGAATTTAAAACACTTTGCATAGTTGTTAACTTTTGTAAAACACTCACCTGAGTGGATTTTTTTAGACACTCAATTAGGTGTTTATTTTATTTTGGTGCTAGAAGTATACATGTTTGTATGTCTGTTCAGATGTTAGTGATGTAGTTGTGATAGTGCTTTTATGTAATCGATAAATATGATCCATCCATGTTTTTTTTAACAGGACTACAAAACTGTTGACCATATGCACACTCACTTGGCATTTGTCCTTGACCAGAATTGTAAATTTATAATTATGAATTGATATTTTTTTTTTTTTATATTTTTTTTTTTTTTTTAACTGAATACGTTTTTCATACAGTTTTTCTTCTTAAAAGTTTAGAAAATAGAATTTATGACAAAGAATTATAATAAACATTAAGGTTCTTTGAATTGAAACTTTAGACTGTTTTCCTCTGTTAAATTCCTAATTTAAAAAGATTTAAGAATATGTTTTGGTGAGTGTCTGTTGTTATTTTTTGCTATGTTACCATGACGATGTCCACTGATGGGACAAATTTTCATGTAATGTATGGTGCAGTCATAGTGACATTGTCTTTTGATTGGTTGAAACCTTCCAGTCTTATATTGGGTCCAATTTTTTATATATATTTGAAAAATATAACGCATGAATTTTATTGTGTTAATACGCAAATATATTTTGTATTAAACTCAGGCAGACTCCTGCTAAAAGTCCCATTGTGTATATATGTTGGATGATTAAATGGAGAAACCATTGTCTCATTGTAATAAACAAATTTTTAGTGAATATGCAAGTTTCATATTGTTTATTTTAGCATTTTCTTTGTATTTCTCAATAAGAAGGAAACAGGTTTTTTTTTATTAAAGTTAAAATTTAAAAATAAAAAATAAAAATTTTGTTTTTTAAATGAGTTTTAGAATTTTTTTAGTTACATTATTTGTGATTTTAGACATTATGATTCTTCCTTCTTGAAAAATAAAGAAACGATTGAAGATTTTGTAGTCTTCCTTTGTCATACATCTTTCTAATTTATTAGTGGATTACGCTTCTCTTTTTTTTTTATTCCATGGATATTTTGGCTGATCAAAGCTTTTTACAATTTCAAAATTTTGATCTTGTGCATTATAATTTGTACCAGTTGATATTCTCTAGATGATATTCCTAAACATTAGAATAGGTACCAGTTGATAATCCTAAATTTCATACAAATTAGTATAATCCTGAACTTTATAAAAGAGAATTACAAAGAATTTGCTGAAACTAACATGATAACTTATGTACAGAACAAATGTAGGCTGTTAGCATTTATTTTTTGTTAAATTTGTTACATATATATATAATTATATTAAAGTTAGAAATATTAATTTTATGTTATAACTTTTTTTTTTGCTCAGAGCTGCCATAACAAATAACTGCTAGAAAATATCGTCTTCTACAAATTCATGATGGAAAAAAATATATAAATTTTTTTCACCATTTTAGAAATTCTGCGTTGCTTTTCTTTAACTTTTCGTAATGTAGGTGCTTATGAGACTTGCATGAAAAATCTTAATTTAGATACCACCAGTCCAAAATAGTTCCATTTTCATAACGATTGATATATTCCATATTTCAAACACAAATTCCTACTCAGATACAATGTAGTATCTTAGCAACCATTTAGTAACCATGACATCCATTTTTTTGTTTTTGTTATTTATTATTTGTTAACATATTTTTTTTGTGTAGAACAGTAAAATATCAGCAATTGTTATTTTGTCAAATAAAAAATATATATTATAAATTGGACATAAATGACAAAATGTCCAAACATGTATGATGCTAGTAGTATTTTTAACATGCATTTAAACTTAAAGTTGCATTTTGTACTTAAATATTTGAACTGAGGAGAGAAATTTAAAAACTAGATTGATATTTAGATATTTCTAGTCAGCTATTAATAGAATGCATTTAAATTTTTTGTTTATGCAACATATATATTTCAAATAGAATGCTTACATTACTTGAAGCTATTATTGAAGTTCCGCAACTGTTCTTTCTAGTGAACGCAAATTTAGAAGCAGCTCTATATTTGACCTTTTGCATTTATATATTGGAACTACAAAATCTACGGCAATTTCAATCTGGATGTTTGCTCATCAGCTAGAACTTTCTGACAATTACCTTAGGTCATCAGATATTTTTGTGAATATATTTTTTAAAGATTTGAGTCAATTTATGTTAAAATTATTTGACACATTGAAAACAATAAATCTGGTGAATTGAAAGGAACCAGTTTATTTACAATTTTGGGAATCCATAACAGTTGATATTTTCACCATCAGCCCCAAAAACAAAACGTTACTCTGTTTGGTGACATATCTATGGTCTCCTATCAGAGAAATGGTGAATTTTAGGGGAGATAACTCATGATTGAAGATATTACCCAGAACACATCAGATTCAGAAATGGTGAATTTGAGGGGAGATAACTCATGATTTTAAAATATTTGCAAAAATATGTGATGACTTCTGTAGGTAAAACAATTATATAACTGCTTATATTAGTAAGATGATTATTTGTCATATGACATTAAGGTGCCATTTTTAACAAATTCTTTACATAACCTTGACAACCATTGCTGATACTAATTATTTGTTTACAAAATAGCTATTGAACAAAATATTGTTTACAGTTATTTTAATTTTTTTGTGACATCAGATTATTAATTAAATAATAAACTTTTTTAATTTACTTCTGTGTTATCATATTTTTATGCCCCACCTACGATAGTAGAGGGGCATTATGTTTTCTGGTCTGTGCCTCCGTTCGTTCGTCCATCCGTTTAATTCCAAATTAAAGTTTTGACCCCAAATTCACGGTCCACTGAACATAGAAAATAATAGTGCGAGTGTACTATGGACACATTCTTGTTTTATCCTCATAATAGTCCCTGTCTACTAATCTGTACAAAGCTGATAGTCAGATGCAGATCAAGGATTTTTGAAAAAGGGTGTTTGTTATTGTTATGACCAAGTAGGTCAAGGCAAACAATATTTTGGATGATTAAAGGCAGAAAAAAAGGATATATTGTCTAATCAGCATCCTCTGCACACTCTGAATCCGCCACTGATATCATTTGCATGTGCATATGTTTATGCATTCAATCACAAATAGTCACTCTCTAAAAATTTTAATTCCCTTGGAATTTAGGTATAAAACCTGTTATGATCATTATCCACTGCTCAAAGGTGAAAAGTTTACAATGAACCTGTCCATATATTGAAAATCATGGTTAAAAACAGTTTAATATAGCCAATCCTGTGTATGTACAAACATTGATTCGATTCTCAAACTTTAAAATCCCTCAAAATGACCCGAAACTTTAAAATATTTTTCACCACCAAAAGTCATTACAAAAAAACTATACCTGTGCATCAGTTCAAAAATAGGTTCAGATGCTGACTGCCAACTTCAAAACTCCTTGACATTATTATTCATCATTACTAGCTACAAAAGGTGTGTTGAGTACATAGAAGTAAAATACTGTTTGATGATCGTAATTAGTCCCCTACCGATGAAGTCAAAGGTGACTTAAGGATGTACTTAGGTGAGGTTAGGTAAAAAATAATAAATTAAGAAGTTAAAATTGATACTATAAGCTGGTAGAGAATCAATTAAGGATAGAAATAAGCTAAAAATATTGATAGGTCATGGACCTCCTTTTCGAGATATTTGAGATTTAAAATATGGCGGGAAAAGGCTGACTTGGACTTTTACCTCATATTTGCATTGGTATTATTTGGTCTCAAAACAAAAGAAAGAAAATTAAGAATCTTCTAAAATTTTGGTAAATGACCTTTCATGAGCTATTAAGTCTTATATGAAAACATAAATGGGTGTTATGGGGCAAAATATTTTACATTGTATTGTATGGAAAAACACCAAGGAGTCCGAACATTTGACACAAATTCCAAAACCTAGCCTAAGTACATCCTTAAGTATTGCAGTCGTCTGTCTATCTGTCCATCCATCAGTCCAGCAAATCAGTTTTCCTCAATTTTTTCCTGCATGGTTGAAGATATGGATTTAATACTTGGTGTATTATTTTATCATAGCAAGTTACAAATCAAGTTTGAATTGTGTTCCAGTCTCAAGATTTTGTGCAGAGTTATGGTCCTTTGACTTGAAAAATTCACTCAAACTGAGACTATTATAACACAGTGTTATAGTAGTCTCAGACTCAAATAATCAGTTTTCAGCACTTTTTTCGTCATGCTTAAAGATATTGATTTGAAATTTGGTATATAGTTTTATCATGACAAGTTACAGATCAAGTTCGAATTTTGATCTGGTCTGATTATTTGGTAAAGAGTTATGGTCCTTGGACCTAGAAAATTCATTCACAAATAATCAGTTTTACACTTTTTAGCTTTTCTCATCACTCAGTGTCGTCCGACGTAGTTAACTTTTACAAAAATCTTCTCCTCTGAAACTACTGGGCCATTAAGGAAATTTTGCCTTTTTTTGTCGAGCCTGCAACTTTAGTTGCAGAAAGCTCGACATAGGGATAGTGATCCGGCGGCGGCAGTGTTAGCTAACTTCTTAAAAGCTTTATATTTTAGAAGGTAGAAGACCTGGATGCTTCATACTTTGTATATAGATGTCTCATGTTAAGAAGTTTCCGTCAGTCACATGTCCAATGTCCTTGACCTCATTTTCGTAATGTTAAATTCTCTCTTATTATAAGTAATAGGATAACTATATTTGGTATGTGCATACATTGCAAGGTCCTCGTGCTCGTCAGACAGTTTTCACCTGACCTCGACCTCATTTTATGGATCAGTGAACAAGGTTAAGTTTTGGTGGTCAAGTCAATATCTCAGATACAATAAGCAATAGGTCTAGTATATTTGGTGTATGGAAGGACTGTAAGGTGTACATGTCCAACTGGCAGGTGTCGTCTGACCTTGACCTCATTTTCATGGTATAGTGGTTATAGTTAAGTTTTTGTGTTTTGGTCTGTTTTTCTTATACTGTATGCAATAGGTCTACTATATTTGGTGTATGGAATGATTGTAAGGTGAACATGTCTTGCTGGCAGGTGTTATCTGACCATGACCTCATTTTCATGGTTCAGTGGTCAAAGTAAATTTTTTGAAATTTTGTCATTTTTTCTAATACTATGTGCAATAGGTCAACTATATTTGGTGTATTGAAATATTTTATGATCTATATGTCAGTCGTGCAGGTTTAATTTGACCATGACCTCATTTTCATGGGTCAGTGGTTTTTGTGTTTGTCTGTTTTTCTTAACAATAAGCAATAGGTCAACTATATTTGTTGTATGGAAGGATTGTTAGCTGTACATGCCTGCCTGGCATGGTTCATCTGACCTTGACCTCATTTTCATGGTTCATTGGTCAATGTTTAGTTTTCTTGGTTAATGTTAAGTTTATGTAACAGTTGTAATAAAGCTTAATATTTAGGACTATCAACATTTTAATATCAATGATTAGTAAAGAAGGCGAGACATTTCAGATCTATCTGCCCTGAAATTTTCAGATGAAACGGACAACCTGTTGTTGGGTTGCTGCTCATGAATTGGTAATTTTAAGGAAATTTTGCCGTTTTTGGTTATTATCTTGAATATTATTATAGATAGAGATAAATTGTAAACAGCAATAATGTTCAGCAAAGTAAGATCTACAAATAAGTCAACATGACCAAAATGGTAAGTTAACACCTTGAGGAGTAATTGCACTTTATAGTCAATTTTTAACAATTTTTTGTAAATTTTTGTTATCTTTTAAAAAACAAATTCTCCTGAAACTCCTAAGATAAATTTATTCAAACTTGTCCACAATCATCATTAGGTTATCTGGTTTAAAAAATGTGTCCGATGACCCCGCCCACGAACCAAGATGGCCAACATGGCTAAAAACAGTACATAGGGTAAAATGCAGTTTTTGGCTCATATCTCTGAAACCAAAGCATTAAGAGCAATTCTGCTGTGGATAAAATTGTTCGCTAGGTTAAGATCTATCTGCCCTGAAATTTTCAGACCAATTGAGCAACTTGTTGTTGGGATGCTCCCCCTAAATTGGTAATTTTAAGAAAAAATTTCAGCTTTTGGTTATTATCTTGAATATTATTATAGATAGAGATAAACTGTAAACAGCAATAATATACAGCAAAGTAAGAGCTACAAATAAATCAACATGACCAAAGTGGTCAATTGACCCCTTAAGTAGTTATTGCCCTTTATATTAAATTTTTAACAATTTTCATAAATTTTGTAATTTTGGTAAAATTTTCCAAATATTTTCCACTGTCACATTCTGGGCCAATTTAGAGATAATTATAAGCAGCAAGATTGTTCAGTTAAGTAAGATCTACAAACATATCACCAACACCAAATCACAATTTTGTCATGAATCCATCTGTGTCCTTTGTTTAATATACACATAAACCAAGGTGAGCGACACAGGCTCTTTAGATCCTCTAGTTTAAGTCATGTTTGAAAATATTGATTTTAAATTTGGTACTTTGTATATATAGTCTATGAATTTTTAACCTGAGGGGACTATGTATTGCCATGCAATATTCACAGAATGCTTGTTAAAATTAACTTCAGTTTACACCCCATGCATATGTATGTGAGGTTACTAGTCTTGAAGGTCTTTGATGAAAATCGTTAGACATCGATTTCTCTTTAATTAATCCCTATTTATGAGGTTGAAACTCATATGTACCTGAAAATGAAAAGTTTTTATTCACACCGGCATGTATTAGTGGTGCATCTGCTAAATGTCTGCTGTCTGTGGGTCTTTTGAATCTGCATCACAATTTACATATTTACATGCTGTGGAGGCCATTTTGTGATGGATGTCAGCACTCTACATTACTACTTTACTATATCATATTGACTACAAATGGTTGTGATAAACATGTACAGTCTTTAACATTAAAAAGTAAAGAACCTTAGTGAGCACGCTCACGTACCCCATGCCCCCACATTGTCGGCACTGGACAAATAAAATAACTTTAAAGAAAAATAAAATAAAATTTCCTGTCGATATGCACATCTTCATAGTTACACGGCCGACACTCGGCTAACCGAGAGATAGGTCGGTTAATCTATATTGAGTATGCGGCTATATCGGCGGTTGGTCTGTTAATCGGGTTGGTTATACGTCTGTTAAGAGTAAAACGCACAATTTTAATATTAAAATCTATCTAATCTGATACAGATTTTAGGTACATTATAAGAATCAAATCAAAAAAAGAAAAGTGTCTGACAAAATGATATATATCATAGAACATTTTCCAACTGTAAAATCATTTCATAGTCTGCGCAGTTTTCAGTAAAACTAAAAGGCGTCGCGCAAGTATGTAGTATTTATGCTTATACGCATAGCAATTTTTGTAATGAAAGGCGAAAAAAAACAATTTTAGATATCATTTAAAGGACACAAAATCGTACTTTGGTTCTAAAATATAAATTGAAATTAGTAAATACTTCATAATTGTAATATAACGTGAGTAATACCACGTTTTAGTGAACATTATGGGAATAAAGTCTGTTAATGGGTTGGACAATTGAAATTGTGTCAGTTAAGAGTTATTTAGCCACGACAATAGTTGTGCTACCTTTATATTTTCCCTTTGAAAAAGTTAAGAATGAGATGCTCTTGAGTAAAGAAAAATGACAATACGCTGCAACAGTATCCTTCTAGTAAGAACATTTTTATTTTGACTTCCTTTGCATTTTATTAAGGGGTGTGTCACTTCAATATATGGATATGGATTGCCTGCTGGAATGTGCATGAATCTATTATTAACGTTTTCTTCAGCCTTAATTTTTGTGTCTGTTCAAAGTAGCACGTTCTCAAATCCGTCCGAAAGTATCTTTCTAATACAACACAGGGTACATATAACGTGTTGTCGTTCTCATATGCACATGATATTTGTCACTGGACGTTAAACTCTAAATCGTCAACATCATCCGATTGGTTCTTTTCTTCTATTACTGAATCATCTGTTGTTTACAAATCAGTCTAAAGAAGTAAATGGAAAGGAGCGAATGCAGCTACATTTGGTTATCTTAAGTTTTAATTCATTTTATTCCGTTTAGTTCCTTTCTACATAAGTGCAGAGGAGAACTGCAGTTGTCCGCATGTAAACTTTTAGCATTTATTACCAATATGAGTACATAGCAATCCGTTACTGTTTCAACACCCAGGGGTATTTCATGTCTTTATTCTCAAACAGTTATTATTTTTTCTATCTTTTTTTATTAATGCATCACTTCCTACTGTCCTTATCTATTATTCTATATATTCTGTGTTTCCATCCAGATTCTCGTGTATACAATGAGGGTCCGGATTGGGGGTGTTGTTTATTTCTATATTCTTTAAATTGTCTGTTACTTTTCTCTACATTTTATTTTATCTTACTCATTATTATTTCTTTATTCTTTATATATTCTAGCATCCCAATATATTTTACTTACTGATGTTTAGTTACACTACGACGTTTATCTCTGATTTATATACTGGTTAATACCAATTTAGATACAAATTAGTGTCATTCATGACAACCTAAACAGAATCCACATGATATATGCGACCATTCTTGGATGAAATCAATATGTATAGATTAGAACATGCCCTTTTCTATATTAGCCCTGGTATCATCCCGAGACTCCCATATCGGCCTCGAGGCTTTAGCCGAGGGCCGATATGGGTCGAGGGATGATACCAGGGCAAATATGGAAAACATGTTATAATCTTTAAGCTATTTATCACATATTTAAGTGTTGCAGAAAAGAGGGAAAAAAAAGTTCAATTATAAAGTATTTTCTATGTAGTCACGTACTTGACAGCGTAACGGGTATTTGAAAAATCATCAGAAGTGAAGTAAATAGACTATAGTAGTGCATTGACTTGACATTTAAACGATACAAGGATTAGGCCCGAAACGGGAAAAAAGCTCTGCTATCAAGAAAGAAAATATTTTCAATTGTTGTTATTTTGTTATTGTTATTTATTTTATTTAAATTTTGGGTAAATACCCCTTTCAAAAGGCCTCATATCTGGCTGAGAAATAGACATCACAATGAACATGATGAAATGTACATCACCAGTTGAAACCCATCGATGGTGAACGAATGCGTTTAATATCAACAATAAGCATAACACACAATGATTTATAGGTTTTAAAGTAAAAATATTAACAAGTGAAATACGTTTTTCCAACAATTGTAAAAGAAATAAGTTTGAGTCGGTCCACGCTTCGTTGTATAGTAAATTAGAACTTTAAGCATTGTCTATAAAATAACGTGATGTAGATTCAATTCATTGTCGTTTAAACTGCCGATTTTTGATTGGTCTAGCCGAGAGGGTGACATTCCAAAAAATTGTCACCCGCTCAGCCATGTGATAGAGTAAATTAACACCTTCGTATTAGGCAATCAAAATATGGCATTTTAACATGATGTATAATAATACTTTAATATTACACTTTTTTATATCAGTTTTCAATATTCATGGCCTAAATTCATTGTTCATGTCAGTGTTTCCGTATATATTATGTTTCATTGCTCATGTGTTGTTTCCGTATATTTTAGCCACTCGTCTTGAGCCTACCCATTTGATCCGATAACACCCCATACAGCAATAAAATTATACTTTTATTGCCATTCATAACTCTTAACAGACCAATTAACAGACCGGGTTTTATACATCCGACCCATTAACAGACCAGGTTTTAAATAAAGATTGATTTATGTCACCAAAATACAGATTTTTGTGTAGATTTTTCACACAATGATATCAATTTGGTTGACAAACATAATGCCTGTCTTTGTTCGATGTTCAAAATATCGCATGCAAGTAAATTCAACCAACGTGTCTTTTTGTGTACATTTTGTGTGCGTAAAATGTGTATAAATTTATTGATGAGTAACACGCCTTTTCATTTTATAGATCGTACATCGAAGCTAGAAAAATAATAATTACGCCACTGGATTCAGTACATTGAATTGTTTTGTTAGACATGAATAATTTTTATGATAAACATATATCTAAAAAGTTATACAATGAAACATGCAGAATTTCCAATGATTTCCTCGATAACACCTGATTAACAGACTTTAGCCAACCCGATTAACAGACCCACCGCCGATATAGCCACATACTCAATATAGATTAACCGACCAATCTCTCGGTTAGCCGAGTGTCGGCCGTGTAGCAGGGGTGGATCCAGCAATTTTTAAAAGAGAGTTCCAATCCAGGATAAAAGGGGGTGGGGTTCAACCATATGTCCACATTCCAAAGCATTGATTGTAAAAAAAAAGGGAGGGTCCAACCCCCAGAACCCCCTCTAGATCCGCAACTGTGCACACAAAGGTCTAATGAATAAATACAAACAAACAGGTTATTCATGGGACCCTTTTCATGGAAGAAAATACTGTTTTTAATTTGGGTGATTATTCTTTTAAAAGAATTTAGAATTGCTGGACAAAAGACTGGCATCTCATGCGAAATTAGCAAGAGTTGGCAGTATTAATAATGGACAATTAACATGGTAAAATGAAGACCGTACTTTGACCTATAATGGTTTACTTTTACAAATTGTGACTTGGATGGAGAGTTGTATGATTGGCACTAACAGGTTGGGAACAAACCCCCTGTATGGTGATTATACCTGTATAGAGGGATAATCCTTCTTTAGAGGGATAAAATTATCCCTCTATAGAGGGGTATTTTTGTTTGCACTGGATTTAAAGCAAATTATGGCAGAATGGCATTTTCTAGTTATATTGGCTATAATCTCTAGCATTATATGCATCAACATATGAACTTTACTAAAAATTGGGATAACCAGTTTTCTGCTAAAGTTACAAAACTTGCAATCTATTGTATACCTATCTGAACACCTGATCAACAACAAAAGGAATAGTTGACCTTTAAATTTCATGTTAAATCTAACAATAGAAATTCTGTTCAGTGATAAGTGAGTAGAATTTACCTGATCATCACAGCTTTCAATCAAGGTGAACAATAGATTTTATATTTATTCAGATAAGTATCAAACTGGGCATGTGCATATTAAATTAAGTACATCAATTGGTGCATCAACTGTTCCAGGTTACTGCCATAATAAGTAGAGAATGCCATTCTGCCCTAATTTGCTTTAAATCCAGTCTAAACAAAAATACCTCTCTATAGAGGGATAATTTTACCCCTCTATAGAAGGATTATCCCTCTATACAGGTATAATCACCATATAGAGGGTTTGTTCCCAACCTGACTAATACCACATCTCCATATATCTATTAAAGGGAAACTTCGCAAAAAAATCAAAAATTGATATTATGTCCATTCTGTATAAATATTCTCAAATTTATATATACACATGGAAAAAAGTATTGCAACACCTTGATTTTTAAAAATTTGAAAAATCAGCCTCTTTTTTTGGATGAAATATAATAAAATATTTGTATAATGTTATTGAAACATAGTTTATGATAACATTGGCATTGAAACAAAAAAAAAATGTTTGAAAAAAAATGATTTATATAACCACAATTTTAATAACAAAATGAAGTGTTTTTTGTACAAAAAAATGCATTTTATAACTTTTACTGTAGTCGAACTTTACAATGTCAGACATTTCAAAATTAATCTTCGGATGACTGTTCACATCATGATTGATCGTTATACGCCAACGAATTAGTACTTTGTGCGCAGCCTCCATTCAAACGGATAACCGCATCTAAACGTCTCCTGATTCTTGCCAAAAATCGACTTATTTGTTGCTAAGGTAGCAGCAACCATTTCTGATGAAGGGCATTGTTTATTTCATGATGTGTTTGAACTGGGGTGTCCTTTCGCGCACGTTCCGCCCAATAGTGTCCCATATATGCTCGATATGGTTCAAATCCGGGCTACGATCCGTCCAAGGAAGATGAACCGAATTCCATTGGAACAATGGATCTTCCTCCACGATGCTAATTTTCTACTTTAGCGAGCTCTGCACTACATTGGATACGGAAAACTGTGTGTCTGTTCGTAAGCAAATGTCTCCGAAATGGTCTTATCGCACGATAACCAGTAGCGATGAGTCGATCTCGAACAGTTTTTGTTAAAAGGCTCCTGTATGCCCACCACTCTCTTTTTAGAATTGTATTGTATGCAATGGGTTTCCTTCTGACCAACCTTCATTATGCTTGATTTTCCCTAGCAAATGGTATAGGGGGTCTTCTTTATCTCGGAAGGTCTTTAACATTGTTTAGTGCCTTATTTTTATTCTCAAAACGACTTATAGTGGAATGGTGATGACCAAAAATACGTGCAGTTGTTTCAGCGACATCCCTGCTTCTCTCATGCTGGTAATCTGCCATCTTGCTGCAGTTTAGAGTTGTCGAGGACCCATTACAAGGACTGTCAATCACATATCTTTAAAAACTTGGTTATTTAAAGTGTTGAAAACAATGAGGATGAAAACATCTGTTTTGCTGTTTACGGGTACAGTAGCTGCATGTGCAGATAAAAACTTATCGAGTCGATATTTATTGATTAAACTCAGGTGATACTTAAATAATGTTTAATTAGTTCTATTTTACCAAATTATATCACAAAAAAATAAAAAGTGTTTTTTTAATTTCAATTTCAATTTGGTGTTGCAATACTTTTTTCCATGTGTATATATTAAAGTTTTATTCCGCTAGATAAGAGATCACCATCGATTTTAAATTTTGAGTATCAATTCTCTGCGTTCCGCCATTTTGTCATCTTCTACAATAAAAAATCACGATATGTCTATAAACCACAGAGGACCAAAACTACAGTAACCGATGTAGTCGTAATTGCGTGTCGATATCTTGTCAATCGTACGGTTGTTTTATCTGACTTAACTAACTTGATACGGAAAATGTTCTTATTTTTTTTTTAAATAACCATAGTCTGTTATTTTTAAACTGTTAATATTGGAATTAGTTAAAAAGTCAATTCAAAACTTAAATAAGTGTTCAATTCAAAACTTAAATAAGTGTTCCGTGAAAATTGTTTTCGAAAATCTAATTCGTTCATAATTCTTTAAAGTAATAAACTTTATTCAAATAAATTCGAATCTTCCCTCATCTGATCACCAGGGCGCATTTCATTTGCGCCAATTTTTAAAAAATCAAACCTTTCATTTGCGCCACAAGGTTATATATCATTTGCGCCAAAAAAAAACCAACCTTCATTTGCGCCATTTTACAGGTATGACAGGTAATATAACGGAAAAGTTAAATACTATTTACGATTTATTTTGTTTTTTGTTTGTACATAACTCCCCCTGGATATATGTGTGAGTTCATACTCATTTCTAATACAAAACTGAGAGTCACTAAGGTTATAATTATATATATAGTGTTCACATGACCAGTCCAGTGTGAGGTGTCAAGATGGACATAGTCAAATCTGAGACAAACAGAGGAAAGAATTCTGTGATATTTGATGACCACATATATAGGTTATCAAATGTTTTAAAAAATGGAGACAAATCCTTCAGGTGTACCAAAAAAACCTGTAAAGCCAGGATTACGGCTGATGCGGACAGCAAAACAATTATAAAAACTTTAAACGAGCACAACCATGGAGTAAACCAGCAGAAAGTAGAATCTCAACAACTCAGAGTCCGAGTTCAGAAAGCATCTGGTGATATAACTGCAAGACCTTCAAAGATAATACGCACAGAACTACAAGGTAATTTTGTTTGTCACCTATAGTTATCTCATTGACATTACTACCACATCTTCTTTTGTTAAATTCATTTTAATTGAAAAAAGAAAATAAGAGCAGAAAAGTTAAATGATTCCATTGTCTTCCAATTTGCCATGTGATTATGGACTTTCTAAGTTCCTTGTATGTTACTTTGTATTCTATGGATAAATGTTTTTAACACCATTGTTTTTCTTCTTCAGGAATGGATGAAAACCACCTACGTACAAATGACTTTAAAAATGTTGCCTTGGCTATATACCGAGAACGAAGAAAAGATTACCCTACTTTACCAAAAGATAAAGCAGATATCCACGAAGCAGTGAAGGAAATGAAAATGGAAACAAACAAATTTGAGAATTTTCTTTTGATAAATGATGTTGAAAGTGGAATTATCATTTTTTCCTGTACTGCTAATCTTGAGTGTCTTTGTAATGATGTGCCAGATGTATTTGTGGATGGTACCTTTAAATGCTGTCCAAGATATCTTTTTCAAATGTACACACTGCATGGATGTAAAGATGGTAACTATGTGCCGCTTGTTTATGCATTGCTCCCTGGAAAAAGTGAAGAATGCTATACAAACATGTGGAACTTTATATTTCAACTTTGTGAACAGAGAAATCTTGTACTTAAACCACAGTCTATTCATATAGACTTTGAACAAGCCATGCATAATGTTATTTTGCGAATGTTGCCAGGATCGAAAATCGATTGCTGTAGATTTCACCTTGGCCAAAATTGGTGGCGGAAAATTCAAGATCTTGGATTAAGTACCGAGTATAAGGAAAAGACCTGCGAAATTGGTAAATGGTTATCATCATTTTTTGGGTTACCATATCTACCGCCTGATCAAATTGAAGACTGCTTCGTAGATGATATTATGACTGAATCTCCAACTGATAGCAGATGCATAAAATTTGCTGATTATGTTTTGGAAACTTATATAAGCCCGGAATCTAGATATCCACCGTCATTTTGGGCTGCTACACCCACTGCTAATTTTAAACGAACCAACAATGGACCGGAATCATTCCATGCACATTTTAATGAACAATTTTATTCAAAACATCCAAACATGTTTATTTATGTTGACGTTGTAAAGAAGATTCAGGCTACAACATACATCAAAATCCGATCTTTGGACACACCGGCTGCAGTTCGACGATGGGAGAAAGAGAAAACTGACTATCTTATGGAGAAACATGGCATGTACCTAAGAGGGGAAATTTCAAGGCATGACTACATCAAGACCGTTGCATATAAATTTTGTGCCAGAACAGACTTGTAACTTTACTATAGTGCTAACAAATGTCTCAGTAATGTACTCCAGTGTATAGTGCTTTCTTTTCTGTTTTTATCAAGGTTTTAACATTACTTTCATGATTTTACCAAGGTTTTATTCAGGTTTTAACATTACTTGTATGATTTTATCGAGGTTTTAGCATTACTTGTATGATTTTATCGAGGTTTTAGCATAACTTGTATGATGTTTTATACTCTTATTACCTGTATTTCTGAGGAGTATATTTCTTCATTATTAAAAGACTTTTTGAAATTTTTTATGTTTTATACTATTATTACCTGTATTTACCTGTATTTACCTGTACTTACCTGTAATATTGGCGCAAATGAAAGATTTAGTTTTTGGCGCAAATGAAATATGGTTTGTGGCGCAAATGAAAGATTTTTTTGGCGCAAATGAAATGCCAATTGGCGCAAATGAAAAGCACCGGATCACCAGCATGGCTAAAGGTATTACTCCCAAAGGTATTGTGAGGGGTGTGAGGTGACACGTCCAGGTATTCAAGCGATTTCCTGTCGGGCTTGCAAGTTCATGCATCGTTTCACTTCTGTAGGTATTGATCAGTGTACACGGCCGATAACTTATAACTTTCCATTTTGAACTATCAGGTGTATAATATACATCTCTATCTTGCGTATCCGAAAGTGATATAATATACTAGTCATTACTTAACTCATACGCTTGTTTATAAATAACATTTCTGGTGTAAAGAATATTATTTATAAAAATATAAATAATACTCCAATTTTTTTTTTAATAATTTCGCTTTATTTCAAATACACTATAGTTATTTCATAGTATTTTAAAGGATAAGTTTTTTTCTAATAACTATAATAAGTTAACTACCCAGATAGAATTTCACGGCAAAGGAAAAAATATCCCAGGGAAATATTTTCCTCCGGATAAAAAAAAATAACAACTACTGTGACATTTTTTCCTCCGGATCAAATTTCACCCGGATATAATTTTGTAACGGATTATTTCTTCCTCTGTGATATTTTATCCTGAGGATGATCTGTCCCGGTAATTTTTTCCAGGCATGGTATTTCACAGGTTGATTTTTTGTGTGATATTGACTTGAATATTTCAGGAAATTTTTTCAAGGATAATTTGTGAAATTATTTACCATTATAATACATTTTTTTTTAATAATTTCGCTTTATTTCAAATACACTATAGTTATTTCATAGTATTTTAAAGGATAAGTTTTTTTCTAATAACTTTAATAAGTTAACTACCCAGATAGAATTTCACGGCAAAGGAAAAAATATCCCAGGGAAATATTTTCCTCCGGATAAAAAAATAACAACAACTACTGTGACATTTTTTCCTCCGGATCAAATTTCACCCGGATATAATTTTGCTTTACATATATCATTTCATTCTAACACATGAATTAAGTTTCCCGTCTTTAACCGAAAATCGTTTATTTCTTGGTAAATTAATTTATTTGAATTCAAATAAATAATAACACCACATATAATTAAATAATTCCACGGTGATCTATTTTTATTTGTCACCAACTTGAATATGTATTTTAAATGCGTGTATTAAATGCTCCCTCGTTTTATAATCCACTGATCCGAATAGACAGTCACACCTGGCAAGGTGTGCCCTAGAGGCGTGGTTAAATACTGAAGCGCAAATAACAATTTACCTTTCAACAAGCCATCTACGAGTATTGCCACAGAACCGTGAATACACACATCGTATACACCTAGTCATAGCAGAGACAGAAAAAGGTCAATAAGAGTACACCAACATATTGTCTTTACAGATTATTGTACTTTAATTTGTTCACCTTATCAGTCCAAAATGCATATTAAAAATGAATTTATAACTTTTGTGTTGTCTAAAAAAATTATTCGAATATATACGTTTAACCAGAGACATATAATACAAGTTGCTTTCTTTAAAAAAAGAAATGCAATCGTAAACCCAAATGCTTGTTTGGCCTTAAATATAAGATAATTGTTTAATAAAGATGTATTGTTTTATATTATTTTTGTTGTATAAGAATTAGAAACTCTAGGCTAAAGTAGTAAAGATCAAATGCTAATTTGAAGAAATTAAATCAATTAATGATTATTTGTGTTTAAGAAATGCAATACGTGAACCTGTAAAATAGCTAAGCTGGTTCTCGGCTGACTACTACACTTTGTTCATAGTAGCGAATACAAGCGGATTCCAGTTTATAAAATAGCTAGATAAAATCTTTTGTGATGAGTCGACATGTATTGTTTTGTATATAACATTATTTAATTTCGTTGAAAAGAAGATTTTGTGATAAACTAGATTCATGTTTTTTGGGAATTTGAGATATGTTCATGGTTATTTGAACCATGGAAGTATTTGAACAATGGCTTGATATTTATCATTATTAAGATCCTTACACCTGCTCTGCAAGGTTTTTTGTGATGCTTAGGATAGTAAGCATTGACAATTTAAAGTTGTGTGCTTTGTGCTCTTGAAAGTTTTAGATGACAAACTTATTTTTATTAAAAACAAAAACTTTTTAAAACCTTTAACTCGCTTTGAAGATATTTTCCTATTGTCCCTTTTTATTTTAATGTTTTAAATTGTGGGTCATGAAAAAAAGGCCTGCAAGTTTATTTGTAGATATGCTAGTATACAATTTTAATTGCACTGTATCCTCTTCATTTTGATGACCGAAACCAATTTTTAAGAAAGCTATTTATTACCAAGACAAAACAGCTTAAACATTGTACTTATAAATAAACAAACAAAATTGAAAACAACAAAAAAACTAACATGGTCAAACCTGAAATTACCACCGAATACCCATCACTTAAATATAAGTTCGTTTAAAGGCCAAATTTATGAACTGTTGTAATGTGTTTCTTTTTTTTTTTTTATATGATTTTTTTTTTTTTATTAACTTCTAAAAGGTGTCTTTCACATGGTAAAGTTACATTACTGTCCTATGGTATGTATGTAAATTCTTTAAAACCATGTGTATTCATAAGCACATGTCCCAAGTCAGAAGCATGTTGTTTAGTTGCTGTCTTTTTTTGGTGTGGTTCATATTTGCTTTTTGTTTCTGTTTTGAAGCTAATTTTTTTTCTTGTTTAAATTGTTTTATAAGTGTCTATTAAAACCGAAAATTCATTATCTGATTGTTTTCACAAAAAAAATATATTATTTTGTTTTTATAAAGAGGAACCATATCCAGAAATCAACGCCACTTTGCTTATTTGAATATTATACTAAAGAAATCGGATACGGGTCACGGAAATTACATTAAAATGATAGGAAATTTTGAAAAAATTTCTGTTTCAATTTTAATTTAAGTGATAGACAGGTTGCCGGGGCAGAAAATGAATATACACAACAATATACACCATTTAAACGAAACATAACGACTGTTGTTGCAAAAATACAGGTTCCTGAGCTATTTTAAAAATCGAAGCGAGAGGCTTTTAACATTGCTGTGTAAAATACAGGCTAAAATGGCTGAAACGTCAAATTTGCAAACTTCGTGTTGAAAATTGGCTTACAAGGTCATTACAAAAAACAGGTTGCCGGGGTGAAATGACAAGACAAGACAAGACAAGTTTATTAATACACTCAGGCACATATTGTGTGCAACAAGAGCAGCATTATGTAGTATACAAAATAATAAATTGCTCAATAAATGTTACAAATAAAAAATAACGCAAACATTTTATCACTACGGGTGAAAAAGAAGTTTTAAGTATCTGTGAGATAAGTTTAGGATAGTACTAGCGTAGAATTAATTTTTCAAGATAGATTATTGATAGAGTTCATGCACTTCGCACTAATTTGTATAGGCCAGGCTTTAAATTACGTATCAGGTTCGTCAGAATTAATTCTATTCCGCTTCAGCATTTCCCGCAGATTTGGTATCGGACGATTCCATGAGTTAAAATCACTGGGTCGGGTCGAATTAATTAATTGACATTTATCCGATAATTTATCGGCTTCAAAAATGTGGCTGTTTCTGTTCGGTATTTCCTTGCGATCCATGTTTTTTGATACTCTGTCATCGTTTGTTTTGTACAATTCTCCTTCTATGAAAAGTTTATCTCTTATCAAAACAGCTTTCTTTTGGTCTTTCTTTGCCTGCTTTAAAACAGGATATAGGCTTTTCCTCTTCTTTTCAATTTTTACAGGAAATTGTGCGCGGACAGAAATATTTGTCCCCTTTAATTTGTGACAATGACTAACTGTTTATCTTTCAAAGATACAAACTTAGTCATTATATTTTGTCTTTGCTTTCCGAAACGATGTACAGAAACGAAATTCATATTTTCAACGATTCCGAGTTTTTTGCGGATAAAATCCCTCACAATGTTCTCTGTATCCTCATTTGGCTCGTGCTTTAATCCGGATATACTGATATTGTTAGTCATTGATCTCCATTGTAACTCTTCGACATCGCTCTCCATATTTGACAATCGGTCATTGACGCATTTTATATCGAATGTGTTTTCTTAATAAGAAACACAATATTTGATTTATATATACTGTGCAATTTGTAAACAACACAGTTGTCTCCCTTCACTGTTTCAAATATTGAAAAAGTGCAACAAATTTCACTTCACTGTTTATATACCTACAGTGGAGCAAAACAATAATATTTTTATGTGTATTGGGACATAAATATGTATTGCATACGAATTATAAAACGCGAGAAACTCAAATTTCAAATCCGATAAATTTGACAATTTCCCCGCGAGAACTCGCACGAAATTCAAATTACAATTTCAGGTATTTTTTTGCGGTTTCAGATGTTTTTACATCTGACACCATTGTAGCGATTGTGTTTGGGCGTGTAATGCAATTGTTACCTGAATTACTAAGGGTCTTCTTGAAGCACTAAGTACAACGTTGCAGTCTTTTAGGATGCGATGTTTACTCGTTGAAGCTTGGAATAGAAGTGAGGCTCAGCATGGTTCCTGTCTGGTTCTTTATTTCCGTTTCCCATCAGATAGAGAGCGAGGGTAAGCTAGTCTGGTTCCCGGTTTCAGAGATCATATTTCTCCTATATGGGAGAACCGCTAAAGCGGTGTATCAATCATCCAACGGCACCACATTATCTTTTGCTTCTTCTAGCAATGATATTTTCGACACATTTTCTTTGCAGCGATCTATAATTTTATGCACAACCGTACGCATTTGTTCTCCTTTTTCTTCGATCATTTTATTTCGGTTCAACACAATTTCGCACTTCTGTTCTACGTGTTCAATTCTTGTTATCATTGCGTCTAATTTCCCCTCAAATTGCGATATCCTTGAAACTTCCCGCTCAAGCTTTCCACATTTTGTCTGGAGATCTGCCACGACAGCAAGTACAGAGTTTAATATAGAGATAGTTTTGGTATCAAGTTCTTTGTATTCCGGCATTATTATTCAAAATATATATAATAAAGTTATTGTTGTTGCAATTGAACGCCGAGAGAACAATGGAGAACAATCAATCGCCACTAACAACCCGACGACGTTAGCAACATTAGCAAATCTCTTGTAGTAAACGAAATATTCAGAATATTTTTCATTATTGTCGTGAAATCTGTGAAGTAGTTGAAAAATTAATTTTACCGTTCGAATAAAATCCTTAAAATCTGTGACTCCAGTCCATTTGTTAAGTTTATATGCTGGCCTAGATCTTGATAGTTAGAGTTTTTGCAGGAGCAAAAAAAGCATGACTGTCCTTGCCAGTACTTCCGCCAAAAAAAAAATATGAAACTTGAATTTCCCAAGAATAAGCAAGTCCAAACCTTGTATGTGTAGTCATTGAACTCTAGGTTCCCACGTAAAATTAAAATGTCACTATTTCAAGAAGAATAAACTCACGAAAGCACGAAAAATTCACTAAATTCGCGTTCATTGTTTTGATTTTGACCGCCTGACAACTTTACGGAAATATCAAAGTGATTGTAAATAAGGACTCTGTGACGGGCAACTTATAATATCCGTGTTTTAAAGATTTTAATGATATCAAGCCTATCAAGCCAGTCCAGTTCAAAGTACTATCACGTGGTACAATTATCATTTACATATTATGAATATTAATTAGCAAAACCACTACTAATTTCTGACTATGCATTTTAAGATTAATTACTACAGAAGTGATAATTAGTTCCCTGGCTAAGGTAACTATAAATAGAAAGTATTTGTGGCTAAGGTAACTATAAATAGAAAGTATTTGTGGCTAAGGTTACTATAAATAGAAAATATTTGTTCGTATCTCTATCTGCATCTGTCATCACTCGGTATCTAAAAATAGACATTTGATATCTTATCGCTGACCCTATTAAGTCTACCGAAATTGCATGCATGATTAATTTTAAGATTTATGATCGTAATTAAAGCGGCACTTTTAGGGTGCAATTGTTTCTAACTAAAGTTTTGAAAACGTTTTGAGGCGTTTGTTGTTATTTTCTAACTGCTACAGAAGTAGAAACATCGTTTAATAATTCTTTTCTGACCCTATTTGAACTTTCAATAATTCATGCTCATGTTGTTGAAAAACATACTTTTTATAAACGTAGAAAAAAAATTCGTTTAAACAGGTTGAAGTTAGAAACAAATTAATGTTTGCATGTATTGTGTATTAACAAACGAAAAACATTTGCATAGTCAAATGTATTTTTTTTTAATATATTTTAGTTGTAGGTTTCCGTTTTATTTTATTTTTTCATATTCAATATCTATTTAATTACATTTTTAATAACCAATTTTTTTTTTTATTAAAGTAAATTTAAAAATAAAGAATTATATAAAGCAATATTTAATCACAAAAAATATCTGTAATTTAATCATATGCACGAAAGACTTCCCTTTAATTTCAGTATAAAAAAATAAATAGCTTGCTTTTTACATCATCACGGTACATCTTCCCTAAACTTAGACTTAAAAACTTAAAACTAAAATAAAATGCTACTAATACTTTTTTTAAAGATTTTATTTTTAATTATTCTCGTTCAGAATATAAATCGCATTGTTTACATGAAATCTTATCTCATATCTAAACACAGCTGGTTTCAACGTTTGACTCTAATTAAAATACTACGAATGTAGGTTAATATTAGCAGCTTGTAATCGTGTGCAAGGAAATATTATATCATAATAAATTTCAGATCATACGTAAAATATCTCTATAGCAACTTAAGATGCTGATGCTTATTCAACAGATTAGTAAGCTATTGCGCATGTATTTGAAAGGTGGTCATAGAAGCTATTGCGCATTTATTTGAAAGGTGGTCATAGAAAGAACAGAAGTGTTCCGAATAACATCCGGTGTTCCGAAAGACTACAGATATCGTCCAATATATACTGCGTAAACCCCTGAATACTACGCAACAAGAGATTGGCAACTCTAGTAGAGTCTATATAACGGCCAATGAAATCACTTGGCCACCGGAAGTGCTTGGGATTATGATGTGACCTGGGATGAAGGAGGATCGAGATGAGAAAATTGCGCCATTGTTTTTAAGAGACGATACGCTTACAGATTTGTTTTCTCGTTTATGTCGATTGCTTTCACAGCTAAAGCATGTAAGTATATTCAAAAGATACATTTAACTAGTTCTACCAATTTGTTTATACTATAATGTGCTGAGATGATGATAATAATCAAATGCAGACCAATTTAAATTCGGTCCATTCAGCTTCCCCTCTTTATTGCTGTAGAACCGGTGTGGCCCACCATTTTTTTTCCATAAAACTTTAAAATTTACGATTTTATATACAATTTTAAAGTGTTATTCTACTCCCGATTGTTATCCCGTTAAAATGATACTATTTTCGTATATTTTGATCAAATAGTGTTTTCATAAAATACCATCAAAGGTGATTTATTTTTTTCACATTGATGCCCAAATCCAGCTATGCGAGAATTACCTTTTTTTCATAAAACTTAGAAATTATCGAATAAATATGCAATTTAATGAGCTTGTATAAATTCCAAATGTTATCTTGTTAAAATAAGATCAGCGGGGCATATATGTGTATACCATGGACATGCACAGGTGCTTGAGGACAGGATCCTGTTATGAGTCCCCCATAGTCCCTCCCCCTTATTATCATAAATCTCAGATTTTTTAATATATATCTCAGATTTTTTAATATATATCACTGATTTGTACCATATATATACTAATATACCATATTTTTACTCTAAATATGCATGTTTACTATCAACGTGAATCTCGTCTATAGAGCGAAGCGAAATGTGGCCAACTTCGTTTCATGAAATTGGGGCAACGGTCAGGAAAAATTGTTTTAAAATGTAATAAAATTTCACTTACCGGTTAAATCAACGAGTCCATGCTCTTCCCAGATGATTTTCCTAATTGAATTTCGATATCCCGATGTAATATGATACCGTTTTAACACTTTTATTTCATTTTTTCCGCAAGTGATGTTGCCTTTTTTTCTCCATTCAACTTCGATCAACGGAAGTAACAATACAACGACATCTGTGTGGTCTTCAGCTCAAGAAGGATAACTCCACATGTAACCGCGGGAAATTAGATGAGTTCCGGGGTATATGCAGGGAAAGTAAACATACGAGAATTTCGAATGTATACATTTTCGAAAATCTCTTACCTTTTCCACCGCGGAACTCATCTAACAACTCTGTCGTTGTATTGTTACTTCCGTTGATCGAAGTTGAATGGAAAAAAAAAGGCAACATCACTTGCGGAAAAAATGGAATAAAAGTGTTAAAACGGTATCATATTACATCAGGATATCGAAATTCAATAAGGAAAATCATCTGGGAAGAGTATGGACTCGTTGATTTAACCGGTAAGTGAAATTTTATTACATTTTAAAACAATTTTTCCTGACCGTTGCCCCAGTTTCATGAAACGAAGTTGGCAACCTTTCGCTTCGCTCTATAGTCGAGATTCACGTTGATAGTAAACATGCATATTTAGAGTAAAAATATGGTATATTAGTATATATATGGTACAAATAAGTGATATATATTAAAAAATCTGAGATTTATGATAATAAGGGGGAGGGACTATGGGGGGGGGGGGGGGGGGGGGGGGGCTCATAACAGGATCCTGTCCTCAAGCACCTGTGTGGACATAAACACATTCCCAATATATTCTTCTTTTCTTTATAAATTTGACCATTATTCTCTATTCTTTATTTATTTTAGCACCCCAACATTCTCCAATCTTGATATTTTGATAAAATGTTTCCTCTTGTCTTTACTTTTCTAATTTCAATTGATGCAGTTATTCCAATACTCCTATTGTATGAATGTAGGACAGTGTCAGAAAGTCACAGGGCAAAAGTCACAATTCATTTTTTCTGATTATCCGAGACAACGTGGGGCCAAATGACATACACATATAAAGTAAGAAATATTTTATTTGACAAAAGTACAAAATTGTACGGCCACGGCTTGACAAAGAATGGGACTGCCAAGAAATATAATTGGCAAGTCCCTAGTATATATAATTAAACCTTATAGTCCATTCCTTATTCCTTATTTCCACATTATTGTCCATTCCTTATTCCTTCTTTCCACATTATTCTTATTCCTTATTTCCACCTTATTGTTATTCCTTATAATGTCATTTCCTTATATATCAATATAATATCCTTATTAACATTATTGCTTCCAAAATATATCGGATGCTGGCCCTGGGAAACAGAAGCTCAGCGGATACATAATTCCATTATAAGAAGCATAATATATTTGTAGATGTTGTGTCGCTATTTTCGCCATTAAATGGTCGGAGTCTTTGTCTGAAGCCGTGACGAAGGATTGGGATTACAATGGTCGGAGTCTTTGTCTGAACCCGTGACGAAGGATTGGGATTACTATCGGAATAAGCTACCAGTCGTTTCAACCTGAAAAATAGAACAAAAACAGCAGAAAAACGAACATGATATAACATTTTAACGCGTGCATATTAACTACATTTTAGGAGTATGTCTTTAATCTAAGTGGTGGGTGGGTGGGTAACTTTTGAAACAAACATTAGTTCATTCATACGGAACCCAATTTTTTGCGTCTTCCCTCTGCTGTATCGTACGTGGTAAAGAAAGAATGATGACGTCACAGTTATCAAGGTTAAAATAATTAACGTGACTCATAATACATAACAAGTTCCACCACGTGTGCAAAGCGGGACAACTCCCAAAACGTAAGCCCACTTTCCTCCGATAACCGGATTTATTCTTCATAGAAATAAATCTTATTATCCGAGACAACGTGGGGCCAAATGACATACACATATAAAGTAAGAAATATTTTATTTGGCAAAAGTACAAAATTGTACGGCCACGGCTTGACAAGGAATGGGACTGCCGAAAAACATAATTGGCAAGTCCCTAGTATATATAATTAAACCTTATAGTCCATTCCTTATTCCTTATTTCCACATTATTGTCCATTCCTTATTCCTTCTTTCCACATTATTCTTATTCCTTATTTCCACCTTATTGTTATTCCTTATAATGTCATTTCCTTATATATCAATATAATATCCTTATTAACATTATTGCTTCCAAAATATATCGGATGCTGGCCCTGGGAAACAGAAGCTCACCGGATACATAATTCCATTATAAGAAGATATATTTGTAGATGTTGTGTCGCTATTTTCGCCACATGGTCGAACTCAGTGGCTATGCCAAGAGTTATTGGACACTTAGGCAGCAACCATTTGATTTTCTGGGGGGGGCTATGGTTTTTTTTGGAAAAAAAAGTTTGTTTCAAGTTTTTGGAGAAAAAAATAATTTGTTTTTGATTCTGAGAAAAAAAAAATTGTTTGTTTTACCCTCAGCTGCCACTATATGTAATGCTAAAATTGAAAGAAAAAAATTGTTTTCGACTTGTCGCGAAAAAAATAGATTGTTTTTCGCCGCAGGCGAAAAAAAAAAGTTTGCACAGAAAAAAAAACCATAGCCCCCCCCCCAGAAAATCAAATGGTTACTGCCTTACCTTCACAGCAACGTTGTTTAACGATCACTTTGGCCTAGTTTTGTATTATTTCTTAGACGGAAAACCTATTCATAGGAAAGTAGGAAATGTTGATTTATATCATACAAATATGGTTTAAAGGTTAATGAGTGTCACATGTAAATTTAAGCAGGATCTGCTAGCCCTTCAGAAGCACATGAGATTACCCCTTCTATTTGTCGAGGCTGTGTCAGTCTTACATTTTCCTTGTTGTGATTTGTGTACTATTGTGTTTGAATTTGTCTTTTTCTCTTTTAGCCATGGCGTTGTCAGTTTTTTTACTACTTTTGAGTTTGACTTTCTTTTTGGTAATTTTTGCCTTTTTAACAGCAAAAAAAGAGAGAGACAAATTGAACATAAAGACTACCTCACACTATTCACATCTTCTGTCTGAATCGTTTGTACTACTCTTGGACATTTTAGGCAGCAACCATTTGATTTTCTGGGGGGGGGCTATGGTTTTTTTTGGAAAAAAAAGTTTGTTTCAAGTTTTTGGAGAAAAAAATAATTTGTTTTTGAATCTGAGAAAAAAAAATTGTTTGTTTTACCCTCAGCTGCCACTATATGTAATGCTAAAATTGAAAGAAAAAAATTGTTTTCGACTTGTCGCGAAAAAAATAGATTGTTTTTCGCCGCAGGCGAAAAAAAAAATTTGCACAGAAAAAAAACCCATAGCCCCCCCAGAAAATCAAATGGTTACTGCCTTAGTTCGACCACCGCCACAAATGCGGTAGCGACACAACACGCCCGCCGTGACCGTACTTTTAAATGACCACATATATTTATATCTAAATTACCCTGTAATGAAATAAGAAAAACAATTGCCCACATGAGATAAAGTAAAATTGAAACTGAATCCATTATTCCTACATGTAATCAAACCTTTAAAACTTAGAACACATGAACACTGGTACTTGTCACCAAAGTCAGAGAATAAGGGGACTTTAACCTTTGGTCTTTGCATTTCATATTTTTAACCAATAAATTAGACAATATTTTAGTTTAGTTTCTGTTATTTCTATACATGTACCATGACAACATTGAGAATCAGATAACAATATTAGCAAAATTTTGCAACATGATCTTTCTTTACGGATAACAGTTAGCCGTCCTATAAACCCTTTTAATTTGTTTCAAGTGATATATAAGCAATAAATATAGTTACATGCAATAAAAGTGCCTTAAGTGATTCTAAAAGTGGTGGCCAAATGATATCATAATTATACATTTTACGGAACGCTTCGAAAGCCACTAGACATGTACACTTTGTATCTGATGTATCTACTTGAAACAAATCAAAATTACTAAAAAGGAACAATTTACAGACACTGAGTCATATCGATGTATCTACTTGATACAAACTAAATTATCCTTAAAAGACACAATTTACTGCAGACACTGTGTCCTATCAATGTATCTACTTGATACAAACTAAATTATCCTTAAAAGACACAATTTACTGCAGACACTGTGTCCTATCAATGTATCTACTTGATACAAACTAAATTATCCTTAAAAGACACAATTTACAGACACTGTGTCCTATCAATGTATCTACTTGATACAAACTAAATTATCCTTAAAAGACACAATTTACAGACACTGTGTCCTATCAATGTATCTACTTGATACAAACTAAATTATCCTTAAAAGACACAATTTACAGACACTGGTCCTATCAATGTATCTACTTGATACAAACTAAATTATCCTTAAAAGACACATTTACAGACACTGTGTCCTTATCAATGTATCTACTTGATACAAACTAATATTATCCTTAAAAGACACAATTTACAGACACTGTGTCCTATCAATGTATCTACTTGATACAAAACTAAATTATCTTAAAAGACACAATTTCAGACACTGTGTCCTATCAATGTATCTACTTGATACAAACTAAATTATCCTTAAAAGACACAATTTACAGACACTGTGTCCTATCAAGTATCTACTTGATACAAACTAAATTATCCTTAAAAGACACAATTTACAGACACTGTGTCCTATCAATGTATCTACTTGATACAAACTAATTATCCTTAAAAGACACAAGTTTACAGACACTGTGTCCTATCAATGTATCTACTTGATACAAACTAAAATTATCCTTAAAAGACACAGTTTACAGACACTGAGTCCTATCAATGTATCTACTTGATACAAACTAAATTATCCTTAAAGACAACATTTACAGACACTGTGTCCTATCAATGATATCTACTTGATACAAACTAAATTATCCTTAAAAGACACAATTTACAGACACTGTGTGTCTATCAATAGTATCTACTTGATACAAACTAAATTATCCTTAAAAGACACAATTTACAGACACTGTGTCTATTCAATGTATCTACTTGATACAAACTAAATTATCCTTAAAAGACACAATTTACAGACACTGTGTCCTATCAATGTATCTACTTGATACAAACTAAATTTATCCTTAAAAGACACAATTTACAGACACTGTGTCCTATCAATGTATCTACTTGATACAAACTATATTATCCTTAAAAGACACAATTTACAGACACTGTGTCTATCAATGTATCTACTTGATACAAACTAAATTATCCTTAAAAGACACAATTTACAGACACTGTGTCCTATCAATGTATCTACTTGATACAAAACTACATTATCCTTAAAAGATCACAATTTACAGACACTGGTCCTATCAAATTATCTACTTGATACAAACTAAATTATCCTTAAAAGAACAATTTACAGACACTGTGTCCTATCAATGTATTACTTGATACAACTAAATTATCCTTAAAAGACACAATTTTCAGACACTGTGTCTATCAATGTATTACTTGATACAAACTAATTATCTTAAAAGACAATTTCAGACACTGTGTCCTATCAATGTATCTACTTGATACAAACTAAATTATCCTTAAAAGACACAATTTACAGACACTGTAGTCATATCAATGTATCTACTTGATACAAACTAAATTATCCTTAAAAGACACAATTTACAGACACTGTGTTATATCAATGTATCTACTTGAAACGAACTAAATTATCCTTAAAATACACAATTTACTGCAGACACTGTGTCCTATCAATGTATCTACTTGATACAAACTAAATTATCCTTAAAAGACACAATTTACAGACACTGTGTCCTATCAATGTATCTACTTGATACAAACTAAATTATCCTTAAAAGACACAATTTGCAGACACTGTGTCCTATCAATGTATCTACTTGATACAAACTACATTATCCTTAAAAGATACAGTTTACAGACACTGAGTCCTATCAACATATCTACTTGATACAAACTAAATTATCCTTAAAAGACACAATTTACAGACACTGTGTCCTATCAATGTATCTACTTGATACAAACTAAATTATCCTTAAAAGACACAATTTGCTGCAGACACTGTGTCCTATCAATGTATCTACTTGATACAAACTACATTATCCTTAAAAGACACAGTTTACAGACACTGAGTCCTAACAATGTATCTACTTGATACAAACTAAATTATCCTTAAAAGACACAATTTACAGACACTGTGTCCTATCAATGTATCTACTTGATACAAACTAAATTATCCTTAAAAGACACAATTTACAGACACTGTGTCCTATCAATGTATCTACTTGATACAAACTAAATTATCCTTAAAAGACACAATTTGCTGCAGACACTGTGTCCTATCAATGTATCTACTTGATACAAACTACATTATCCTTAAAAGACACAGTTTACAGACACTGAGTCCTATCAATGTATCTACTTGATACAAACTAAATTATCCTTAAAAGACACAATTTACAGACACTGTGTCCTATCAATGTATCTACTTGATACAAACTAAATTATCCTTAAAAGACACAATTTACAGACACTGTGTCCTATCAACATATCTACTTGATACAAACTAAATTATCCTTAAAAGACACAATTTGCAGACGCTGTGTCATATCAATGTATCTACTTGATACAAACTAAATTATCCTTAAAAGACACAATTTACAGACACTGTGTTATATCAATGTATCTACTTGAAACGAACTAAATTATCCTTAAAATACACAATTTACAGACACTGTGTTCTATCAATGTATCTACTTCATATAAACTAAATTATCCTTAAAAGACACAATTTACAGACACTGTGTCCCATCGATGTATCTACTTGATACAAACTAAATTATCCTTAAAAGACACAATTCACAGACACTGTGTCCTATCAATGTATCTACTTGATACAAACTAAATTATCCTTAAAAGACACAATTAACAGACACTGTGTCCTAACAATGTATCTACTTGATACAAACTAAATTATCCTTAAAAGACACAATTTACAGACACTGTGTCCTATCAACATATATACTTGATACAAACTATATTATCCTAAAAAGACACAGTTTACAGACACTGTGTCCTAACAATGTATCTACTTGATACAAACTAAAATATCCTATTAAAAAAGACACAATTTACAGACACTGTGTCCTATCAAAATATCTACTTGATACAAACTGAATTATTAAAAAAAAAGATATAATTTACAGATACTGTGTCATAACATTGTATCTACTTGATACAAACTAAATTATCCTAAAATGACACAATTTACAGACACTGTGTAAATATTCGTCCTGATAGATATGCCTAAAATATTTGCCACTGGACGTTAATCAACCAACAATCAATCAATCCTATTAAAATATTCTACATGGTACAGAGAAAATTTATGGTCTAATAAATTATCTGAATTAATGAAATATATTGGAATACCCTTTAACAAGCATTGTAATAGTAATTTCAAACTGAAACTAGAAGATTTCTACAAAAATAAAATTGAATTTGAACTATCTAAGATAAAAGATGGAAACTGTGGTTAACTTTAGCAATAGAAACTGGTAGGTATGCAAGACCAACAATACCCTCTAATGAGAGATTTTGTAAATTTTGCACAGGAAAAACTGAAAATGAGATTCATTTCTTGAGTGAATGTCCGCAATATAACAAAATTAGGTCTAAATATAAAATTAATGATATTAATTCAAATAATTTGGATGAACATTTTTCCAAAATGTTAAATCCTATGTCTGAAAAAGGATAAAAATATATTTGTATGTTTATTGAAGAAGCTCTTCATATGAAAGAGACCACCGTACCGTTTCATCAGAGAATAATCGTTTACAGTAATTCGTGCATATACACATAATTCTTATATCTTATATATAGGTGATTGTGTATTTTAAGTAAATTTATGAAAATTTGAGTAACAAATTAATGATGTATAAGTTTATGGTATCAATATCAGTTTATAATGTAATGTCTTTCCTACTGTTATGAAAGATTGTATCAGAGTTGAGCCGTCCTTTGATAATGCATGCTGCTAAATTGTATAGTATACACCATTGTTTGCAATACGAGCAGTCGAGCCAACTGCATAGCTTGTGTCAAGTTTGACGACTGTTTATGTTTATTTTAAATAGCAACCAAAGAACAGTTATCTATGTAAAACATAACTTGTTTGTCCCTCAATTTGAACTTAAATAATATAACTATGGCCAGTATTGGAACAAGTTCTAAAAACAAACAAAAATATCATACCTTTCATAAATTACCCATTCGTGAACCAGCCTCATATTGAGGGACCCTACAATTTTGGCAGGATGGGGTCCATTGCATCTCAAACATTTATGAATGTATCGACATTGTGGTAACATACATGCACCTATGTTATTGAACTCGTAAAACATTTCCTGTTAGTGTTAACCATATTAACCCCATAACTAGGTGCATTTTGCTGCACTGTATGAATATATAACATCCAAAGTTCTTGGTCAACAGTAGCCCATGACATATCTGAATTTCTAGCTTTCTTTAAAAGAAACTGTTGATTATGGTCCTTCGAACCTGGCCCAATATTGAACGACTTGCACCCAACTTAACCGAATACATACATGTTAAAATATCTTGTGTATCTTCTAAATGTACACCAACATAAATACTTATGTAAATAAGGAAAGCATCTATCCATGTGTAAAAATCAGTAATCTTTTTACTTAGTTTAGTTTGGATAATCAGCTGTCCATTTGTATCTACAGTTAGAGAATTTGATTGCTCTGTGCCTGAATTTGTATTAAAGCAATATACCTAAACCTACATATTCACCCTTAAATATTTTGTTCTGAGTTTTTGTGAAACATTTAAACATAGATTATCATTTACACTAGTTATGGGCAAACTATTAGAACTTTGTGTTATACCTGTATTCGATTGTTGCCTTTCATTGACTGAGTCGGGAGATGTAACAGTAGCTGGAGAGTGCATAAGGGCATTGACAATCTGAACAACTTCATTTTTTAAGTTCTGGAGTCATCATACATGTAGCTGAAACTTGGTGGAAGTATGCTGTCCAACGACATTGCTAGATCTGTTTCCCAACGGTGTCGGTTACGTCCCTCTTTTGTAACCTTTGGCTGCATTTATAACTTTTAGAGGGCCTTTTTGACATACGTACAGTTTTCCCCATTTCCATAAGATGTTTGGTTTTTAAAACTGAAAAATTACTACAATAATATCAGTGAAACGACCGTTGAAAAGTTACAATAGATATACAATTCGTTTAAACATCAACCCAACAATGTTAGATCTGTAAATTTGCTTTCGCAAATTATAAATAGATATATTTTAATTTTTATAAACTTCATACATTTATTCATTATTGGTTTCTCTTTAAATTGCTTGCTGTGTAGCAGATGAAACATTTCATATAACGATAGTTTAAAATCGCAGACGTCCATGCGACACGTGTCTTTAAAACCATGTGCGCAGTTTTTATCTGAAATTACTGGTCTGTTCAAAAATTCTATTTTTGGAAATATAATTCATGATTTCCACTGAATTAAACCAACAATTAAAATTTACAATGAAATATTTAGAAACTCTTTACAGAAGAAACAACAAAATATATAAAATCTTTAACACTATTTTATACTGGATCAAAACCATGTGCTTTTCTATCTTTCAAACTTTCCGAACCTTTTCAGTAAAATAATATTTTTTGAAAGACATCCATTTCATATACCAAATCAAAGAAATAAAATTCAATATTCAACTAAATTTGTTATGATTTGAATAACTTTTGAAACAAACATTAGTTCATTCATACGGAACTCAATTTTTTGCGTCTTCCCTCTGCTGTATCGTACGTGGTAAAGAAAGAATGATGACGTCACAGTTATCAAGGTTAAAATAATTAACGTGACTCATAATACATAACAAGTTCCACCACGTGTGCAAAGCGGGACAACTCCCAAAACGTAAGCCCACTTTCCTCCGATAACCGGATTTATTCTTCATAGGAATAAATCTTATTATTTCTTTGAACCAAAAAACGCTTATTTCTATTCTTGAACAATTGGTTTACTCCTGGTTTGCCCACTTTTAATTCTACCAATTATCTATTAGTTATGAAAACAAAAAAGACAACAGGTTTAATGAGCATACAATTGTATAGTCTGTTCCAACTTGGGTAAATAGTTTGTAAGTGTTTTCCAAATATTCAGGTTGTTTTATTGTATAGCAAAATTATAAAAAAATCAAATATTTTTTCTCCGTAATTTAATATCAATTCAATCAATTAATTCAACATACATATACAGCAAATAACTAAAAAATGATATTGACTTATAAAAGTGTCTTTGTGTTCATTAGTTTCTGAATGATTTTCATTTATACACTGAGTACTCTTTTATTGCAAACTTTATTTAATAAATTAATTAATTTTATAAATGCATTGCATAAGGAAATCAATTAAGCACAGAAAAGTAAATAAGGGCACTACATGTAAAATGATGAGAAATACAATCTTTTATATATACATCAAAAGTAACAAAACATTTAATATATTTGCAAAGTCACAATTAACAATAATTCACTTCATTGTTCAGTTCAAATGGAGAAGATGGGATGTTGCGTCAGAGTAATCTACCACGTTGATGGGTCCTTGTTGGTATCTGTATATGAGTCTGGTGTCTATTACTCTGTATGGTCGTCTTTAAGGTGAGCGGGTTCCTCCTGCTGCAAACTGGATAATGTTGCATTCTGTTAGTGCTTTTGTATTCTTCAGTAGCTCAATGATCTCGTAGATGTTTGGGTGGGCGTGTTTGAGTCGCTTCTTATGTTTGTTGTGCCATCCTTCCAGGTGATTTGTGCATGGTGCGGGGTCCTTCTGTGTAATAGTGGTTCCATAGAAAGCGGTAGTTTTCAACCCAAAACTCTGTCACGTAATCTGTAAAGGAACTTGTGGCGGGTATGTTTTCAGATTCTCTAATGTCTTCTAAAGTGTTTAGCCAAACATCGTCAACAAGGTGGGGTGGAACAAGAGGTACCAGTATTACTGCGGCTCGTCGTATCAGTTAAGTAATGTCTTCATTTTCTTTATAATAGGACTGTAGTCCATATTTCTGTGCCTTTCGCCATATACACTGGGTGAAGTGGAAGAAACAGCCTTTCACGGTTACCCCTGGACATACTGTCTGTGTTGCGTTGTTGGTTGCTGTCTCGTAGTCAATAGATAGTGTTTCTGGTTGAAGCTGTAACTGGTGTTGTTGATCAATGGCTACTGAACAGTTGCATTTATATTCTAGCTGTTAAATTTTATTGGATAATTTTATATTTTACTAAATTTTGAAACATTGTATTGTATTGAAATTAAAAAAAAGTTGAGTAAATTTAAAGATATATTTAAATGAGATTTGTTCTATTTAATCTTTAGTTTCATTATTTTACTTTTCACCTTTTTTTAGAATGTACCAATAATTAAAAATATTTGTTGATAAATTGAAATATTTATTCATTTTAGTACACATTTTCCCTATTTTTTTGAATAAAATACATTATCCTGCCAAATATATATGAAATATAGAATTTTTTTGCACATTTTCCTTGATTTAATAGCAGAATATAATATTCTTTTTAAATTTTACAGGTAAAATATAAGGTAAAAAATATGACTATAATTCAGAAATAAACTATAATTGTTAAAACAATAATTCCCTCTATGTTTACATATACATGTAATTAAAAGTGGGCAAACCAGGATGACACCGAACAATTGTATATAAACCAACTTTGTAAACAAAAATTATCAAAAACAATTAAAAAATGATCAAATAATTGTTGAAAAAACAAAATGTCAAACTGGTTTGGCACTTAAATGGCTTCATGGTGCCAAGAAATCTTTCTTTTGCATGATTAAAATTAAATAAATCTTCATTTTTCAAATATAATGACACATTTATTAAACTTTAATATGAATATATGTATTAAAAAGTAAATATTTAAAGATATTTCTCTTATATATACAAACAATTGTCAACAGATTATTTGTGACTTTTTGTCCTACCAAATTTGTGACTTTATGTCCTGTGACTTTCTGTCCGTTTACCTTTTGTAAACACCTTCCCATTGGCGGATCCAGCCCCTTTTTTTGGATGAGCAATGAATTTGAATGAGGACATGTGGTTGGAACCCCCTTTATCCTGGGTTGATCCGCCCCTGCTTCCAGACCCTCATGAGATAGAAGCAGAGACTAAGTAAAGTTGATGTCAGCAACTTACATTGTATGTTCACTGTATGATGTTTAACAATTGACAAATATATCAAATATTTGTTCCTAATAGCAAGCTTGAAAGGTCCATACATGACAAAATGAAATTTAAAATAGATTTAGCATTATAAAAACCTGCAGAATGTTGTATGACATACATGTAGGAAGTAAAGTTTAAAAGTAAGACAAATAGATGTTGTATAATAGGCTCTACAAATTCAAATTTCTTTTCAACTCTAAAATATTTTTTTTTTTTTAATTTAGAATGCCAAAAGAGGAAAAGATGTAGAAAGTTAACAAAAGGAGTTAAAAAGAAAGGTAATCCTCGACCATGGACAGCTGTTGATACCATTATGGAGGAGATATCTGTTGCAGTTTCAATCCACACTGAAGATGAAAAGGATCATCCAATTATGACACATCTCTGGTCGAGTTTGTACGTTCTGAGGAAATTTCTATTACATCAGAAGAAGTCAAAGGAGAACTCTTGTTAGATGAACATTCAGACCACACGTATGCAGCAAAAGAACAGCCATTTGAGAATGAAAAAATATGTACGCTTGAATTTGATTGCCATGCTGATTTTTTTCTTGCACCACTGGAGGGCACAGAGTAACTGATTACACAATACATTTGTAATTGAGATATTTGCAGTGAATGAGACACACAATGAACATGAAGAACCTTGCCTTTCTCCCATTCTCCCTTTCAACCTTTATGCAATTTATTACAAGTTAGCATCAATGATACATGTACATATATCCTTAGCTGTACAGATACCGAAATTTGCATACAGTTGTACTGTACCAGATCAGTTGCAGGGAAATTAGCACGAAGCTCTCAGTTATCATTGACAGTAACATTATAAGTGAATGTTTGATAATAAAAATATTATTTATACCTGGAATGAGTTTTGTTCTCTTATATCTTGGTTTAATTATTGAAAAAAGGATGGAATGATGTGTAGTGATAGTCTAGATATATTGTATACATAAATACTTGTTCTGATTCTCAGTCTGACTGGTCCTTTTCATTTCAGAATAATGGGATGTATGACAGTGTTTTTTTACAGAATGATGTAATTTGGTTTATCCAAAAGCCACACCAAATTAATTGGTTTATATGATTTATAGATGCTTACTGTGGGGGGGAAAAACATAACAAACAAAAAGTTTGAATTGTTAAACCTTTTTCATACATGTAAATAGACCTTGTATAGTTCGCAGTGCTGTATGAATTTTACTCATTGCTAAGAGCCTTGTGGTTACCTACAGTTGTTAATGTCTGTATCATTTGGTTTCTTGTGGAGAGTTCAATATTATATTGCATATACTGTACAGAAAAGAAATGTCATATACTCGCACATCAATATATTAAAAATATGCCATGAAGTATTTTCCACTGGACGTTAGGCAACCATCAATTAAATCAGCCTGATCAACAACAAAGGTAGGCGCATTTTCGTGCAGTTTGTATAAAGTAAAACAAAAAGGTTTTGACTTACAAATCAAGTCAAATAGTTGTAAAACTATTTACACATGTGCATGTCCGTTTCAAAACTAAAAGGAGATTTTAACTAGTCCAAAAGTTAAAAAGAAAGAAAGAAGGGAAACGTGTACATTTCGAAACATTTAGATATCAATGGGGCATTAAAACTGGTGTATGCTTTGAAGTCAACTTACCAAGCTGACAGAAGTATAACATAGTAAAATGTTTCTTCTTACAAAAATTGTTACATGAAAAGGCAGCAATACCTGCTGCTCTGAGTCTTTATCGTATATTTATCAGTTCCTTACACTTAAAATATGGTTTAATCTCTATAACAGTAGTCCTTCTAGTCCTTAGTGGCATTGTATAGTCCTTAGTGCACTAAGGAGTCCTTAGCAGTGTTTAGACGTACCGTTAATCTCTTTCTATTCGAGGGCAAAAGTGAGACTTATATTGCCATTTTCTATTAAATGATCATTAAATGTAAGTCCTAAATACACAATCCGTGAAAAGGAGAAACCATAAATAAACCGACAATCATAAAAAAAACTCGATGCAAGCTCACAATGTAAATTTTGAAAAAAAAACACACTTAGAAAACAATTTACCGACAATCATAGAAAAAAACTTAATACAAGCCCAATTAATAATGAACACAATAAGTAATTTTTAATGATCTATACAAATTATGAATATAAGACGAAGTCGATCATGATTAACGATAAACAAACAAATTAATTATTTTTTTCTACACATTAATTAATTTTATATATTTTGTAAATAGTATTTTCGGAAATAGTGTGGACACCTGTGGTGTAACAACTTCTTGTGTACCAGGTGTCAAATAAACCTCTTCAGTTTTAACAGGTTGTGATTTACCTGACCATCGAATAATTCAAGCCTAATATACATGTTACACTGTAAATTATGTCTCCGAGACAGGTGTATATTTAATAGAAACCCATTGTGAAAGTATCAAATAAAATGAACTCTGATACAATTTATTAAGTGTTAATTATTTAATATTGTTTTTTTTTAATTCAATATCAAATTATGTCTCTTTTTCAATAATACAAATAATACAAATAAAAATTAAAAGGACATTGAAATAAATAATTATGAAAGTATGAACTCAAATTATTTAATTAATTATGTTAAATTTAACACTGAAATAGTTAATTTATGCTTAAACATTCACCATTACCTCGAGTACTTTTAATACTTTGATAATAACTCTATTAGCCTGGGATCCGGCCCAATCTAGCTGCGCGTCTTAAGGGCCAGGTGGGGAACAAATACCATGTGATCGATTCAGTGCCAGTTGACTCTGAATCTAAAGTGAGGCTGAATAAATATTTGCATAAATTTTGATGTTTGATGTAAACCAGCACAATTGGAATCCAATTGACACCTTGGACATGTGAAATCTTAAACTTTTAACTTTCTCACCAGGCGATTGCTGATAAGAATTAACCCTTTTCTGCTTACTAATTATCATCATACTACTAATTAGATATGATAACACTATACATCAATTCATAAAGAAAAATAATTACAGTCTAATTTTTACTAATTGATGTTAAACAAGAATTGATTGGATACAGATGTAAAACAAACATTGCGGGACAAAATTAGTATTAACCAATCATTGACAGGCAGTACATTGATACACGCCTGGCTATACTGACAAGATTAGCCAGGACCCCAGGCTATAACTCTATTACCCAAAGAGATCTCGCGAGGTTTAAATGTGGCCGTGTGATATTACGGGATTTCGCCGAGTTGCCAATCTCTTGTATTATATGTCTCTGGTTAACATACACTATAACAATATATCATTTTACCAGACCACGGTTTGCGGAAGTAGTCAAGAAGACAATATTATGTTTTTCAGGGGTTGACAGGATACACGTGATCGTTGTTAGTTTCAACTTCAATATTATTATGCAAGCAGATGTAATAAACAATGATTTCATACATTATTTTTTTTGTTTACACTCTATATAGGGCTTTATTTATGATCTTATTCCAGAGTGCACAATTCTTATTCTACATATTTCACCTTTATCAAAATTAGGAAATCTGTTTGGTCGTCCCATTTTGTTGTAGGGATGTTTAGATTAAGTGTCGAGTTAATATGTATATTATTTTGTGTTGTCTGCGAGAAACAAATCATTTTTCTGATCTAGTAACTAAATTCAAAACCAATATAGATAATGTTAACATATATATTTTATTGAACTGTGTAAATTAATCGGAATGCGAATGACAACATGCACCTACAATTCTTTTGTGTGTTTCCCGTCCCGTTTCGGTAACACATGACATTTGCGCGGGAACTTCTTACATAAACATCGTTTTTGGATTATTGAAACATGTGATTTTTGGAGGTAATGTGATATTATTTATTATTCAATAGTACATAATTTTACGTCAGGTTTGTACACATTAAGTCTCTGGTCAGTGGCGGATCTAGGGGAGGGGGGATTCCGGAGGTTGAACCTCCCTTTTTTGTTGACGATCAATTCATTTGGGTAGGGATATCAGTTGGAACTGACCCTTTATCCTGGGTTAGGATCCCCTTTTAAAAATGGCTGAATCTGTCTCAGCTAGTCAAGTCAGAACCGAAACACATTAATGGCAGATCGAGCCATTTTGAAAGGGGGGTCCAACCATGTCCCCTTTAAATGCATTGATCACCCCACAAAAGGGGCGATTCCAACCGGGAACCCTCCTGCTGGATCCGCCACTGCACACTACTCGGACCTATGTTATTTAGTGAGTGATGCGAAAAAACTCAATTTACATTAGGTCCCCCTTTTTGAAATATTACGATTCATTTTAGCTCATTAGCTAGGCTCACTCGCTAAAAATATTCATTGCGGCTCACTGGCAAATATCTTACGATACTCATGTGTAGAAATACATGTGTGTGAGGAGTAGTTAGCTTAAATATAGCTAAATTTGGAAAATTTGAAAATGACTTGGGGAATGAAGATGTAGTAAAGACCGAATATCAGTTTTGGTCTTATATATGTAGTACTTTAAAATTTTAGTCTTGCATGTATATATGTGTACAAATACGTCACTGTTTCAGTGGCAATGGTAAATAGACACTGAAAAGTCTTGGATAACATTTTATAGTTTTGAATGTTTCTTCATCAGTTGACTTAAATTAGGTGGAGCCAGGAGGTGTGTTCTTATTTCCAACAGAGGAGCGCTCAACCTATATCAATTTGTGCATGAAGCAAATTGATAGTTGCTAGATACTGAATGATTATACCACAAGAAAGTTTTAACCTGTGCATACTTAAAATACGATAAAAAAAAACATGTCTTTTTCAGGACTTCTGATCCAACCATGTAGTATGGCATTTTATTGAGATATGGTTTTGGTCAATGGATGTTCATGAAGAACCTGCAGCCAGTACAAAGTATATCACTGGATTTAGCTCTTTGTCTAAGTGTATTATTTAAGTACTTTGCTTTGAGCTCAGTTCATTGTTATGCAATTCATTCTTTGTGAAATAAAGATTTGACAGACAACTCTCATGTACAAGGATTTGTCAAAGTAGTATCATCTCTTTCTTCAATGTAAGTAATAGGGAGATAAAAGGCATATATCGATTTGAACCAAACCATTATATGTCCTTTGACCAAATTTTATAAAAAGAACAAATTTACCCGACAATGCTACTCCCGCTACTAGCAATATGATGCTAGGTTGTTTTAATGCATCTGTACTGCCTACTGATGACTTGGTCCTGAGTGTAAATGGTCATTCGATTATGTTTAAAAAAAATTTTAAGGCCTATCTGGCCTAATTGATTTCTAAAACTATGTTTCATTGTACATGTTCAACATTTTTCATTCAATTGTTTATTTCTAATAAATTTGTGTGAATTAACATTGTAACAGTAAATGTTAATTACTACACTTTCATACCACAACAAATACTGTACATGTATTTGTGGTACATGTATCACTTATATTTGTATCTATATAACAAACAAAAATGAAAAGAGAATAATTTTGCAATACCTTTTGAATACTATAACTTTTTAGATATTTAGACATATTAAGACTTATCAAGTAGATGTTGATAATATCCACTTGACATGCTTGAAATTCTATTAGATTACTTTTGGAGCAGTTTTGAGTCTTTAAAGCATGCTCAAAAAAGTTCTTTTGGTGAAATCATTTTCATATTTGTCAATTTTTTTTTGCTTCGACCAGCTTTGGAGGAAATATTATTAAAGAATTGATAAAAATCAGCACAGAAGTTTACTTCCTATCTCATCTAGCCCTAGCATCTTGTCAGGCATTGTCATTACTAAAAACCAATAAATGTATTCTAATCTGAGGAACAATTCGACCTTTTAACAATTTTTTTTACTAATGATACTGACGATCTTCCACAAAGTAATATAAATAGAACCATACAAATAGTAAGCAAATACATATAAAAAAAGATGTGGTATGATTGCCAATGAGATAATGCTCCACAAGAGACCAAAATGACACAGAAATTAACAACTACAGGTCACCGTAAGGCCATCAACAGTGAGCAAAGCCAATTCCGCATAATTATCTATAAAAGGCCCTGAAATGGCAATTTAAAACAATTTAAACAGGAAGACTAACAGCCTTATTTATGTACAAAAAATAAATGAAAACGAATATGTAACACATAAACAAACGACAACCACTGAATTACAGGCTCCTTATATCATGTTCTCAAATCTAGATATCATCTCCCATTTACAAAAAAAAACACATGAAAATATGAACCTAGAAAAATGTATTATGTGTTGCTCTCCTAGCTACAAAATGTATCCAAAATCAAAGATGTGGAACATATTCTATCATAATCATTTGGTAACTAATGCAATTAATGTCTCTTCCATGCCCGTCTTGAACATAAATACTAAATAATAAATAAACAACACTCCTAATGCTCAGATTGTTTGTCATCGTGCAACACAACTAATAACACCATATAGGAAAAACATAGAACTCCTTTTGTCATAAGACACTGTCAAACATCCAACCATACTATCCACACTCATATGTGTCCACACTTGTTTAACATAAAAAAATTATCTCATGAATGTGTACAATTGCACGTCTGTGCGTTTTATCTTCTTATTATCGGCTGGTTATTAGATAAAGCATAAGTCATCGGCGCTTACGATTACGTTAAAATATGATTAAAAACCAAGACTTTTAATGATTGTATTTTAAATCCCGGCATGCAAAAACCAGGAGAAAACGTCACGACCTACAGGAAGTTGTTAATATTTTCCCATTAATTATTGAATTTCTCCTTTATTACTGCACACATAGCGATAAAACTTTGTGAATATATATATTATGTCATAATGAACATATTTAAACCATAAGTAAAAAATCGCGAATTTTCCCTTTAAAGGGAAACTTCGCAAAAAAATCAAAAATTGATATTTTCAAAAAATTATGCAGGTTATTCACCCTGTATAACCCCGATACAGATGAAACCGGACGTTGACGCGTTCGAATCGAACACATCGTGTAACACCGAGTTCAAACAGTAAGGCATTATTATTTTAAAAGAAAATCCAATATCTATTCTTCGGATATTCTGCTTCAATATATTCTTTACCATAATATTCATTACTTACACCAAGGGTTTTGAAATATGTGACATTTTTGTACACAAACATCGCAAAGCGCACGACAATATCAATGATAAAACGTGCTTGGTATTTTTAAATATTTAAACTTAATGTTTCTCGTGCCTCATAGTTTAAATTCCGCAAATATCTATTTTATCTGAATTTATCTGTATTTCTGTAATCAATAGGTGCACGAACGCAAAAAGATTCACCTGTATACTAGTGTTTCAAAATTGACCTGGTTAGAAGTACGAGATTGTTAAGTTCTTTTCATAAAACTTATTCAACTGTTAAGTTTTTAAAATGATGTATTGGATTTTGAAAAGTTACCCGTATAAGGAAGATTTTGTACAGCAAATATGGACGATCCATAATACCTGAGTCATTAATGAGAAAAAGGGGGCAAAATGAAGGAGGTAAGCTATAAAAAATAACTCAAAAGTTTGTTTTTTTTCAAGACGGAGGATTGGTCAACCACTTTCATTTAACTTTCTAGAAAAAGGGAATGGACTGAATTAATTTTTATGTAGTCGCTTGAAAACAGGAAATAAAATGTATTGGAGTAGACGTCATTTAAACCATAGCAACCATCACGTAAAAAAAATTCAACCTAATTAAGTCTTTTCACTTTTTTGTGAAAAGACTTATTGTATTTGTTCTGATTATTATTATTAAGTCTTTCCACTTTTCTGTGGAAAGACTTATTGTATTTGTTCTGATTATTAAGTCTTTCCACTTTTCTGTGGAAAGACTTATTGTTTTTCTTCTGATTATTAAGTCTTTCCACTTTTCTGTGGAAAGACTTATTGTATTTGTTCTGATTATTAAGTCTTTTCACTTTTTTGTGAAAAGACTTATTGTATTTCTTCTGATTATTAGGTCTTTCCACTTTTCTGTGGAAAGACCTATTGTATTTGTTCTGATTATTAAGTCTTTCCACTTTTCTGTGGAAAGACTTATTGTTTTTGTTCTGATTATTATTATTAGGTCTTTCCACTTTTCTGTGGAAAGACCTATTGTTTTTCTTCTGATTATTAGGTCTTTCCACTTTTCTGTGGAAAGACCTATTGTTTTTCTTCTGATTATTTTTTTTTTTTTTTTTTTCTTCCGCCTAATTTTGTTCTTGCGATAAACATTTGTTTCGCAATATGTCGCTTAGATATTTTGTATATGATACCGAACAGTTTATGCGCTTTTGAAATTTACCCTGCGTAAACGAATACTTTTCTTTGTAGGAGTTATCTCCCCAAACACTGTTTTCCTTGTTAGCGCATCTCCTTCGCAACCGTTAAAGATTATGACAAATTTATTTTACAAAATTGCTCGTTATATCCTTGGCATGATTTGTCCTGTTTTGACGGAAGCGATATGACCGCTCCATATGAGAGTTATTTCCCCTTATGCATCTGATATAAGTGATATGAATTTCTATCTTATAAATCATAAGTGATAGAGACCTAGGATCTTTTGATTTGAGGTCCTTGGTCCCTAAAAATAAAAATTAGGTCAAGGTCAAAGGTCAAGGTCATATTCTTATATTTGAATTTGGCTTATTTTCACTTATATCCAAAGACTGTATAAGATATCAACAAATTATTTTTACTAAATTGTTAGTTGCGACATGTCGTAAGATGTAAATTTTGATTGCAAGCGTACGTTGAATGTAAAAGGGAGTTTTCTCCCCTCTTGTATTTAAAAATACGCGTTTGGTGATATAACTCATTAACTAAATATAATTAAGACCTATGGTCTTATGATTTGAGGTCCTTGGTTTATGACCTTGAAATTGATCTCAAGGTCATAGCTTAATTTGGCGTTCTAGATTTTGACCTTTGCTTTTATTCTATATGTATACATGATAAAGATATACAACTTTTAGAAAAAGGTATCAAACCATTTAACCTTGAAAAAAACAACCGGAAGTGACCTTTTGTAAACCGGAAGTAGCTATTTTTTTGTACTTTATTAATATAAAAGTATATAGAACCAGATATATTTGGAATTAGTGTCAAGTAAATATTCAAATATAATCGGAAGTAACATTTTTCAAACCGGAAGTAACAAATTATCTCCCTTATTTAAAAAAAATGTATGGAAACAATATATTTTTGGAATTAGCTTACTAGGAGCTATCATTTGACGATTGAAATGACATTTTAAACTTAGTTTCACAACTTTTCATATCAAAATACATTGTTTTGATGGAAAGACCTTCAATTGTTCTCTGAACAATTGGTTTTTAATTTTTTTTTTTTTTTCTTCCGCCTAATTTTGTTCTTGCGATAAACATTTGTTTCGCAATATGTCTCTTAGATATTTGGTATATGATATCGAACAATTGATGCGCTTTTGAAATTTACCCTGCGTAACCGAAAACTTTTCTTTGTAGGAGTTATCTCCCCAAACACTGTTTTCCTTGTTAGCGCATCTCCTTCGCAACCGTAAAAGATTATGACAATTTTATTTTACAAAATTGCTCGTTATATCCTTCGCATGATTTGTCCTATTTTGACCGAAGCGATATGACCGCTCCATATGAGAGTTATATCCCCTTATGCATCTGATATAAGTGATATGAATTTCTATCTTATAAATCATAAGTGATAGAGACCTAGGATCTTTTGATTTGAGGTCCTTGGTCCCAAAAAATGAAAATTAGGTCAAGGTCAAAGGTCAAGGTCATATTCTAATATTTGAATTTGGCTTATTTTCACTTATATCCAAAGACTGTATAAGATATCAACAAATTATTTTTACTAAATTGTTAGTTGCGACATGTCGTAAGATGTAAATTTTGATTGCAAGCGTACGTTGAATGTAAAAGGGAGTTTTCTCCCCTCTTGTATTTAAAAATACGCGTTTGGTGATATAACTCATTAACTAAATATAATTAAGACTTATGGTCTTTTGATTTGAGGTCCTTGGTTTATGACCTTGAAATTGATCTCAAGGTCATAGCTTAATTTGACGTTCTAGATTTTGACCTTTACTTTTATTCTATATGTATACATGATAAAGATATACAACTTTTAGAAAAAGGTATCAAACCATTTAACCTTGAAAAAAACAACCGGAAGTGACCTTTTGTAAACCGGAAGTAGCTATTTTTTTGTACTTTATTAATATAAAAGTATATAGAACCAGATATTTTTGGAATCAGTGTCAAGTAAATATTCAAATATAATCGGAAGTAACATTTTTCAAACCGGAAGTAACAAATTATTTCCCTTATTTAAAAAAATGTATGGAAACAATATATTTTTGGAATCAGCTTACTAGGAGCTATCATTTGACGATTGAAATGACATTTTAAACTTAGTTTCACAACTTTTCATATCAAAATACATTGTTTTGATGGAAAGACCTTCAATTGTTCTCTGAACAATTGGTTTTTTATTATTATTATTATTATTTTTTTTTTCTTCCGCCAAATTTTGTTCTTGCGCAAAATGTTTGTTTCGCAATATGTCGCTTAGTTTATGCGCTTTTAAATTTCACCCTGCTTAGGCGAACCATTTTCTATGTAAGAGTTATCTCCCTTTTCACTGTTTACACTCTGTGTGCATCTCCTTCGTAACAAAACAAGATAGCGACAAAATTCTTTTTACAAATTGTTCGTTACATCCTCAGTAATTTTTGGCGTATTTGGATCGAAGCGATTCGATGAAATTTTATAGGAGTTATCTACCTTTACAAAATAAATTTGTGGGTATGTGTATTTAACTCATAAACAGTTAACCGTATAACCCTGGAATGTTTTTATTTGAGTCCCCTAGGTCCTAACTTAGAAAATGAGGTCAAGGTCAAAGGTCAAGGTCAAGTTCTCAATTGTGACTTTTGCTTGTTTTTGCATTTTTTCTGACACTTTGAAAGATACATATTAAAGAACAAGTGCAAAATGTCAGCTTTATTGTAATGAAGATATGCTACATTTAGTCTTATACAATTAAATGGCATCTTATAGGAGTTGTTGCCCCTACATATGTCTTGATATGAGGTTATTTGATTATAACTTCAATAAGGTTCATTATAAAGACATTTGACCGCATACTAAAGGTTAAGTGACAAATGACCTTGAACAATGGCCACCGGAAGTGACCTTTAGAAAACCGGAAGTAGCTTTTTTGGCAATTTTTTCACCTAAAAGTACCCAGAATCCATATATTTTGTTCTATAGATACATAAAACAGATAACTGAAGACTAAAAATGACTTCCAACAAACCGGAAGTGGCCAATTATCTCCCATTCTACATACAAAAGTATATAGAAACTATATATTTTTGGAATCAGTGTGAAAGAAGCTATCATATGAGACCGGATGTGACATTCATTTTACCGGAAGTAGCATATTATCTCCCTTATATCACCCAAAAAGATAATCAAACCATCATTTATCGCATCAGTATGAAAAACTATCTTCTTATGAAAATTTCTTTGATGTGGAAAGACTTTCAATTGTTCTCTGAACAATTGGTTTTTAATTATTATTAAGTCTTTCCACTTTTCTGTGGAAAGACTTATTGTATTTGTTCTGATTATTATTACTAGAACACACCCGCGAAATCGCGGGCATTCAGAGCGTAGTTTAAAGTATGTAAAGTGTTGTTGGAAGAATTTTGTAAAATATTGAATGACTGGAGAATTTCAGTAAAAGTATCATAAGTCATATATAGGTTATTTGGGAGAGGAAACTGCTTTTTTTTTATATCCCTCCTCCTTTATTTCCAAAATTCCCAATTTTTGGTTTTCTATCAATTTCAATATGAACATAGTTTTCATTTAGTATGTTATGAACATTTAAGTAAGGAGCCTGTGGTTGTCGTTTGTTTATGTACGTGTTACATATTTGTTTTTCGTTCACTTTTTGTACATAAATAAGGCCGCTAGTTTTCTGGTTTGAATTGTTTTACATTGTCAGTTCGGGGCCTTTTGAAGCTGAGTATGCGGTATGGGCTTTGCTCGTTGTTGAAGGTCGTACGGTGACCTATAGTTGTTAATTTCGGTGTCATATTGGTCTCTTGTGGAGAGTTGTCTCAACATGGCAATCATACCACATCTTCTTTTTTTGTAATTTTGTAAAAGATTTAATGACTGGAGAATTTCAGAAAAGGTATCAAAAGTTCACATGAATATTTTTAGCGCTTATCTGTTTATTATGAACATTCATTACTATATAAATATAGTGTATTTACTTTCAATTCTAAGTTTACTAATCGATCCATGGTGGTCATTGATATAGTATACAGACCCTCTCTATTTAATAAACTCTGTGACCGCCGTGGATAGTAAACTTGAAAATGATAGCAGATAGAATTCTGAAAATACACTTTAAAAAAATGACTTTATTCTTTGTATATGTATGTTCAAAGTATACAGAAAAACGCAAACCGGAAGTCTAATCTGACTTAAAATTTTGTCCAATGACGGGACAATATCCGGATGCCTTTTTTCTCGTTTTTCTCCCAAAATAACTCAATCTGAATAATCATATGAATGGATGACAAATGCGACTATGCACTGTACATATAGGACACAGAGGCGTGTTGATTAATTTATTGTGGAAAGGAGAGAAGCGACACCAAAAATGAGGTCTTCTCGTTTAATAGTATAGATTATTATTATTATTATTATATTATTATTATTTTTTTTTTTTTTTCCGCCAACTTTTGTTCTTGTGATAAATGTTTGTTTCGCAATATGTCGCTTAGATATTTCTCATATTGTATCGTATAGTTTATGCGCTTTTAAATTTCACCCTGCTAAGCCGAACCATTTTCTTTGTAAGAGTTATCTCCCTATTCACTGTTTATAATCAGAGTGCATCTCCTCTGTAACAAAAAAGATATCGACAAAATTTCTTTTACACATTGTTCGTTACATCCTCAGAAAGTTTTGGCGTATTTTGATTGAAGCGATTCGATGAAATTTTATAGGAGTTATCTACCTTTACAAAATAAATTTGTCGGTATGTTTATTTAACTCATAAACAATTAATCGTATAACCCTGGAATGCTTTTATTTGAGTCCCTTAGGTCTTAACTTAGAAAATGAGGTCAAGGTCAAAGGTCAAGGTCAAATTCTTAATTGTGACTTTTGCTTGTTTTTGCATTTTCTCACTCACTTTGAGAGATACATAAAAAAGAACAAGTGCAAAATGTCTGCTTAATTGTAATGAAGATATGCTACATATAGTCTTATGCAAATAAATGGCATCTTATAGGAGTTGTTGCCCCTGAAATGTCTTGATATGAGGTTATTTGATTATATCTTCAAGTAAGTTCATTACAAAGACATTTGACCTTATACAAATGGTTAAGTGACAAATGACCTTGAAAAATGGTTACCGGAAGTGACCTTGAGAACACCGGAAGTAGCTTTTTTTGCAGTTTTTTCACATAAAAGTACTCAGAATCTATATATTTTGTCATATAGATACATAAACTGATTACTGAAGAATAAAAATGACTTCCAACAAACCGGAAGTAACCAATTATCTCCCATTCTACATGCAAAAGTACATAGAAACTATATATTTTTGGAATCAGTGTGAAAGAGGCTATCATATGAGACCGGAAGTAGCATATTATCTCCCTTACATCACTCAAAAAGATAATTAAACCATTATTTATATCATCAGTATGAAGAAACTACCTTCTGATCCAAATTTCTTTGTTGTGGAAAGACTTTCAATTGTTCTCTGAACAATTGGTTTTTAATTATTTTTTTTTTTTTTTTTTTTTTCTTCCGCCAAATTTTGTTTTTGCGATAAATGTTTGTTTCACAATATGTCGCTTAGATATTTCTCATATGGTATCGTATAGTTTATGCGCTTTTAAATTTCACCCTGCTAAGGCGAACCATTTTCTTTGTAAGAGTTATCTCCCCTTTCACTGTTTATCATCAGAGTGCATCTCCTCCGTAACCGTAGAAAAATGCGACAAATTTATTTTATAAAATTGTTCGTTATATCCTTCGCATGATTTGTCCTATTTTAACCGAAGCGATATGAACACTCCATATGAGAGTTATTCCCCCTTTTGCATTTGATATTAGTAATATGCATTTCTAACTGGTAAACCATAGGTAATAGAGACCTAGGGTCTTTTGATTTAAGGTCCTTGGTCCAAAAAGATGAAAATTAGGTCAAGGTCAAAGGTCAAGGTCATATTATAAATTTTGATTTTGGCTTATTTTCACTTTTCTTCAAAAACCGTATAACATATCGACATGCTATTTTTGTCGAGCCTGCAACTTTTGTTGCAGAAAGCTCGACATAGGGATAGTGATCCGGCGGCGGCTACGGCGGCGGCGGCGTTAGCTAACTTCTTAAAAGCTTTATATTTTAGAAGGTAGAAGACCTGGATGCTTCATACTTTGTATATAGATGCCTCATGTTACGAACTTTCCGTCAGTCACATGTCCAATGTCCTTGACCTCATTTTCATGGTTCAGTGACCACTTGAAAAAAAAGTTAATATTTTTTGTAATGTTAAATTCTCTCTTATTATAACTAATTGGATAACTATATTTGGTATGTGCGTACCTTGCAAGGTCCTCATGCCCGTCAGACAGTTTTCACTTGACCTCGACCTCATTTCATGGATCAGTGAACAAGGTTAAGTTTTGGTGGTCAAGTCCATATCTCAGATACTATAAGCAATAGGGCTAGTATATTCGGTGTATGGAAGGACTGTAAGGTGTACATGTCCAACTGGCAGATGTCATCTGACCTTGACCTCATTTTCATGGTTCAGTGGTTATAGTTAGATTTTTGTGTTTTGGTCTGTTTTTCTCATACTTTATGCAATAGATCTTCTATATTTGTTGTATGGAATGATTGTAAGGTGTACACGTCTAGCGGGCAGATGTCATCTGACCTTGACCTCATTTTCATGGTTCAGTGGTCAAAGTTAAGTTTTTGAGTTTTGGTCTTTTTATCTAATACTATATGCCATAGGTCAACTATATTTGGTGTATGGAAATATTTTATGATCTATATGTCAGTCGCGCAGGTTTTATTTGACCTTGACCTCATTTTCATGGTTCATTGCTCAGTGTTAAGTTTTTGTGTTTTGGTCTATTTTTTTTAAACTATAAGTAATAGGTCAACTATATTTGTTGTATGGAAGCATTGTTAGCTGTACATGTCTGCCTGGCATGGTTCATCTGACCTTGAACTCATTTTCATGGTTCATTGGTCTTTGTTTTGTTATCTTGGTTAATGTTAAGTTTATGTGACAGTCTTTAATAAAGCTTTATACTTAGGACTATCAACATAATATCAATGATAAGTAAAGAAGGCGAGACATTTCAGCGTGTGCACTCTTGTTACTTAATTGTTAGTAACGACATGTCGTAACTTCATAATTTTGGTTGAACTCATTATCCATACATATTAGAGACCTAGGGTCTTTTGATTTGAGGTCCTTGGTTTGTGACCTTGAAAATAAGGTCAAGGTCATAGATAAATTTGACGTTCTAGATTATGACCTTTGCTTAAAATTCATATCTATACATCATAAAGCCATAGGAACTGACATTTTAGACTGATTTTTAATATTTTAATATCGAAATAGTTATTTACTGGTGGAAAGACCTTCAATTGTTCACTGAACAATTGGTTTTTAATTATTATTATTATTTTTTTTTTTCCGCCAAATTTTGTTCTTGCGATAAATGTTTGTTTCGCAATATGTCGCTTAGATATTTCTCATATGGTATCGTATAGTTTATGCGCTTTTAAATTTCACCCTGCTAAGGCGAACCATTTTTTTTGTAAGAGTTATCTCCCTATTCACTGTTATCATCAGAGTGCATCTCCTTCGTAACAAAAAAAGATATCGACAAAATTCTTTTTACAAATTGTTCGTTACATCCTCAGAAATTTTTGGCTAATTTGGATCGAAGCGATTCGATGAAATTTTATAGGAGTTATCTACCTTTACGGAATAAATTTGTCGGTATGTTTTGTTAACTCATAAACTGTTAATCATATAACCCTGGAACGTTTTTATTTGAGTCCCATTGGTCCTAAATTAGAAAATTAGGTCAAGGTCAAAGGTCAAGGTCAAGTTCTCAATTGTGACTTTTGCTTGTTTTTGCATTTTCTCTGACACTTTGAAAGATACATATAAAAGAACAAGTGCAAAATGTCTGCTTTATTTTTATGAAGATATGCTACATTATGTCTGATACATTAAATGGCATCTTATTGGAGTTGGTGCCCCTGAAATGTCTTGATATGAGGTTATTTGATTAAAACTTCAACTAAGTTCATTATAAAGGCATTTGACCTTGTACAAAAGGTTAGGTGACAAATTACCTTGAAAAATGACTTCCGGAAGTGACCTTGAGAAAACCGGAAGTAGTCTTTTTTGCAATTTTTTCATATAAAAGTACTCAGAATCCATATATTTTGTCATATAGATACATAAACTGATAACTGAAGACTAAAAATGACTTCCAACAAACCGGAAGTAGCCAATTATCTCACATTCTACATACAAAAGTATATAGAAACTACATATTTTTGGAATCAGTGTGAAAGAAGCTATCATATGAGACCGACAGTGACATTATTTTTCACCGGAAGCATTATATTATCTCCCTTATATCACTCAAAAGTATAACATTCACCATTATTTATTGCATCAGTATGAAGAAACTATCTTCTTATCAAAATTTCTTTGATGTGAAAAGACTTTCAATTGTTCTCTGAACAATTGGTTTTTAATTAAGTCTTTCCACTTTTCTGTGGAAAGACTTATTGTTTTTCTTCTGATTATTATTAAGTCTTTCCACTTTTCTGTGGAAAGACTTATTGTTTTTCTTCTGATTATTATAATTAAGTCTTTCCACTTTCTGTGGAAAGACTTATTGTATTTGTTCTGATTATTATTATTATTATTAAGTCTTTCCACTTTTCTGTGGAAAGACTTATTGTTTTTCTTCTGATTATTATTATTATTATTATTATTAGGTCTTTCCACTTTTCTGTGGAAAGACCTATTGTTTTTCTTCTGATTATTATTTTTTTTTTTTCTTCCGCCTAATTTTGTTCTTGCGATAAACATTTGTTTCGCAATATGTCGCTTAGATATTTGGTATATGATATCGAACAGTTTATGCGCTTTTGAAATTTACCCTGCGTAAACGAATACTTTTCTTTGTAGGAGTTATCTCCCCAAACACTGTTTTCCTTGTTAGCGCATCTCCTTTGCAACCGTAAAAGATTATGACAAATTTATTTTACAAAATTGCTCGTTATATCCTTCGCATGATTTGTCCTATTTTGACCGAAGCGATATGACCGCTCCATATGAGAGTTATTTCCCCTTATGCATCTGATATAAGTGATATGAATTTCTATCTTATAAATCATAAGTGATAGAGACCTAGGATCTTTTGATTTGAGGTCCTTGGTCCCAAAAAATGAAAATTAGGTCAAGGTCAAAGGTCAAGGTCATATTCTAATATTTGAATTTGGCTTATTTTCACTTATATCCAAAGACTGTATAAGATATCAACAAATTATTTTTACTAAATTGTTAGTTGCGACATGTCGTAAGATGTAAATTTTGATTGCAAGCGTACGTTGAATGTAAAAGGGAGTTTTCTCCCCTCTTGTATTTAAAAATACGCGTTTGGTGATATAACTCATTAACTAAATATAATAAAGACCTATGGTCTTTTGATTTGAGGTCCTTGGTTTATGACCTTGAAATTGATCTCAAGGTCATAGCTTAATTTGACGTTCTAGATTTTGACCTTTGCTTTTATTCTATATGTATACATGATAAAGATATACAACTTTTAGAAAAAGGTATCAAACCATTTAACCTTGTAAAAAACAACCGGAAGTGACCTTTTGTAAACCGGAAATAGCTATTTTTTTGTACTTTATTAATATAAAAGTATATAGAACCAGATATTTTTGGAATCAGTGTCAAGTAAATATTCAAATATAATCGGAAGTAACATTTTTCAAACCGGAAGTAACAAATTATCTCCCTTATTTAAAAAAAATGTATGGAAACAATATATTTTTGGAATCAGCTTACTAGGAGCTATCATTTGACGATTGAAATGACATTTTAAACTTAGTTTCACAACTTTTCATATCAAAATACATTGTTTTGATGGAAAGACCTTCAATTGTTCTCTGAACAATTGGTTTTTAATTATTATTATTATTATTATTATTTTTTTTTTTTCCGCCAACTTTTGTTCTTGCGATAAATGTTTGTTTCGCAATATGTCGCTTAGATATTTCTCATACGGTATCGTATAGTTTATGCGCTTTTAAATTTTACCCTGCTAAGCCGAACCATTTTCTTTGTAAGAGTTATCTCCCCATTCACTGTTTATCATCTGTGTGCATCTCCTTCGTAACAAAAAAAGATAGCGACAAAATTCTTTTTACAAATTGTTCGTTACATCCTCAGTAATTTTTAGCGCATTTGGATCGAAGTGATTCGATGAAATTTTATAGGAGTTATCTACCTTTACAGAATAAATTTGTCGGTATGTTTATATAACTCATCAACAGTTAACCCTATAACCCTGGAATGTTTTTATTTGAGTCCCCTAGGTCCCAACTTAGAAAATGAGGTCAAGGTCAAAGGTCAAGGTCAAGTTCTCAATTGTGACTTTTGCTTGTTTTTGCATTTTCTCCGACACTTTGAGAGATACATGTAAAAGAACAAGTGCAAAATGTCAGCTTTATTGGAATGAAGATATGCTACATTTAGTCTTATACAATTAAATGGCATCTTATAGGAGTTGGTGCCCCTGAAATGTCTTGATATGAAGTTATTTGATTATAACTTCAATTAAGTTCATTATAAAGACATTTGACCTTATGCAAAAGGTTAAGTGACAAATGACCTTGAAAAATGGCTACCGGAAGTGACCTTTCGAAAACCGGAAGTAGCTTTTTTTGCAACTTTTTCACATAAAAGTACTCAGAATCCATAATATTTGTCATATAGATACATGAACAGATTACTGAAGACTAAAAATGACTTTCAACAAACCGGAAGTGGCCAATTATCTCCCATTCTACATACAAAAGTATATATAAACTATATATTTTTGGAATCAGTGTGAAAGAAGCTATGATATGAGACCGGATGTGACATTCATTTCACCGGAAGTAGCATATTATCTCCCTTATATCACTCAAAAAGATAATTAAACCATCATTTATCGCATCAGTATAAAGAAACTACCTTCTTGTCCAAATTACTTTAGTGTGGAAAGACTTTCAATTGTTCTCTGAACAATTGGTTTTTAATTATTTTTTTTTTTCTTCCGCCAAATTTTGTTCTTGCGATAAATGTTTCTTTCGCAATATGTCGCTTAGATATTTCCCATATGGTGTCGTATAGTTTATGCGCTTATAAATTTCACCCTGCTAAGCCGATCCATTTTCTATGTAAGAGTTATCACCCTTTTCACTGTTTATCCTCTGTGTGCATCTTCTTCGTAACAAACAAAGATAGCGACAAAATTCTTTTTACAAAGTGTTCGTTACATCCTCAGGAATTTTTGGCTAATTTGGATCGAAGTGATTCGATAAAATTTTATAGGAGTTATCTACCTTTACAAAATAAGTTTGTCGGTATGTTCATTTAACTCATAAACAGTTAACCGTATAACCCTGTAATGTTTTTATTTGAGTAGCCTAAGTCCTAACTTAGAAAATGAGGTCAAGGTCAAGTTCTCAATTGTGACTTTTGCTTGTTTTTGCATTTTCTCAGACACTTAGAAAGATACATACTAAAGAACAAGTGCAAAATGTCAGCTTTATTGAAATGAAGATATGCTACATTTAGTCTTATACAATTAAATGGCATCTTATAGGAGTTGTTGCCCCTCAAATGTCTTGATATGAGGTTATTTGATTATGACTTCAACTAAGTTCATTATAAAGGCATTTGACCTTGTACAAAAGATTAGGTGACAAATGACCTTGAAAAATGACTACCGGAAGTGACCTTGAGAACACCGGAAGTAGCCTTTTTTGCAATTTTTTCATCTCAAAGTACCCAGAATCAATATATTTTGTCATATAGATACATACACTGATTACTGGAGACGAAACATTGACTTCCAACAAACCGGAAGTGGCCAATTATTTCCCCTTCTACATACAATAGTATATAGAAACTATATATTTTTGGAATCAGTGTGAAATTAGCTATCATATGAGACCGGAAGTGACATTTATTTCACCGGAAGTAGCATATTATCTCCCTTTTATCACTTAAAATCATAATTAAACCATTATTTATCTCATCAGTATGAAGAAACTATCTTCTTATCAAAATTTCTTTGCTGTGGAAAGACTTTCAATTGTTCTCTGAACAATTGGTTTTTAATTAAGTCTTTCCTCTTTTCTGTGGAAAGACTTATTGTTTTTCTTCTGATTATTATTTTTTTTTTTGTCTGCCACATTCTGAAATTTTTGTTTCGCAATATGTCGCTTAGATATTTTGTATATTTTATCGTATAGTTTATACGGTTTTAAATCTCACCCTGCTAAGACGAACAATTTTCTTTGTAAGAGTTATCTCCCTATTCACTGTTTATCATCTGTGTGCATCTCCTTTGTAACAGAAAAAGATAGCGACAAAATTCCTTTTACAAATTGTTCGTTATATCCTCAGGAATTTTTGGCTAATTTGGATCGAAGCGATTCGATGACATTTTATAGGAGTTATCTACCTTTACAAAATAAATTTGTCGGTATGTTTTTTTAACTCATAAACAGTTAACCGTATAACCCTGGAATGTTTTTATTTGGAGCCCCTAGGTCCTAACTTAGAAAATGAGGTCAAGGTCAAAGGTCAAGGTCAAGTTCTCAATTGTGACTTTTGCTTGTTTTTGCATTTTCTCCGACACTTTGAGAGATACATGTAAAAGAACAAGTGCAAAATGTCAGCTTTATTGGAATGAAGATATGCTACATTTAGTCTTATACAATTAAATGGCATCTTATAGGAGTTGGTGCCCCTGAAATGTCTTGATATGAAGTTATTTGATTATAACTTCAATTAAGTTCATTATAAAGACATTTGACCTTATGCAAAAGGTTAAGTGACAAATGACCTTGAAAAATGGCTACCGGAAGTGACCTTGAGAAAACCGGAAGCAGCCTTTTTTGCAATTTTTACATTAAAATGTACTCAGAATCCATATATTTTGTCATAAAGATACATAAACTGATTACTGACGACTAAAAAACGACTTCCAACAAACCGGAAGTGACCAATTATCTCCCATTCTACATACAAAAGTATATGGAAACTATATATTTTTGGAATCTGTGTGAAAGAAGCTATCATATGAGACCGGAAGTGACATTAATTTCACCGGAAGTAGCATATTATTTCCCTTATATCACTCAAAAATATAATTAAACCATTATTAATCGCATCAGTATGAAGAAACTATCTTCTTATCATAATTTCTTTGGTGTGGAAAGACTTTCAATTGTTCTCTGAACAATTGGTTTTTAATTATTATTTTTTTTTTCCGCCACATTTTGTTCTTGCGATAAATGTTTGTTTCGCAATATGTCGCTTAGATTTTTCTTATATGGTATCGTATAGTTTATGCGCTTCTAAATTTAACCCTGCTAAGGCGAACCATTTTCTTTGTAAGAGTTATCTCCCTATTCACTGTTTATCATCTGTGTGCATCTCCTCCGTAACAAAAAAAGATAGTGACAAAATTCCTTTTACAAATTGTTCGTTACATCCTCAGGAATTTTTGGCTAATTTGGATCGAAGCGAATAGATGACATTTTATAGGAGTTATCTACCTTTACAAAATAAATTTGTCGGTATGTTTTTTTAACTCATAAACGGTTAACCGTATAACCCTGGAATGTTTTTTTTTTGAGGCCGCTACGTCCTAACTTAGAAAATGAGGTCAAGGTCAAAGGTCAAGGTCAAGTTCTCAATTGTGACTCTTGCTTGTTTTTGCATTTTCTCCGACACTTTGAAAGATGCATATAAAAGAACAAGTGCAAAATGTCTGCTTAATTTTTATGAAGATATGCTACTTTATGTCTGATACAATTAAATGACATCTTATAGGAGTTGGTGCCCCTGAAATGTCTTGATATGAGGTTATTTGATTAAAACTTCAACTAAGTTCATTATAAAGGCATTTGACCTTGTACAAAAGGTAAGGTGACAAATGACCTTGAAAAATGACAACCGGACCTGACCCTGAGAAAACCGGAAGTAGCTTTTTTTGCAATTTTTTCATATAAAATTACTCAAAATCCATATATTTTGTCTTATAGATACATAAACTGATAACTGAAGACTACAAATGACATCCAACAAACCGGAAGTGGCCAATTATCTCCCATTCTACATACAAGAGTATATAGAAACTATATATTTTTGGAATCAGTGTGAAAGCAGCTATCATATGAGACCGGAAGTGACATTCATTTCACCGGAAGTAGCATTTTATCTCCCTTACATCACTCAAAAATATAATTAAACCATTATTTATCGAATAAGTATGAAGAAACTATCTTCTTATGAAAATTTCTTTGATGTGGAAAGACTTTCAATTGTTCTCTGAACAATTGGTTTTTAATTAAGTCTTTCCACTTTTCTGTGGAAAGACTTATTGTTTTTCTTCTGATTATTAAGTCTTTCCACTTTTCTGTGGAAAGACTTATTGTTTTTGTTCTGATTATTATTTTTTTTTTCTTCCACCAAATTTTGTTCTTGCGCAAAATGTTTGTTTCGCAATATGTCGCTTAGATATTTCCCATATGGTATCGTATAGTTTATGCGCTTTTAAATTTCACCCTGCTAAGCCGATCCATTTTCTATGTAAGATTTATCTCCCTTTTCACTGTTTACCCTCTGTGTGGATCTCCTTCGTAACGAAAAAAGATAGTGACAAAATTCCTTTTAAAAATTGTTCGTTACATCCTCAGGAATTTTTGGCTAATTTGGATCGAAGCGATTTGATGACATTTTATAGGAGTTATCTACCTTTACAAAATAAATTTGTCTGTATGTTTTTTTAACTCATAAACAATTAACCGTATAACCCTGGAATGTTTTTATTTGAGGCCCCTAGGTCCTAACTTAGAAAATGAGGTCAAGGTCAAAGGTCAAGGTCAAGTTCTCAATTGTGACTTTTGCTTGTTTTTGCATTTTCTCTGACACTTTGAAAGATACATATAAAAGAACAAGTGCAAAATGTCTGCTTTATTGTCATGAAGATATGCTACATTAAGTCTGATACAATTTAATGGCATCTTATAGGAGTTGGTGCCCCTGAAATGTCTAGATATGAGGATATTTGATTATAACTTCAACTAAGTTCATTATAAAGGCATTTGATCTTGTACAAAAGGTAAGGTGACAAATGACCTTGAAAAATGACTACCGGAAGTGACCTTGAGAAAACCGGAAGTAGCCTTTTTTGCAATTTTTTTCATATAAAATTACTCAGAATCCATATATTTTGTCATATAGATACGAAAACTGATTACTGAAGACTCAAAATGACTTCCAACAAACCGGAAGTGGCCAATTATCTCCAATTCTACATACAAAAGTATATAGAAATTATATATTTTTGGAATCAGTGTGAAAGAAGCTATCATATGAGACCGGAAGTGACATTCATTTCACCGGAAGTAGCATATTATCTCCCTTATATCACTCAAAAATATAATTAAACCATTATTTATCGCATCAGTTTGAAAAAACTATCTTATCATAATTTCTTTCATGTGGAAAGACTTTCAATTGTTCACTGAACAATTGGTTTTTAATTATTATTATTATTAAGTCTTTCCACTTTTCTGTGGAAAGACTTATTGTTTTTCTTCTGATTATTATTATTTTTTTTTTTTCCGCCAAATTTTGTTCTTGCGATAAATGTTTTTTCGCAATATGTCGCTTAGATATTTCTCATATGGTATCGTATAGTTTATGCGCTTTTAAATTTCACCCTGCTAAGGCGAACCATTTTCTTTGTAAGAGTTATCTCCCTATTCACTGTTTATCATCTGTGTGCATCTCCTTCGTAACAAAAAAAGATAGCGACAAAATTCCTGTTACAAATTGTTCGTTACATCCTCAGGAATTTTTGGCTAATTTGGATCGAAGCGATTTGATGAAATTTTATAGGAGTTATCTACCTTTACAAAATAAATTTGTCGGTATGTTTTTTTAACTCATAAACAGTCAACTGTATAACCCTGGAATGTTTTTATTTGAGGCCCCTAGGTTCTTACTTACAAAATGAGGTCAAGGTCAAAGGTCAAGGTCAAGTTCTCAATTGTGACTTTTGCTTGTTTTTGCATTTTCTCCGACACTTTGAATAATACATACTAAAAAACAAGTGCAAAATGTCAGCTTTATTGTAATGAAGATATGCTACATTTTGTCTTATACAATTTAATGGTATCTTATAGGAGTTATTGCCCCTCAAATGTCTTGATATGAGGTTATTTGATTATTACTTCAACTAAGTTCATAATAAAGGCATTTTACCTTGTACAAAAGATTAGGTGACAAATGACCTTGAAAAATGACTACCGGAAGTGACCTTGAGAAAACCGGAAGTAGCCTTTTTTTGCAATGTTTTCATCTCAAAGTACCCAGAATCAATATATTTTGTCATATAGATACATACACTGATAACTGGAGACGGAACATGACTTCCAACAAACCGGAAGTGGCCAATTATTTCCCCTTCTACATACAATAGTATATAGAAACTATATATTTTTGGAATCAGTGTGAAATAAGCTATCATATGAGACCGGAAGTGACATTTATTTCACCGGAAGTAGCATATTATCTCCCTTTTATTACTCAAAAACATAATTAAACCATTATTTATCTCATCAGTATGAAGAAACTATCTTCTTATCAAAATTTCTTTGGTGTGGAAAGACTTTCAATTGTTCTCTGAACAATTGGTTTTTAATTAAGTCTTTCCACTTTTCTGTGGGAAAGACTTATTGTTTTTCTTCTGATTATTATTATTATTATTTTTTTTTTCCGCCAAATTTTGTTCTTGCGATAAATGTTTCTTTCGCAATATGTCGCTTAGATATTTCTCATATGGTATCGTATAGTTTATGCGCTTTTAAATTTCACCCTGCTAAGGTGAACCATTTTCTTTGTAAGAGTTATCTCCCTATTCACTGTTTATCATCAGAGTGCATCTCCTTCGTAACAAAAGAAGATATCGACAAAATTCTTTTTACAAATTATTCGTTACATCCTCAGGAATATTTGGCTAATTTGGATCGAAGCGATTCGATGAAATTTTATAGGAGTTATCTATCTTTACGGAATAAATTTGTCGGTATGTTTTTTTAACTCATAAACCGTTAACCGTATAACCCTGGAATGTTTTTATTTGAGTCCCCTGGGTCCTAACCTAGAAAATTAGGTCAAGGTCAAAGGTCAAGGTCAAGTTCTCAATTGTGACTTTTGCATGTTTTTGCATTTTCTCCAACACCTTAAAAGATACATATAAAAGAACAAGTGCAAAATGTCTGCTTTATTGTAATGAAGATATGCTACATTTAGTATTATACAATTTAATGGCATCTTATAGGAGTTGGTGCCCCTGAAATGTCTTGATATGAGGTTATTTGATTATAACTTCAACTAAGTTCATCATAAAGCCATATGACCTTGTACAAAAAGTTAGGTGACAAATGACCTTGAAAAATGACTACCGGAAGTGACCTTGAGAAAACCGGAAGTAGCCTTTTTTGCAATTTGTTCATATAAAAGTACTCAGAATCCATATATTTTGTCATATAGATACATAAACTGATTACTGAAGACTCAAAATGACTTCCAACAAACCGGAAGTGGCCAATAATCTCCCATTCTACATATAAAAGTATATAGAAACTATATATTTTTGGAATCAGTGTCAAAGAAGCTATCATATGAGACCGGAAGTGACATTCATTTCACCGGAAGTAGTATATTATCTCCCTTATATCACTTATTAATATAATTAAACCATTATTTATCGCATCAGTATGAAGAAACTATCTTATCAAAATTTCTTTGGTGTGGAAAGACTTTCAATTGTTCTCTGAACAATTGGTTTTTAATTTTTTTTTTTTTCTTCCGCCAAATTTTGTTCTTGCGATAAATGTTTGTTTCGCAATATGTCGCTTAGATATTTCTCATATGGTATCGTATAGTTTATGTGCTTTTAAATTTCACCCTGCTAAGGCGAACCATTTTCTTTGTAAGAGTTATCTCCCTATTTACTGTTTTTCATCTGTGTGCATCTTCTTCGTAACAAAAAAAGATATTGACAAAATTTCTTTTACAAATTGTTCGTTACATCCTCAAGAATTTTTGGCTAATTTGGATTGAAGCGATTGGATGACATTTTATAGGAGTTATCTACCTTTACAAAATAAATTTATCAGTATGTTTTTTTAACTCATAAACAGTTAACCGTATAACCCTGGAATGTTTTTATTTGAGGCCCCTAGGTCCTAACTTAGAAAATGAGGTCAAGGTCAAAGGGCAAGGTCAAGTTCTCAATTGGGACTTTTGTATGTTTTTGCATTTTCTCAGACACTTTGAAAGATACATATAAAAGAACAAGTGCAAAATGTCTGCTTTACTGTAATGAAGATATGCTACATTTAGTCTTATACAATTTAATGGCATCTTATAGGAGTTGGTGCCCCTGAAATGTCTTGATATGAGGTTATTTGATTATAACTTTAACTAAGTTCATTATAAAGGCATTTGACCTTGTACACAAGGTTACGTGACAAATGACCTTGAAATATGACTACCGGAAGTGACCTTGAGAAAACCGGAAGTAGCCTTTTTTGTAATTTTTTCATATAAAAGTACTCAGATTCAATATATTTTGTCATACAGATACATAAACTGATTACTGAAGACTATAAATGACTTCCATCACATACATGTGATTCTTCCGGCGGGAGTTAAAATCTCCCGCTTTTCAGACCCTCTTCCGTCCCTCCCGTTAAAATTTGAAATCTTCCGCTTTTTCAAAATGTCGATCTCGAAAAAATTTCAGTAGACATTTCTGTTTACAAAATAGATACAGACAGGGAAAAAGTCCGAGAAACTCTAAATTGATATGGGAAAAGTCCGAGAAAATCGGAAGTTTCCTGTAATGGAATTTGTGTCAAAAAGGTAAATAGAAAATAGCCTTGAGTAATCAATGAAGGTGTTAAGGATTAGACTGTATATACAACAATAAAGGATGATTGGCTGGCATTTACCTAGTAATCAACTAGCTAGTTAAATAAACATGTCTGGATGATTAAAAGTGATACTGACAATGGAACAGTTGTATAAACATCGACTTTAATTAATTTTGATGCTGTTGAAAACATGGAACAGACTTAGTTTATACTGAACCTGAAAGACAATAAAATCAACTCAAATATGATATGTCTTTTATCTGGTCCAATGAAATACCTAAATAAGTGTGTTTGTCTTATAATTTGACAAAATGCAAACTGTATGTTATCACCAAATACTTGTATCCCAGCATCAAATTAAAGAAGACACAGTATCTAGCCAAATTAAAAAATGGTGCAAGTCCAGTGCCAAGGGTCAAGACCATGCTTACTAAACTTCAGGCAAAGCTGATTATGGTGGCCCTAATTACTTGACCAAAAATATGGAGACAGCTACCCACCAGAAAGACCACAACTTTATCAATTCAACACCTTCTGTTACAAACATGTTCAGTAGTGGTACAAAAGTTGACAATGTGGCTAAACTAAAGCAGACGTACTTTTTGCCAACTATGTATGATGGCTGATCACTTTATCTTGAACTATATAAAATTATGATGAATAAATATTTGAACCCCCCTTATCTTCTATTTTACTAAGTAAAAATGGCTATGTAGGTGCTTGAAGGTATGGAATCATTGTTGTGTTTTAACAAAAAAGGTAGATATGCAGTTTAAACACACACGAAAAAATCTTACGTATGTCGATAAAAAGGTCGATAAAAAATCTCCAGTTTTGAGGCCCAAACTCCAGCTGAAAATTTCTAAATCTCCAGTTGTGGCTTCACAACTCTGTCACATGTATGCCATCAAACCGGAAGTGGCCAATTATCTCCCATTCCACATACAAAAGTATATAGAAACTATATATTTTTGGAATCAGTGTGAAAGAAGCTATCATATGAGAACGGAAGTGACATTGATTTCACCGGAAGCATTATATTATATCCCTTATATCACTCAAAAATATAATTTAACCATTATTTATCGCATCAGTATGAAGAAACTATCTTCTTATGAAAGTTTCTTTGATGTGGAAAGACTTTCAATTGTTCTCTGAACAATTGGTTTTTAATTATTATTATTATTTTTTTATTTTTTTTTTTCTTCCGCCAAATTTTGTTCTTGCGATAAATGTTTGTTTCGCAATATGTCGCTTAGATATTTCTCATATGGTATTGTATAGTTTATGCGCTTTTAAATTTTACCCTGCTAAGGCGAACCATTTTCTTTGTAAGAGTTATATCCCTATTCACTGTTTATCATCTGTGTGCATCTCCTTCGTAACAAAAAAAGATAGCGACAAAATTCCTTTTACAATTGCAAATTGTTCAATACATCCTCAGGAATTTTTGGCTAATTTAGATCGAAGCGATTCGATGACATTTTATAGGAGTTATCTACCTTTACAAAATAAATTTGTCGGTATGTTTTTTTAAATCATAAACAGTTAACCGTATAACCCTGGAATGTTTTTATTTGAGGCCCCTAGGTCCTAACTTAGAAAATGAGGTCAAGGTCAAAGGTCAAGGTCAAGTTCTTAATTGTGACTTTTGCTTGTTTTTGCATTTTCTCTGACACTTTGAAAGATGCATATAAAAGAACAAGTGCAAATGTCTGCTTTATTGTTATGAAGATATGCTACTTTATGTCTGATACAATTCAATGGCATCTTATAGGAGTTGTTGCCCCTGAAATGTCTTGATATGAGGTTATTTGATTATAACTTCAACTAAGTTCATTATAAAGGCATTTGACCTTGTACAAAAGGTAAGGTGACAAATGACCTTGAAAAATGACTACCGGAAGTGACCTTGAGAAAACCGGAAGTAGCCATTTTTGCAATTTTTTCATATAAAATTACTCAGAATCCATATATTTTGTCATATAGATACATAAACTGATAACTGAAGACTCAAAATGACTTCCAACAAACCGGAAGTGACCAATTATCTCCCATTCTACATACAAAAGTATATAGAAACTATACATTTTTGGAATCAGTGTGAAAGAAGCTATCATATGAGACCGGAAGTGACATTGATTTCACCGGAAGTAGCATATTATCTCCCTTACATCACTCAAAAGTATAATTAAACCATTATTTATTGCATCAGTATGAAGAAACTATCTTCTTATCAAAATTTCTTTGGTGTTGAAAGACTTTCAATTGTTCTCTGAACAATTGGTTTTAATTTTTTTTTATTTTCTTTTCGATATTGATTATAAATCACTTCATTTTATTGTCCAAAAACACAAACATTGGAGGTTGAAATGCATAAAACAGTTCATAATAATACCTAATAATAACAAAGCCCATACACATGGTGGGAACACAGCACTGTGTCATCAACATATGTAGCTAAAACATAATCAGCAAAACTTAAGCTTCTATTTTCTTCTATTTTGGCATATCTTTATTAAATATTCAGCAAAGCAATAAGTTCTATTCTCTCTCTGCACATTGACTGTCTAATGCGTCTTAAGTAATTTCTCTCCATATAATCATCTTCATGGTGAAATATCTCCGAACATATGATAATTTTAAAGTAAAAAATAATAATAAATATATATCAATCATTAATATTTATAATAAATATGTGTACAGGTAAATTGGTGCAAATGAGTTCCGAATATTGGCGCAATTGATACATTTGAAAGGAAAAAAATTGGCGCAAATGATGCCCATGAAAAACAGTAATTGGCGCAAAAGGACTGATGCCTCACCATTTCAGGTGTGAACAATATTTCGTATGAATGATATACGGGAGTCAGTTATAGTTTTAGACACAGAAATGTAAGAAAAGAATTAAGATTAATTTACGGGAGTAATAAGGTCGCACAATAACTGAATAGCTGTTGTATATTTTTATATATTTTGCATAAGCTCACATTTAAATGAATTATGACTTCTGATTACTTTTGTAACGATAAAATACTGAATTATTTTAATTGAATAAATTTATAAATAAAAATAGCCTTCTAAACACGAGTGTATGAACTAAAAATTGGACTTTTTTAAATTAGAATCGGCAACCTTTTATATTTCAAACAAATCATTAACAATTGCAATTATATAAATTAGTCCATCCAAAGCGATCTTTATTTACCTATTTAGGAATTAATGTTCTCATCAAAATATTTTAAATCTCACAGCGCATGAATACTTCAGCTATTTAAAAAAAAAAGATGTTTTAAAAAATTGACAGGAAATTTAAGGATCTTTTTGGAATGGAATAGAAAAATTACGAATAGATATTCTTTTCAAGTGTGAAAAACGTCAACCAAATTTATTTATAATCGGGAACGTCCTTATTCAAATAGTCTTCGTCTCACAACGTATAATACTATAGCTATTTGACCAACGATGTTTAAAAACAAAAGACAACGAATTTAATGTCATCTTTCCCTATTTTTGAATGTAATTATAAGTCTGTTCAACTGGCCAAGAATACCCCTAAAGCGGACAAGCAGTTTATTCTTTAAATTGCTGTCATTGAATATCAAGAAAGAAAATAAATCCCGAAATTGATTTGAAACTTTAATACTCAATAGTTTCCTAGAAAATATTCACATCCCTTTGGGGATTATTAGTGTACGTCTAGTTGCATATATATTACATGAATGTCGGAATAATTGTGATGATGACGAATTTCTTCCTTTATTCGAGAACAATCTAATTGATATATAAATCTGTGATTTTACGATGTTCATAACTTCGATGAACCAAAGCAAGTTATATATCGACCTGTATTTAAATCAAATTGGTTCTCTTCTTCTTCTTCTTCTTTTGGTATACAATAGTCTATCGAATTCGTTGATAACATATACTGTTGCATACGTGGACTAGTCTATTTACAAAACTTTTACCCCAATTTACACAAAATGTATGTTTCTTTCTTACGTTCAATGTATATACATGTATATATTTTAAATTGCGCTATAGTTCCGTAACTTTCTATCAAGGCGTATAAACGAATCGTCGACAAGTGCGTACATTTTTTTAAATCAATATTTCTGGTATGTTCCAATCTATCTTTTACTATTGACAACGAGTATACATTACATTTTCCCAAATTCACCCTTGGAAAAAATATGTAAATAGATTTTTATTTCTTCAAATCTTTTTTTTGGGTATTATTTATATTTTTATAAATAATATTCTTTACACCAGAAATGTTATTTATAAACAAGCGTATGAGTTAAGTAATGACTAGTATATTATATCACTTTCGACACGCAAGACAGAGATGTATATTATACACATGATAGTTCAAAATGGAAAGTTTTAAGTTATCGGCCGTGTACACTGATCCGGCGTTTTGCATTTGCGCCGATCTGCATTTCATTTGCGCCGATTTTTTCTTTCATTTGCGCCGATTTTTGTTTTCATTTGCGCCGATTTTTTACAGGTAAATTACAGGTTAATTACAGGTGAATAGATATAAGAAGATGTGGTATGAGTGCAAATGAGACAACTCTCCATCCAAGTCATGTTATTTTTAATTTATCATTATAGACCTCTTCTGTCATCCAGTTGTACACTATATTCACATACTTTAAAATCAAGAAGTAAAAACTTTAGATAAAAGCACTCTGGTTTATACTAAAATGACGAATTAAAAATCTATTTACAGCATTCAAATCCATAAAAACGGAATACATTAAAATCATAAATCTGTTCTTGCTGAGTATTTATATGCAACATATCTAATATATTCCTTTCTTGTGATTTCGTCTCTTCTGTATTTGTTGTTATTGTCAATAACGAAATCCATCTTTTCTTTGTCTTGCTATTAACGTACTTATGTGTATGGCCGTCGATGGTTAAAAAAATTGACTCCTCGGCTCGTTGCAGTGTGCAATATGTCCATTAATTACAGCAAAGTTCAGAACAATATGAATCAAAATTAACTAAAACCTTTGTTTAAAACAGATTTTACCGATATACCTGCACGGTATAGTCCATGTACAAGTATTAACTTACCTGTAAATCCAATTAGAAGCAAATATAAAATCGGCGCAAATGAAAAAATGAAATCGGCGCAAATGAAAAAATGAAAATTTTAAAAATCGGCGCAAATGTCATACGCCCCACTGATCAATACCTACACATGCGCGTAGCTACGTTTACGTCAAAACGCCCGGGCGTACACTTGAATTTTGAAAATAAAACAAATAATCGACATAGAATAAGAAAAACTGGTCAAAAGCACATCAGCCTTGTGCTTCTTTTTTCAATGGATTGTAATTTTGAATAAGAAGGGACTAAATTTACTCAAATAGATCATTTAATATTATTTGTTCGAATCTTTTGTAAAAGTCTGAATCTACTATGAATTCTACGTACTTTTCGTATAGTTAAAGCAATTCACTATCTGCTCAGATTCGATATGCTGTTTGTATTTTTGTCGAGCCTGTGATTTATGTCCCAAAAGTGAGACAAAGCGACAAGTAAAGTCTTTTGAATGACTCTCCGTGAAATTTTACGAGAGTTTGACAAACTGTTTATGATCAAAAGAGTATTCAGAGCAATAATAATAATACAATTATACCTTTAATTTTTCCCGCATTTTAAGGACAAAATGTATTTCTTTCTGTAATTAATAAGTGGTCGCAGTTTGGGCTTACATTTTGTTATTTCTCAATTACATTAACTACTTGTCAAAGTGAACCTTCAACGAATTTTATGAAAATGCCGAAGAAGCTTTTTCTATGACTAAATTGTCTAAAGCTAAAATTAATTGTTTTACATGCTCAATTTATAAACCTTCATAGATGGTTGTGAAATATTCCAGATCAAGAAAAAATATAAAAAGAAAGTTTTTGATTTCTTTTAAATCCCTTTAAAAAATTGATTCACTTTTTGTTGGAAGAAATCCTAGGTGTTCCAGAACTTTTTTGTTAAATTGCACCTCTTATAATTTTTTTTTAATGTTCATTAAAAGGTACTTTTGTTGATTGTATGCTCACTCATGACACCTTTTAAACTTATTTAAAAGTATTATTGGTTTGGACGTTTTCTCTAAAACCAATGACCATTAGGCTAGCTTCCAGTTTAACACGATGAATAAGTTAACATATTACAAAATTTAACCCAAACAAATTAACCATTTAGATTCAAAAGTATTATATGTTGCTATCAATGATTTTTACCGACAGGAATCATTATGGTATCTCATTCTTGACAGCTTTCGGGGCTTAGTCCCTTTCGAACCCACTACCAGCAGGTGCTTTAACGTTGAGCGGGTGGCATCCAATATATCCTCTCGCCAAGGTTCCGGCGTACACATAAAAATGACCCAGCTACGCCACTGCTACAGGAGTGAAACGATGCATGAACTTGCAATCCCGACAGGAAATCGATTGAATACCTGGACGTGTCACCTCACACCCCTCACAATACCTTGGGGAGTAATACCTTTAGCCATGCTGGTGATCAGATGAGGGAAGATCCGAATTTATTTGAATAAAGTTTATTACTTTATAGAATTATGAACGAATTAGATTTTCGAAAACAATTTTCACGGAACACTTATTTATGATTTGAACTTTGACTTTTAACTAATTCCAATATTACAGTTTTAAAATAACATACTATGGTTATTTAAAAAAATAAAAACATTTTCCGTATCAAGTTAGTTAGTCCAGAGACATATAATACAATTATATGTCTCTGGTTAGTCAGATAAAACAACCGTACGATTGACAAGATATCGACACGCAATTACGACTACATCGGTTACTGTAATTTTGGTCCTTTGTGGTTTATAGACATATCGTAATTTTTAATCGGAGAAGATGACAAAATGGCGGAACGTAGAGAATTGATACTCAAAATTTAAAATCGATGGTGATCTCTTATCTAGCGGAATAAAACTATAATATCTATAAATTTGAGCATTTTTATACAGAATGGACATAATATCAATTTTTAATTTTTTTGCGAAGTTTTCCTTGGCCTTATCCAATTTGGATGGGTCCATATCCCTCAGGGATGTTGTCAACAATGGATGGTTCCATGTCTACACAAATTGGCATGAACTCGGTCGTCCAAGAAGTCACCGTGGCTTCGTGATGCTTCAGTATGCTGCCATGTTGTGGATAAAATACTGTCGCTCTAAAAGTCACTTGTTACGAAATATGCACGCGCCTCGGAGACAAATGTCGTAAAAGAATAGTTTTGTAAAGCTGATATTTTACGCAAGACAAACTTTTTCTTCCATTGTACTGACAATTTGCATTTGTCTCCAATCCATTTATAACACATATTTATTGTTGTCAAAGAATAATCGCTATATATTAACCCATACTGATAGGTGTACATAAGTAATGTTGCACGTTTAAGAATACATGCAAACGTCTCCCTTTGACATTGTCTTATATTTGCATACATGTACATATGTAAATAATTTTATTGTGAGCGACAGAATCTAATTACTTTTTGTTCATGTTACATGTTCGATTTTATAATTTAACGTTGCTTTGTAAACATCTTTTATCTAACTAGAATGATTCAATAAATAGATGTTAAAAGTGCATCTTGTTTTCTCACTTTTTTGTGGACAGTCATTACACTATTATGATACCAAATGAAAAATTTACCCATCAACAGCTCTATTTATCTATAGAGAATATAAATGAGGAATGTGTCAAAGAGACAACAACCCGAACAAAGAGTAAAAACAGCCGAAAGCCATCAATGGGTCTTCGACACAGAATTTAATGACTGAAATCATTTTGAATTGGCCAATCAATGTTGCATCTGAGGGTCCTGTTTCATGTATGGCATACTAAATAAGAAAAATCAGCAAGGACCTGGCGTATAAGAAAAAGAAGATAGGATAGAATTTCAAATGGAACAACTCTTCACAAAAGACCAAATGATTTTAACAGCTATATATAGGTCTTATACGACATTACCGCATTGTAAGCTATGAAAGGTGCTGAAATGACAAAAAAAGTTCAAACAATAAAACTAAATGATTTATGATAATAAAAAACAAGGAACGAAATTCAAATATAATATGTCTGATATATACAGCAACAATTAACGAGAACCACTGAACTACAGGCTCCTGACTTGGGAAAGACATATATATATATATATATACAACTCGTCTAAACATCAACCCAACAATGTTAGATCTGTAAATTTGCTTTCGCAAATGTTTGGTTCTTCCCTCGCCGGGATTCGAACCCATGCTTCTGTGATATCGTGACACCAAATCGCCTGCACTGCAGCCGTCCCGCTAGACCACACGACCACCTGGGCTCTCTAAAAAAGAGCTTTCGCTGGCCGTGTGTTACCTTTCCTCGTCAGTTTTAATCTAGCGGCGTACTACAGTACATGATATATAAGGCATGAAGATGTTATTGTTACAGATCAGCTAAATTATCTATAGTAAAGGATCCTACAAATTAATGTAATATACAGTCACAGAAAATAATTATATTTATAAGTACGTCTGAGTCAGTGACAACTCTACAACAGATGTATCCATCGGATCGCCATCAATGATGGTGATACATGGCTGTGTACATAATGTATATACAACTCGTCTAAACATCAACCCAACAATGTTAGATCTGTAAATTTGCTTTCCCAAATTTTTGGTTCTTCCCTCGCCGGGATTCGAACCCATGCTACTGTGATATCGTGACACCAAATCGCCTGCACTGCAGCCGTCCATATATATATATATATATAACTCGTCTAAACATCAACCCAACAATGTTAGATCTGTAAATTTGCTTTCGCAAATTTTTGGTTCTTCCCTCGCCGGGATTCGAACCCATGCATATATATATATACACACAAGTACATAATTTGTTGGGGTTAAAAACATAAACACACCTTCCCCATACCTGTGATGTTAAAGTACAGAAATATTTACAAACTATTTAAATCAGTTGATCAATTCAAAGCATACAACGGTATACATTTACATGTACATGTGAAATGGTATTTATACATCCTTACAAAAAAAGTATTTGTAGATATAGGAAGATGTGGTGTGAGTGCCAATGAGACACCTCTCAATCCAAATAACAATTTATAAAAGTAAACCATTATAGGTCAATGTACGGCCTTCAACACGGAGCCTTGGCTCACACCGAACAAAAAGCTATAAAGGGCCCCAAAATTACTAGTGTAAAACCATTCAAACGGGAAAACCAACGGTCTAATTTATATAACAAACGAGAAACATGTATAAATTAAATAAACAAACGACAACTATACTGTACAGATATCAGATTCCTGCCTTAGGACAGGTACAAACATTTGCAGCGGGATTAAACGTTTTAATGGTACCAAACCTTTTCCCTTTTTCTGAAACAATAGCATAACATCTCAACATAAAAAACCACACAATTAAATATCAATAGGAAGGCTTAACTCAATCAAAAAACGTAAATTAACACACTATGAACGAATAAATTTGACATGGCAGTGGCGGATCCAGAGGGGGGCGTAGAGGGCGTACGCCCCCCCTTTTTACTCGGGTTTTTTTTTTTTTTTTTTTTGGTAAAATGATTAATAAGACTAGACTTCGTGAACTTTGCCTTTTCCCGGGTACTGTAGTATGTAATTTTTATGCGACAATTCTATACTTCATTTAATTTAAGTCATGTCATTATCTATGGTGGAGTTGAGCAGTGCGTCGAAAAAAAAACGTCGTTTAGTCATTTTGAAATTCAAATTACAGTAACACATTGCTTAGGCTGAGGATGACAATCGTGACACCTTTAAAGCGACACAGGATTGAGGAAGAACGTTTTAACTTCTATTTCACTATTCCACCAAACAAACTATAGACTATAACACTCACATGATAAAAAGTTCCACGGCAATATTATTTACCTACGAAAACATGTTTAACCCCAAACGACAGTCTGAGATATTTGAGTGAAATAAAAAAATAACTTAAACAAAAATTCTGGCTGTATCTGGATTGACAACAATAATCATGTCCACTGTTTTTGCTATTAGAAACAAAACAATCCAACAGAATTATTTAGCATTAGATGAACATAATGAATAAATACGGGCATTTTTTTTTGGTGGCAGGGGTTTGCATGTCTGAACGGAATTTCTGTTTCGCCGAACTGATATATTTAAAAATACTTTTTTCTCAAGACCAGACTGCAACCTGTCCGATGGGTGTGGCCTTTGTGTCTCAATTTGTCGACCGTCATTCATTAATTCATTGTCATTTCAGACTCATTCTTACTAGCCTTTGGTTGATTTGGAACCCTCACTTCCCTTAATTGTGTTGGGTGAAGCATATCAACCAAATATTTGGATAAGAAATTGCTTGTTTGTCTTATTTAACTTGTGCCGGTCGTATTGTAAATTTCATTGAATACCTCACCAGGCAGAAGCTAGCGAACAATAGCTAGCGAACAATAAGCCAGCGAACAATAAGGCGATATATCGAGAAACCAAAAAACAGAATAAGACAACAACGGCCGTTAAATAAGAAAATATTCAAAAAGGCAGAAAATCAGTTAAAATATAGCAATTTTAACTCAATTTTGAAATGGTTTTTATCCAATCTATTGATTTAACAAGTCGCATAACTTTTTAGGCTAATATTTAGTACCACAATAACTATGCATCTATCAACAGATTATTTGTAGGTGTAGGGCCACCTATGCACCCTCTTCAATTTAGAACGTAGGTAAAAGTAGTCCTACCCTGTAAAATATAGCATCTTTTACGTCATTGTTTAATCTAGAGCTCAAAATTTGAAAAAAATGTCAAAAAATTAGGGGGGTCGGCCTATTCCAGGGCTTCTAGAGAAAAATAATGAGGGGTGTCACGGGGAATGACTATATAGGTCTTGTAGAGGAGAAACAGGCGCTTCTTTTGCGCTAGGTATCGAAGGGCGCTATGTTCAAAAATCTGAAACTAGAGCTCAAAATATGAAAAAAATGTAAAAAAATTAGGGGGTCGGCCTATTCTAAGACTTATAGAGAAAAATAATGAGGGGTGTCACGGGGTATGACTATATAGGTCCTGTAGAGGAGAAACAGGCGCTTCTTTTACACTAGGTATCGAAGGGCGCTATGTTCAAAAATCTGAAACTAGAGCTCAAAATTCGAAAAAAATGTAAAAACAATGGGGGTAGGGTCGGCCTATTCCAGGAGTTCTAGAGAAAAATAATGGGGGTGTCGCAGGATATGACTATATAGGTCTTGTAGAAGAGAAACAGGCGCTTCTTTTACGCTAGGCATCGAAGGGCGCTATGTTCAAAAATCTGAAACTAGATCGCAAAATTTGAAAAAAAATGTCAAAAAATAAGGGGGGGGTCGGCCTATTCCAGGGCTTCTAGAGAAAAGTAATGAGGGGTGTCACGGGGAATGACCATATAGGTCTAGTAGAGGAGAAAAAGGCACTTCTTTAGCACTAGGTATCGAAGGGCGCTATGTTCAAAAATCTGAAACTAGAGCTCAAAATATGAAAAAAATGTCAGAAAATTAGGGGGGTCGGCCTAATCTAGGACTTCTAGAGAAAAATAATGAGGGGTGTCACGGGGTATGACTATATAGGTCTTGTAGAGGAGAAACAGGCGCTTCTTTTACACTAGGTATCAAAGGGCGCTATGTTCAAAAATCTGAAACTAGAGTTCAAAATTCGAAAAAAATGTCAAAACAATGGGGGTAGGGTCGGCCTATTCCGGGAGTTCTAGAGAAAAATAATGAGGAGTGTCACGGGGTATGAATATATAGGTCTTGTAGAGGAGAAACAGGTGCTTCTTTTACACTTGGTATCGAAGGGCGCTATGTTCAAAAATCTGAAACTAGAGCTCAAAATATGAAAAAAATGTCAAAAAAATAGGGGGGTCGGCCTATTCTAGGACTTCTAGAGAAAAATAATGAGGGGTGTCACGGGGTATGACTATATAGGTCTTGTAGAGGAGAAACAGGCGCTTCTTTTACACTTGGTATCGAAGGGCGCTATGTTCAAAAATCTGAAACTAGAGGTCAAAATATGAAAAAAATGTCAAAAAAATGGGGGGTCGGCCTATTCCAGGAGTTCTAGAGAAAAATAATGAGGGGTGTCACGGGGTATGAATATATAGGTCTTGTAGAGGAGAAACAGGCGCTTCTTTTGCACTAGGTATCGAAGGGCGCTATGTTCAAAAATCTGAAACTAGAGCTCAAAATTCGAAAAAAATGTCAAAAAAATGGGGGTAGGGTCGGCCTATTCCAGGAGTTCTAGAGAAAAATAATAGGGAGTGTCACGGGATATGACTATATAGGTCTTGTAGAGGAGAAACAGGCGCTTCTTTTGCACTAGGTATCGAAGGGTGCTATGTTAAAAAATCTGAAACTAGAGCTCAAAATTCGAAAAAAATGTCAAAAAAATGGGGGTAGGGTCGGCCTATTCCAGGAGTTCTAGAGAAAAATAATGAGGGGTGTCACGGGGTATGAATATATAGGTCTTGTAGAGGAGAAATAGGCGCTTCTTTTGCACTAGGTATCGAAGGGCGCTATGTTCAAAAATCTGAAACTAGAGCTCAAAATTCGAAAAAAATGTAAAAAAAAATGGGGGTAGGGTCGGCCTATTCCAGGAGTTCTAGAGAAAAATAATGGGGGGTGTCACGGGGTATGACTATATAGGTCTTGTAGAGGAGAAACAGGCGCTTCTTTTACACTTGGTATCGAAGGGCGCTATGTTCAAAAATCTGAAACTAGAGGTCAAAATATGAAAAAAATGTCAAAAAAATGGGGGGTCGGCCTATTCCAGGAGTTCTAGAGAAAAATAATGAGGGGTGTCACGGGGTATGAATATATAGGTCTTGTAGAGGAGAAACAGGCGCTTCTTTTGCACTAGGTATCGAAGGGCGCTATGTTCAAAAATCTGAAACTAGAGCTCAAAATTCGAAAAAAATGTCAAAAAAATGGGGGTAGGGTCGGCCTATTCCAGGAGTTCTAGAGAAAAATAATAGGGGGTGTCACGGGATATGACTATATAGGTCTTGTAGAGGAGAAACAGGCGCTTCTTTTGCACTAGGTATCGAAGGGTGCTATGTTAAAAAATCTGAAACTAGAGCTCAAAATTCGAAAAAAATGTCAAAAAAATGGGGGTAGGGTCGGCCTATTCCAGGAGTTCTAGAGAAAAATAATGAGGGGTGTCACGGGGTATGAATATATAGGTCTTGTAGAGGAGAAATAGGCGCTTCTTTTGCACTAGGTATCGAAGGGCGCTATGTTCAAAAATCTGAAACTAGAGCTAAAAATTCGAAAAAAATGTAAAAAAAAATGGGGGTAGGGTCGGCCTATTCCAGGAGTTCTAGAGAAAAATAATGGGGGGTGTCACGGGATATGACTATAAAGGTCTTGTAGAGGAGAAACAGGCGCTTCTTTTGCGCTAGGTATCGAAAGGCGCTATGTTCAAAAATCTGAAACTAGAGCTCAACATTTGAAAAAAATGTCAAAAAAATGGGGGGGGGGGTCGGCCTATTCCAGGACTTCTAGAAAAAAATAATGAGGGATGTCACGGGTATGACTATATCGGTGTTGTAAAGGAGAAACAGGCGCTTCTTTTGCACTAGGTATCGAAGGGCGCTATGTTCAAAAATCTGAAACTAGAGCTCAAAATTCGAAAAAAATGTAAAAAAAATGGGGGTAGGGTCGGCCTATTCCAGGAGTTCTAGAGAAAAATAATGGGGGGTGTCACGGGATATGACTATATAGGTCTTGTAGAGGAGAAACAGGCGCTTCTTTTGCGCTAGGTATCGAAGGGCGCTATGTTCAAAAATCTGGAGCTAGAGCTCAAAATATGAAAAAAATGTCAAAAAATTAGGGGGTCAGCCTATTCTAGGACTTCTAGAGAAAAATAATGAGAGGTGTCACGGGGTATGACTATATAGGTCTTGTAGAGGAAAACAGGCGCTTCTTTTGCACTAGGTATCGAAGGGCGCTATGTTCAAAAATCTGAAACTAGAGCTCAAAATTCGAGAAAAATGTCCAAAAAATGGGAGTAGGGTCGGCCTATTCCAGGAGTTCTAGAGAAAAATAATGAGGGGTGTCACGGGATATGACTATATAGGTCTTGTAGAGGAGAAACAGGCGCTTCTTTTGCACTAGGTATCGAAGGGCGCTATGTTCAAAATCTGAAACTAGAGCTCAAAATATGAAAAAAATGTCAAAAAAATGGGGGTAGGGTCGGCATATTCTAAGACTTTTAGAGAAAAATAATGAGGGGTGTCACGGGGTATGACAATATAGGTCTAGAGGGGTGCTCCTTTAGTGCTAGGTATCGAAGGGCGCTATGTTCAAAAATCTGAAACTAGAGCTCAAAATTCGAAAAAAATGTAAAAACAATGGGGGTAGGGTCGGCCTATTCCAGGAGTTCTAGAGAAAAATAATGGGGGGTGTCGCAGGATATGACTATATAGGTCTTGTAGAAGAGAAACAGGCGCTTCTTTTACGCTAGGCATCGAAGGGCGCTATGTTCAAAAATCTGAAACTAGATCGCAAAATTTGAAAAAAATGTCAAAAAATAAGGGGGGGTCGGCCTATTCCAGGGCTTCTAGAGAAAAGTAATGAGGGGTGTCACGGGGAATGACCATATAGGTCTAGTAGAGGAGAAAAAGGCACTTCTTTAGCACTAGGTATCGAAGGGCGCTATGTTCAAAAATCTGAAACTAGAGCTCAAAATATGAAAAAAATGTCAGAAAATTAGGGGGGTCGGCCTAATCTAGGACTTCTAGAGAAAAATAATGAGGGGTGTCACGGGGTATGACTATATAGGTCTTGTAGAGGAGAAACAGGCGCTTCTTTTACACTAGGTATCAAAGGGCGCTATGTTCAAAAATCTGAAACTAGAGTTCAAAATTCGAAAAAAATGTCAAAACAATGGGGGTAGGGTCGGCCTATTCCGGGAGTTCTAGAGAAAAATAATGAGGGGTGTCACGGGGTATGAATATATAGGTCTTGTAGAGGAGAAACAGGCGCTTCTTTTACACTTGGTATCGAAGGGCGCTATGTTCAAAAATCTGAAACTAGAGCTCAAAATATGAAAAAAATGTCAAAAAAATAGGGGGGTCGGCCTATTCTAGGACTTCTAGAGAAAAATAATGAGGGGTGTCACGGGGTATGACTATATAGGTCTTGTAGAGGAGAAACAGGCGCTTCTTTTACACTTGGTATCGAAGGGCGCTATGTTCAAAAATCTGAAACTAGAGGTCAAAATATGAAAAAAATGTCAAAAAAATGGGGGGTCGGCCTATTCCAGGAGTTCTAGAGAAAAATAATGAGGGGTGTCACGGGGTATGAATATATAGGTCTTGTAGAGGAGAAACAGGCGCTTCTTTTGCACTAGGTATCGAAGGGCGCTATGTTCAAAAATCTGAAACTAGAGCTCAAAATTCGAAAAAAATGTCAAAAAAATGGGGGTAGGGTCGGCCTATTCCAGGAGTTCTAGAGAAAAATAATAGGGGGTGTCACGGGATATGACTATATAGGTCTTGTAGAGGAGAAACAGGCGCTTCTTTTGCACTAGGTATCGAAGGGTGCTATGTTAAAAAATCTGAAACTAGAGCTCAAAATTCGAAAAAATGTCAAAAAAATGGGGGTAGGGTCGGCCTATTCCAGGAGTTCTAGAGAAAAATAATGAGGGGTGTCACGGGGTATGAATATATAGGTCTTGTAGAGGAGAAATAGGCGCTTCTTTTGCACTAGGTATCGAAGGGCGCTATGTTCAAAAATCTGAAACTAGAGCTCAAAATTCGAAAAAAATGTAAAAAAAAATGGGGGTAGGGTCGGCCTATTCCAGGAGTTCTAGAGAAAAATAATAGGGGGTGTCACGGGATATGACTATATAGGTCTTGTAGAGGAGAAACAGGCGCTTCTTTTGCACTAGGTATCGAAGGGTGCTATGTTAAAAAATCTGAAACTAGAGCTCAAAATTCGAAAAAAATGTCAAAAAAATGGGGGTAGGGTCGGCCTATTCCAGGAGTTCTAGAGAAAAATAATGAGGGGTGTCACGGGGTATGAATATATAGGTCTTGTAGAGGAGAAATAGGCGCTTCTTTTGCACTAGGTATCGAAGGGCGCTATGTTCAAAAATCTGAAACTAGAGCTAAAAATTCGAAAAAAATGTAAAAAAAAATGGGGGTAGGGTCGGCCTATTCCAGGAGTTCTAGAGAAAAATAATGGGGGGTGTCACGGGATATGACTATAAAGGTCTTGTAGAGGAGAAACAGGCGCTTCTTTTGCGCTAGGTATCGAAAGGCGCTATGTTCAAAAATCTGAAACTAGAGCTCAACATTTGAAAAAAATGTCAAAAAAATGGGGGGGGGGGTCGGCCTATTCCAGGACTTCTAGAAAAAAATAATGAGGGATGTCACGGGGTATGACTATATCGGTGTTGTAAAGGAGAAACAGGCGCTTCTTTTGCACTAGGTATCGAAGGGCGCTATGTTCAAAAATCTGAAACTAGAGCTCAAAATTCGAAAAAAATGTAAAAAAAATGGGGGTAGGGTCGGCCTATTCCAGGAGTTCTAGAGAAAAATAATGGGGGGTGTCACGGGATATGACTATATAGGTCTTGTAGAGGAGAAACAGGCGCTTCTTTTGCGCTAGGTATCGAAGGGCGCTATGTTCAAAAATCTGGAGCTAGAGCTCAAAATATGAAAAAAATGTCAAAAAATTAGGGGGGTCAGCCTATTCTAGGACTTCTAGAGAAAAATAATGAGAGGTGTCACGGGGTATGACTATATAGGTCTTGTAGAGGAGAAACAGGCGCTTCTTTTGCACTAGGTATCGAAGGGCGCTATGTTCAAAAATCTGAAACTAGAGCTCAAAATTCGAGAAAAATGTCCAAAAAATGGGAGTAGGGTCGGCCTATTCCAGGAGTTCTAGAGAAAAATAATGAGGGGTGTCACGGGATATGACTATATAGGTCTTGTAGAGGAGAAACAGGCGCTTCTTTTGCACTAGGTATCGAAGGGCGCTATGTTCAAAATCTGAAACTAGAGCTCAAAATATGAAAAAAATGTCAAAAAAATGGGGGTAGGGTCGGCATATTCTAAGACTTTTAGAGAAAAATAATGAGGGGTGTCACGGGGTATGACAATATAGGTCTAGAGGGGTGCTCCTTTAGTGCTAGGTATCGAAGGGCGCTATGTTCAAAAATCTGAAACTAGAGCTCAAAATTCGAAAAAAATGTAAAAACAATGGGGGTAGGGTCGGCCTATTCCAGGAGTTCTAGAGAAAAATAATGGGGGGTGTCGCAGGATATGACTATATAGGTCTTGTAGAAGAGAAACAGGCGCTTCTTTTACGCTAGGCATCGAAGGGCGCTATGTTCAAAAATCTGAAACTAGATCGCAAAATTTGAAAAAAAATGTCAAAAAATAAGGGGGGGGTCGGCCTATTCCAGGGCTTCTAGAGAAAAGTAATGAGGGGTGTCACGGGGAATGACCATATAGGTCTAGTAGAGGAGAAAAAGGCACTTCTTTAGCACTAGGTATCGAAGGGCGCTATGTTCAAAAATCTGAAACTAGAGCTCAAAATATGAAAAAAATGTCAGAAAATTAGGGGGGTCGGCCTAATCTAGGACTTCTAGAGAAAAATAATGAGGGGTGTCACGGGGTATGACTATATAGGTCTTGTAGAGGAGAAACAGGCGCTTCTTTTACACTAGGTATCAAAGGGCGCTATGTTCAAAAATCTGAAACTAGAGTTCAAAATTCGAAAAAAATGTCAAAACAATGGGGGTAGGGTCGGCCTATTCCGGGAGTTCTAGAGAAAAATAATGAGGGGTGTCACGGGGTATGAATATATAGGTCTTGTAGAGGAGAAACAGGCGCTTCTTTTACACTTGGTATCGAAGGGCGCTATGTTCAAAATCTGAAACTAGAGCTCAAAATATGAAAAAAATGTCAAAAAAATAGGGGGGTCGGCCTATTCTAGGACTTCTAGAGAAAAATAATGAGGGGTGTCACGGGGTATGACTATATAGGTCTTGTAGAGGAGAAACAGGCGCTTCTTTTACACTTGGTATCGAAGGGCGCTATGTTCAAAAATCTGAAACTAGAGGTCAAAATATGAAAAAAATGTCAAAAAAATGGGGGGTCGGCCTATTCCAGGAGTTCTAGAGAAAAATAATGAGGGGTGTCACGGGGTATGAATATATAGGTCTTGTAGAGGAGAAACAGGCGCTTCTTTTGCACTAGGTATCGAAGGGCGCTATGTTCAAAAATCTGAAACTAGAGCTCAAAATTCGAAAAAAATGTCAAAAAAATGGGGGTAGGGTCGGCCTATTCCAGGAGTTCTAGAGAAAAATAATAGGGGGTGTCACGGGATATGACTATATAGGTCTTGTAGAGGAGAAACAGGCGCTTCTTTTGCACTAGGTATCGAAGGGTGCTATGTTAAAAAATCTGAAACTAGAGCTCAAAATTCGAAAAAATGTCAAAAAAAATGGGGGTAGGGTCGGCCTATTCCAGGAGTTCTAGAGAAAAATAATGAGGGGTGTCACGGGGTATGAATATATAGGTCTTGTAGAGGAGAAATAGGCGCTTCTTTTGCACTAGTATCGAAGGCGCTATGTTCAAAAATCTGAAACTAGAGCTCAAAATTCGAAAAAAATGTAAAAAAAAATGGGGGTAGGGTCGGCCTATTCCAGGAGTTCTAGAGAAAAATAATGGGGGGTGTCACGGGATATGACTATAAAGGTCTTGTAGAGGAGAAACAGGCGCTTCTTTTGCGCTAGGTATCGAAAGGCGCTATGTTCAAAAATCTGAAACTAGAGCTCAACATTTGAAAAAAATGTCAAAAAAATGGGGGGGGGGGGGGGGTCGGCCTATTCCAGGACTTCTAGAAAAAAATAATGAGGGATGTCACGGGGTATGACTATATCGGTGTTGTAAAGGAGAAACAGGCGCTTCTTTTGCACTAGGTATCGAAGGGCGCTATGTTCAAAAATCTGAAACTAGAGCTCAAAATTCGAAAAAAATGTAAAAAAAATGGGGGTAGGGTCGGCCTATTCCAGGAGTTCTAGAGAAAAATAATGGGGGGTGTCACGGGATATGACTATATAGGTCTTGTAGAAGAGAAACAGGCGCTTCTTTTGCGCTAGGTATCGAAGGGCGCTATGTTCAAAAATCTGGAGCTAGAGCTCAAAATATGAAAAAAATGTCAAAAAATTAGGGGGGTCAGCCTATTCTAGGACTTCTAGAGAAAAATAATGAGAGGTGTCACGGGGTATGACTATATAGGTCTTGTAGAGGAGAAACAGGCGCTTCTTTTGCACTAGGTATCGAAGGGCGCTATGTTCAAAAATCTGAAACTAGAGCTCAAAATTCGAGAAAAATGTCCAAAAAATGGGAGTAGGGTCGGCCTATTCCAGGAGTTCTAGAGAAAAATAATGAGGGGTGTCACGGGATATGACTATATAGGTCTTGTAGAGGAGAAACAGGCGCTTCTTTTGCACTAGGTATCGAAGGGTGCTATGTTCAAAATCTGAAACTAGAGCTCAAAATATGAAAAAAATGTGAAAAAAATGGGGGTAGGGTCGGCATATTCTAAGACTTTTAGAGAAAAATAATGAGGGGTGTCACGGGTATGACAATATAGGTCTAGAGGGGTGCTCCTTTAGTGCTAGGTATCGAAGGGCGCTATGTTCAAAAATCTGAAACTAGAGCTCAAAATTTGAAGAAAATGTCAATAAATTAGGGGGGTCGGCCTATTGCAGGGCTTCTAGAGAAAAATAATGAGGAGTGTCACGGGGTATGACTATAAAGGTCTTGTAGAGGAGAAACATGCGCTTCTTTTCCGCTAGGTATCGAAGGGCACTATCTTCAAAAATCTGAAACTAGACCTCAAATTTGAACAAAATGTCAAAAAATTAGGGGGGTCAGCCAGCAGCGGCATAACAAAAAAAAAAAAAAACAACTCATCATAAATACCAGAGGCGCGTTTCATCTACAAAAGACTCATAAGTGACGCTCGAATCCAAATAATGGTTGAAATGCCAAAATAAAGGACGAAGTTGAAGATCATTGAAAACCAAATATTCCTAGCAGTTTTGCCAAATACAGGTAAGACAGTTTATTCCTGGTGTAGAAAACCCTTAGTTTTTTTCAAAAATTCAAAGCGGTGTTAATTTATAAGATTATATCAATGATAAGCCAAGTCAACACAAGTGCCAACTACTGGGATGGTGATACCCTCGGGGAAATAAATCTCTACCAGCAGTGGCATCGACTCAGAGGTTGCATTTTAAGTTTTAACTCATCATAGATACCAGTATTTAAATTTTATATTTACGCCAGACGCGCGTTTCGTCTACAATATATTAGTGAATGTCCTGTGATGGGAAAGCAGGCGCATCGTTTGCGTAAGACTTCAAAAGGTGCTATATTCAATTTTGTCGAAAGGAACTAAAAAAAATTAAAAACTCAACTGTCAGACAAGAACGCGAAAACCAAAAAAAAAAACCCAACATATCAGAGTCAGTAAAAACTAATTTTCAAAATCTTGTCATATAAAGTCATAATTTCCCCATCCGAATAACATGATAAAAGAGTTTGTAAAATGTGTTATGTAAATACTGATAAAAAGAATGCTGATTACTAGCTGATTTTCTTTTTCAAGGGTATGTCGAAAAGAAAACGACGAAGATAAAAAGAACTTTAGTGCGAATGGCAGCTGGTATATAACTAAAGTTCTATATACACTTACAGACTTAATAGACAGTCTACTTTTTATTCTTTCAAAAGGTTTTTTCATATCAGAGGTTTTGTACCAGATAACCAAAATCAGCCAAGAATACTGCATTGTTAAAAAAGTATGATAGTAAAACTACATACAGACCAGTTAACTTTATCAATGACAATACAAGCGCCACAACCTTAAAGACGGTATAAGTACCCTCGTCCACGTGCGGGTGTTGTCTGATAAAAATAGATGTACATGTATACACATGGAAAAAAGTATTTTGTAAAATGTGTTATGTAAATACTGATAAAAAATGCTGATTACTGGCTGATTTTCTTTTTCAAGGGTATGTCGAAAAGAAAACGACGAAGATGAAAAAACTTTAGTGCGAATGCCAGCTGGTATATAACCAAATTGGAATTGAAATTAAAAAAACACTCTTTATTTTTTTCTGATATAATTTGTTAAAATAGAACTAGTTAAACACTTTTTAAATATCACCTTAGTTTGATCAATAATTATCGACTCGATAAGTTCTTATCTGCACATGCAGCTACTGTACCCGTACACAGCAAAACATGTGTTTTTATCCTCATTGTTTTCAACACTTTAAATAACTAAGTTTATAAAGTTATGTGATCGACACCTTGAAAGAGGTCCTCCACAACTCTTAACCGCAGCAAGATGGCAGATTATCAGCATGAGAGAGGCAGGAATGTCGCTGTGACAACTGTACGTATTGTCGGTCATCACTATTAGTCGTTTAGAGAATAAAAATCAGGCAATAAACGATATAAAAGACTATCCGAGATCAAAAAGACCCCCTATGCCACCTGCTAGGGAAAATCAAGCATGATGAAGCTTAGTCAGAAAGAAACCCTTGCATACAATACAATCCTGAAAAGAGAGGGGTGGGCATACAGGAGCCTTTTAACAATAATTGTTCGAGATTGAATCATCCCTTCTGGTTATTGTACGATAAGATCATTTCAGGGACATTTGCTTACGAACAGACACACAGTTATCCGTATCCAATGCAGTGCAGAGCTCGCCAAAATTGGAAATAAGCATCGTGGAGGAAGATCCATTGTTCAAATGGAATTCTGTTTATCTTCCTTGGTCCAATCATAGCCCGGATTTGAACCATATCAAGGATGTATGGGACACTATTGGGCGTAATTTGCACAAAAGGACACCCCAGTCCAAACACGTGATGAAATAAACAATGCCCTTCATCAGAAATGGTTGCTGCTACCTAAGCAACAAATTAGTCGATTTATGGCAGAAATCATAAGACGTTAAGTGGCGGTTGACCGTTTAAATGGAGACTGCGCACAAAGTACTATTTCTTTGGCGTATAACGATTAACCATGATGTGAACAATCATCTTAAGATTAATTTTGAAATGTCTGACATTGTAAAGTTCGACTACAGTAAAAGTTGTAAAATACAGTTTTTTGTACAAAAAGACACCTCATTTTGTTATTAGAATTGTGGTTAGATAAATAATTTTTTTTTTCAAACATTTTTTGTTCGTTAAAATGCCAATGTTTTCATAAACTATGTTTCAATATTATTTTACAAATATTTTATCATAGTCCATCCAAAATAAAGGCTGATTATTCAAGTTTTAAAAAATCAATAACTTGCAATACTTTTTTCCATGTGTATATATAAAAAAAGAAACATTTCTTTGCTTTTTAAGTAAAATATATTTAATATATTAGTTTGTAATATTTTCACGATTAAAACTAATGACCTGAATAATCTATTCATGATCATTTAGTTTTTTTTTTAAATTCGAAGATAACTTTACGCCATTTTCCGATTTCAAACAAATACGCATTTTTTCAACCATTTACCTTTATAGAGATGGAACTGAGTTGTCCTTTTGATCATTAAATGTATCGAGCACTACTCAATGTCTCTAGAATGACTTTGAAAGGCGCTAAAGACTCGTCTTAGAGATACTGGTACAACATTTTAACGTCCCCGAGGTTGCAACTCACGTGAAACGAAGTTATGTGAAGATTGGCAAATCCGCATTATTCATCTCCGTAATCGATTTGGAGAAACTCATGGAAGAAACAAAAATAGGCTATATGCGCAAACAGTTTGTAACCGACTTCATCTGGGCAGCCTAAGAGCTCGTCGTTCGTTGAAGTGACCTATCCTTACGCAGAATCGAAGGATGTCGCGAGTTAAATGGAGAGGGTACAGATTCGATGACATAGACTAACATGGAGACTAATCCTTTTTTACCGCTGAATCGAAATTCAACTTGACATTTATCGATGGCAGAGACATGGTCTGCCGCAGGTGCAAGGCATGCTTTTTGATGTGTGCGTACCAGGAACGCCCCGATCTGACAATTAGTGAAGGAAACCTAAATGCAAAAAGGTATAGGAACGAAATTCTGGCTCCACTAGTTCTCCCGTTTCTCTGAAGGCATCGTTAAACTACATTTTTAACAGAAAACGCCCGTTGTAAACACATTTTAATGAATTTTGGAGAATAATCGCATTCGAGTGTTGCCGTGGCCAGTATTGTCTTCAGATAACCGCCAATGGGACATCTTTGGGACGAACTTGGACGACTCACCAAAAAGAGCCCAAATCCATCGGAAACGGTCATCCAACTTGAATAACACTTTTCAGGGAAAATAACAACAGAAAGGGTCATTGATAAAAAGGACGATCAAGATTAGTTTCTTCAGATACTGGAACATTAATGACCACAATATCACCATACTGAAAGCTCTGAGGGCCATTTCGGATGCTGTAATTTGGATCACGCCTCTATTGTGCTCTTTCCAATAAAATATTGAATTGAATTGAATTGACTTGAATTGTAATGAAACGTTGGTTCATTCAAAAGCAAGTATAAAACGGATATAAAATGGATGCAAATAAAATATGATGCAGCAATAAAAGAACGTGAGAAAAAATAATGAACAAGCTGGACAAGTATGACCACAAATTCAAACATGCAGAACCATTGATTTGTTAACTTCACGAAAATAAAACGGCAGCTGAGATCCAGGTGATGAATGTTTGGTAAGCAAAACAAGAAGAACAAGAACGAGAAATTGAATAGATTCACGGAGTGAGATGTGTTGAGACAAACTAGAGTAGATATCGAAACCTTAAAAATTGAGGGTAATACGTTGCATCATACTCATACCTCTCGTAAATACCACACACATGGCGTTTACTATGTGCCGCACTCAATGTAATGTCACGTCACTTTGACATCTTTCTATGATTAATACATCTCTCACATAGTTAAGAAGTCCTTTATTTCTATTTTAAGAAAGGAAAAGTAATACAAAGCTAAAAGTCATTTGTTCCGGAAATGAACGAGCACTTACAAGACTTTACAAGAATTTTGGATACATAACTGGATAGTTTCGATATAAAAATTGAGAAATTTTAATTTCATACTCACAAAAAAATGATATTTATATAGGTCATCATGATAAAACTGTTGAAGATTGCTCGTATAAAAAATGTGGTGGGAGAGATTTAGCAAACAAATCAGTTAATGTTCGTTAAGATTAAGAAATCCGTCAAATTAGATTTTTTTTATTCAATCCTCACAATCATCTAGTTATAACTTACCCGTCAGTACTATCGTTTTTTTAAGGTAGCCATGCTACTGCCTCTAATACACCAATGCATATCATAATTTCACCTACAGACAATGTGTACCCGCAAGTCACTCCTCTCAATAGCAACGGCACGCCAATTAAATTGATGCACGTCGACATCTCTTGTTTAATAGAATGCAGCATATATTCATAGTAGTTAGTCTGATTTATCAGAGAAAACCCCTGAATCATTGGTTACAAGTAGTAACCTTTACATTCTCATAACCTTTACAGTCTTGGAGAATCATCAAGAATATAGATCTTCTAGAGATGTTAGTTTAAGCATAGTTATTTCGGAAACAAGTTATTATGAGTTAAATTACTAGTAATCATACCCCTTTCTACTTTTGTGGTGCGAGTGCTGCCTTGTAGTGCCATTAGCCTGCCCTTTTTTGGAAGCTAACAAGTTGTCTTTTACGTGCAAGTGGTATGGTTCTCTTTTAACACGTGATCAGTCGCGTATCCTTCCGACAGACTATCGTTGTTCCAGAAGATAATACTCGCAAATGGTGTGAATGAAGAGCCGAAAATTTGGTCCCTGAAATTGTCTCCCAGAAACGGAGATGGAACCACGAACCTTTGTGTTTGAAAATAGAGTTTGTGACTCCATCTTTTATTGTTTGAACCAAGAAATAAATGACTGAGAATACCTTTCCATTCCTCCACGAGATCATTTACATCACCCCAATTATACGATTATAGATGCGATACGCGGTATTCAGAAGTTCGGGAACCCTGTTTTTCCTCATTGTTAAAATTCTGGAATTGGTAATCACGCGGAACTGACCCTGCTGTATAGTTAGTATGTCTGCATACAAGTTACACTTCACCTTATTATCTTTCATATTTCTTATAAGTTGCGGCCACATGTCCTAAGTCGATCTCTGTTTGGTGGTGTTTTTGTTGGTTAATGAGATCATCTAAAGTACCAATCACGCAAGTGCGAATATATTTAAAGTATTTGTTCATCTTCCCCATCATGGTATGATCTCAGTGGTCGAGAAAAACTAGAGGGATCGATAGAGTAGACATCAACGCAGTGTTTTATACATAGTACTTTGATCTCTTTGTTGTTGAATTCGGTAATCTTTTCCGTCCATAGTTTTATGAAAATGCTTGACTTGAATATGGTATGAAAAGCAACCTGGATCATCACAACTTCTTGGTCTTGGGCGGCACGTAGTCATATTGGCAAGTAAAACATAAATGATGCGAAGAATAAACGTGAATTCTTTATTCTGTTGAAACAGAACTGTAATCCAAGTTTCACTCAAACGAACAACGATCAAGCATCGTTTCTCGAATTTACGTCGAAATATTTTATCCGTTTAACAAACTTTTCTATAGAGACACCTAGACCGATTTGCACTTTTGTGAAGATGAGGTTTGTTAAACGGCTGACTAGATGAAGTCGGTTATATAGTGCATAGTTAACAACCCATGTTCTTTAACTCACATAATTGCGAGTCGTTGTATTCTTATGTTGAGCATCGACTGCTTATTTGCAATAGGCGAGTGACTTATACCAAAAAGACGCTTAGTTAACAACCCTAATGGACCCATCTTACGCACGGCTGTATTATATATACACATGGAAAAAAGTATTGCAACACCCTGATTTTTTAAAACATGAAAAATCAGCCTCTTTTTTTGGATGAAATATAATAAAATATGTGTATGATATTATTGAAACATAGTTTATGATAACATAGGCAACCACAATTTTAATAACAAAATGTAGTGTTTTTTGTACAAAAAATGCATTTTTCAACTTTTACTGTAGTCGAACTTTACAATGTCATGTATTTCAAAATTAATCTTCAGATGACTGTTCGCATCATGGTTGGTCGTTATACGCAAAAGAATTAGTACTTTGTGCGCAGCCTCCAATCAAACGAATTACCGCATCTCAACGTCTTTTGATTCCTGCCATAAATCGGCTAATATGTTGTTAAGGTAGCAGCAACCATTTCTGATGAAGGGCATTGTTTATTTCATGATATGTTTGAACTGGTGTGTCCTTTTGTGCACTTTCCGCCCAATAATGTCCCAAATATGCTCGATATGGTTCAAATCCGGGCTACGATCTGGCCAAGGAAGATGAACCGAATTCCATTTGAACATTGGACCTTCCTCCACGATGCTAATTTCCAATTTTGGCGAGCTCTGCACTACATTTGATACGGATAACTGTGTGTCTGTTCGTAAGCAAACGTCCCTGAAATGATCTTATCGCACAATAACCAGTAGAGATGATTCAATCTCGAACAATTATTGTTAAAAGGCTCCTGTATGCCCACCTCTCTCTTTTTATGATTGTATTGTATGCAATGGGTTTCTTTCTGACTAAGCTTCATCATGCTTGATTTTCCCTAGCAGGTGGCATAGGGAGTCGTTTTGATCTCGGATAGTCTTTTATATCGTGTATTGCCTAATTTGTATTCTCTAAACGACTTATAGTGGAAAAGTGATGACCGACAATACGTGCAATTGTCACAGCGACATTCCTGCCTCTCTCATGCCGATAATCTGCCATCTTGCTGCTGTTATGAGTTGTGGAGGACCTATTTCAAGGTGTCAATCACATAACTTTATAAACTTGGTTATTTAAAGTGTTGAAAACAATGAGGATGAAACACATGTTTTGCTGTGTACGGGTACAGGAGTTGCATATGCAGATAAGAACTTATCGAGTCGATAATTATTGATCAAACTCGGGTGATATTTAAATAGTGTTTAACTAGTTCTATTTTAACAAATTATATCAGAAAAAATAAAGAGTGTTTTTTTAATTTCAATTCCAATTTATACATCTTCGGATTTCAAATGTTTGGCTTTGAGCGTTCCTGATGAAGGTAAATCCAGAAAAGCGCTTCGGACGCAATAAATTATAAAACGTGTTGTTTTCCATTTTGTTATATACCAGCTGCCATTCGCACTAAAGTTCTTTTTATCTTCGTCGTTTTCTTTTCGACATACCCTTGAAAAAGAAAATCAGCCAGTAATCAGCATTCTTTTTATCAGTATTTACATATCACATTTTACAAACTCTTTTATCATGTTATTCGGATGGGAAAATTATGACTTTATATGACAAGAAATTGAAAATTAGTCTTTGCTGACTATAATATGTTTTTTTTCTTTTTTTTTCGCGTTCTTGTCTGACAGTTGAGTTTTTCATTAAATTTTTTTAGTTCCTTTCGACAAAATTGAACATAGCATTATTCTTACTACATTTGTATAAACTTGATTATAATATTTTTTTTTAAAACCGGTTTTTTTCTAAAGTGAATATTGTATATTTTCGAAGGGTTAAATATTTCTCAGTGATGTCCTGCCATGGCTTTGTTTAAATTTGTTTGTTAGCTTTTTGTTCATGAATTTTTGTCTCTAATATTTAATTAACTATGCATTTGTATTCAGATATTGCAGATCAAATATATTCGATCATTGTGTAATCATACGTTTTTTGATTGAGTTAAGTCTGCCAATTGATATTTTATCGTGTGTTTTTCTATGTTGTGATGTTATGCTATTGTTTCAGAAAAAGGGAGAAGGTTTGGATCCAATAAAACGTTTAATCCCGCTGCAAATGTTTGCACCTGTCCTTAGTCAGGAATCTGATGTACAGTAGTTGTCGTTTGTTTATGTAATATATACGTGTTTCTCGTTTCTCGTTTTGTTTATATAGATTAGACCGTTGGTTTTCCCGTTTGAATGGTTTTACACTAGTAATGTTGGGGCTCTTTATAGCTAGTTGTTCGGTGTGAGCCAAGGCTCCGTGTTGAAGGCCGTACTTTAACCTATAATGGTTAACTTTTTAAATTGTTATTTGGATGTCTCATTGGCACTCACACCACATCTTCCTTTTATTTAAAGCACCCTTTAAAGTCTTACGCAAACGATGCGCCTGCTTTCCCTTCACAGGACATTCACTGATATATTGTAGACGAAATGCGCGTCTGGCGTAAATATAAAATTTAAATAATGGTATCTATGATGAGTTAAAACTTAAAATGCAACCACTGAGTCGATGCCATTGCTGGTAGAGATTTATTTCCCCGAGGGTATCACCAGCCCAGTAGTCAGCACTTGTGTTGACTTGGCTTATCATTGATATAATCTTATAAATTAACACCGTTTTGAATTTTTGAAAAAACTAAGGTTTTTCTAAACCAGGAATAGACTGACTTACCTGTATTTGGCAAAACTGCTAGGAATGTTATGTTCTCAATGTTCTTCAACTTCGTCCTTTATTTTGGCCTTTCAATCATTATTTTGAATCGAGCGTCACTAATGTGTCCTTGTAGATGAAACGCGCGTCTGGTATTTATGATGAGTTTTTTTGTGTTATGCCGCTACTGGCTGACCCCCCTAATTTTTTGCCTTTTTTTAAATTTTGAGCTCTAGTTTCAGATTTTTGAACATAGTGCCCTTCGAAACCTAGCGCAAAAGAAGCGCCTGTTTCTCCTCTACAAGACCTATATAGTCATACCCCGTGACACCCCTCATTGTTTGTCTCTAGAAGTCCGGGAATACATGTAGGCCGACCCTACCCCCATTTTTTTACATTTTTTTCGAATTTGAGCTCTAGTTTTAGATATTTGAACATAGCGCCCTTCGATACCTAGTGCAAAAGAAGCGCCTGTTTCTCCTCTACAAGACCTATATAGTCATACCCCGTGACATCCCTCATTATTTTTCTCTTGAACTCCTGGAATAGGCCGACCCTACCCCCATTTTTTGGACATTTTTTTCGAATTTTGAGCTCTAGTTTCAGATTTTTGAACATAGCGCCCTTCGATACCTAGCGCAAAAGAAGCGCCTGTTTCTCCTCTACAAGACCGATATAGTCATACCCCGTGACACCCCTCATTATTTTTCTCTAGAAGTCCTAGAATAGGCCGACCCCCCTTAATTTTTTGACATTTTTTTTCGAATTTTGAGCTCTAGTTTCAGATTTTTGAACATAGCGCCCTTCGATACCTAGTGTAAAAGTAGCGCCTGTATCTCCTCTACAAGACCTATATAGTCATAACCCGTGACACCCCTCATTATTTGTCTCTAGAAGTCCGGGAATACATGTAGGCCGACCCTACCCCCATTTTTTTTACAAAAGAAGATGTGGTACAATTGCCAATGAATAAACTCTCCACAAGAGCCGAAGTGGCATAGAAATTAACAACTACAGGTCACCGTATGGCCTTCTTCAATAATGAGCAAGAAGGTTTTAACTTTATATCAATGTGAATTGTAACTGCCAGACTGAAACAAGCATCTTTCCATTTTTCTTGATTTTTATTTCATTTTAAACATTGATGTAGCGAAAAGACGTGTTATCTATATCATGTCAACCATTAACAAATATAAACAAAAAATGAATAAGAAATAAATAAGCGAATTGTATTTCAAAGAATTCCCTTACAGGTATGCAAATTAGAAAACTTGTCTTCTGTACTGCAGGCACTGTATTTTGCATTGTTTCAATGCATAAACTCATCGAAATTGTGTTAAAAAACCCATTAAATCGCAATGATTTTATTTACTACAAGACATCTTGAATAGTTTGACTGACCTGTTCCTTTTTCGCATAAGGCTGACTTCAAACAACCCTAACCTTTTTAGAACAAATGAAGAAAAGTTAATTAATATTCTGTTTCAAAATCAAAACCAGCCATATTGATAAAAGGTTATCCGATTTCGCTTTCATATTATATATCCGAAAGAAATAAAAAAACAACAACATAGAAGTCTGTATTTCTTAACATAATATCCACTTTAATAGCAATTTTAATCAGTTGAATACATGGAGAGAGAGAGAGAAAAAAAGAAATATATATACACGCTTTTAATTCATCTTAAAAGTTTAACTTGAATGGCAAAAAACAAACAAAAACAAACAAAAACATTGAAAATTATAATGTGATACTAAAATCTCCGCCCCAAAAAAGATGAAAAAAATATAAAAGGTATGTTTTACTTACGAACTTAGTTGTCTGTCGCAACATCTTACTCGAAATCGGTCGTGACCACTTGTTTTATTGGAAAAACATTATAAAATGAAGGTTTAATTTAAACTTCTTTCCGGCGTAAAGACCTTCCTTCTTCGCACAAATTTCCTTATTCCGCGGGAAATGAAACGCTAGATAGTATACGTTAGGGAATTTAAACACAAGTGTAAGTCTTTTATTAATAAACTTCAACAAATAAAAACAGTCGGAAAGATATGGGGTTCGCGCTTCGCTCTCACCCCTTATGGAATTTAATTGCTGACCCCGTATATATCGTATTAGGTCACTAGCACACTATGTAACTAATTATATAAGGCTCAGTTTTGGCCAAGAAAATAAATGGTTGGAGAACTATTTCAAATTTGCACATAGTGTTTGGAAATGCATAGGGTCAAGAAATGTAAATGTAAAACATAAAGGTTTTTATCTGGTGACGTCACAATCACGTCATAGTATGTACTGGTTTCTCTAAAACGATGAAAATTCCGGTAATATTCGCGCAATACAATTCCTAAATAGTTTACGTTCTGTTCAATAACTACTCAACTTATCAATTATAAAAAAAAATAAACGTTAATTTAATTTCCATTCCTCTTCAATTAGATATACCATATTGTCAGTCTTGTGACGACTGAAATGGTCACAGGTATTTTCGTAGAAAAAGTAACCGACATTAAACTTAATATAGGTTTGATTTTACAATGAGTTCTTAGTTCAATGTGCTATTATCAATCTGTCGCTGCGTCAAAGATTTTACCAGACACAGCTCATCCAATAACACCTCCAACTACAGGAATCGGACAAACGATCTGACCAATGAACGCGCCAAGAAAAACCAGTACCCGTTGCTACATGCAGCAACTGAAGAAGCAGATCTAGAACCACTCACTTTCTTTGTAACTTGTCTATTAAAACCCTTTTCCACTTATTAGACAGTACTAGTATAATAATTAATTAAAAAGTAAAATAATAGAAGGGGTTATATACAGTCTGGTTTTGAATTGTATTGATAAAATTGAGAATGGAAATGGGGAATGTGCCAAAGAGACAACAACCCGGCCATAGAAAAAAACAACAGCAGAAGGTCACCAATAGGCCTTCAATGTAGCGTGAAATTCCCGCACCCGGAGGCGTCCTTCAGCTGGCCCCTAAACAAATATATACTAGTTCAGTGATAATGAACGCCATACTAATTTCCAAATTGTACACAAGAAACTAAAATTAAAATAATACAAGACTAACAAAGGCCAGAGACTCCTGACTTGGGACAGGCGCAAAAATGCGGTGGGGTTAAACATGTTTGTGAGATCTCAACCCTCCCCTATACCTCTAGCAAATGTAGAAAAGTAAACTCATAACAATACGCACATCAAAATTCAGTTCAAGAGAAGTCCGAGTCTGATGTCAGAAGATGTCACCAAAGAAAATAACCAAAATGACAATAATACATAAATAACAACAGGCTACTAGCAGTTAACTGATATGCCAGCTCCAGACTTCAATTAAACTGACTGAAAGATTATGATTTCATCATATGAACATCAGGCACAATCCTTCCCGTTAGGGGTTTAGTATCATACCATCATAACATATATGAGAAGAACATAACCCGTGTCATGCCAACAACTGGTTTTTTAATAAATGTGTTTAGTTCCGATGCAAAGACCCTATAAGTGAATCAATATTAACGCCAAAATATGCAATCTTTAATGACCTGACAACAGTATCGTAACTATATCCCTTCTTAATAAGTCTATTCAAAGGTTTTGTTAGTTTTTGAGGTGAATACTGACACCTTTGTGCTTTATAAAGAATATTTCCATAAAAAATTGGATGTGAAATTCCTGAACTTATAAGAAGTCTGCATGTTGAGCTATATTTACGAATGATGTACTTATACCGATGATAAAATTTAGTAAATGTTTTGACTAGTTTGTAATATCGAAAACCCTGGTGTAATATTTTTTCAGTAATACATAAATTTCTCTCGTTAAAATCTAAAACATTGTTACATACACGAGCGAATCATACAAGTTGAGATATATAAACACCGTAAGATGGTGACAAGGGAACGTCACCATCTAAAAATGGATAATTAACGATAGGAAATGAAAAATCATCTCTTTTATCATAAATTTTAGTATTCAGCTTTCCGTTAGTGATATAGATATCAAGATCGAGGAAAGGGCAGTGGTCATTGTTAGTATTAGCTTTATTTAAAGTAAGTTCAACAGGATAAATTTCTTTTATATACATACTGAAGTCGTCATTATTGAGAGCCAAAATATCATCCAAATATCTAAAAGTATTATTAAATTTGTTTATCAGATGTTGTTTCGATGGGTCTTTGCTTATTTTTGTTATACATTGTAACTCATAGCAATACAAAAACAGGTCCGCAATAAGTGGTGCACAGTTAGTCCCCATTGTAATTCCGATAATCTGACGATATACGGAATCCCCAAAGCGAACAAAAATGTTATCTAGTAAAAATTCAAGGGCATATATAGTATCAAAGCATGTCCAATTGACATAGTTTTTTTGTTTATTACTACTAAAAAATGACCTAAAAGTGTTTGAACATATATATTCACATTCTGACTTTTTAAATGCCCATTTAATTAGGTGTGTGATTTTTTTCTTAATGAGAATGTGAGGCAATGTGGTATACAGGGTAGAAAAATCAAAACTTCGAATAAATTCCAAATCACCAATATAAGCATGCAATTTATCAAGTACTGACTTTAATTGATTTAGTTCCCCATACTACACCACCGTACATCAGAATTTGATCCACCATAGAATTATAGTTTAGTGTAAACACTGTGTGACATTCCACCAGATGATGCAAATTTCCCTTAAAAAAGCTCATATAGCACGACTAGCAGACTTCGCGAGTTATTTGCTGTTTTTGATAAAAGCCTAAAAAGGCACTTATATGAGTCAATGCATTTAATACTGTTTGCATCACATTCAAGATTACATCTGGTAACGTTAAATGACTCAAGCGAAAATGTACACCTTTAGTTTTATCTGCGTTAATTGATAATTTCATGTTAGAGAGCACCAGTCTGTCAACACATCCAACATACTTTGTGGACTGTCTTCGTTGGGCACACTTAAGGTCTTCCACGTACAACAATATACTTAACATAGTCTCATTTACAGTGTTTCCACAATTCAATGCATAATACGTTCTACAAGGTCGTTAATTTATATCGCGAAGAGCGTGGGCCACAGTATACAGCCTTGTTTCACTCCGGACGTCACACTGAACCAAAGGGTTAACTCACATTTCAAACGGAAGGTAAACTTAACATCTTCATAAAACATTTGATTACACCAAAAAGCTTCCCACATACACCAATAACTTGAAAATTGATTAAAGCACTGTTCTTATCGGTTTTAACATTTTCTGTATCGCCTGAAACGCTGGAATAATTATTAAATATAATAAGAACCTATTTAAATGACTTTTACTTTTTGTGGAGGATTGATATTTCTTTCCAAGCTTTACTCATTACTGTTTGAAAATTTCTAATCTTTTTTTTTTTTTTTTTTTTTTTTTTTTTTTTTATAGTTTTGTAAAAATTTCAAGCAAAATGTATTTGGAAGACCAAATGTTTACACACTCAGGTGTTAATTGAGCTTCCTCTATAATGCTCATTTTCCCTTATTATAGAGGTGGTGTAGATTTGATTGACATCTTAATGGATCATGATAATTATTATCACATTAAAGAGGGACGAAAGATACAAGAGTCAAACTCATTGATAGAAAATAAACTGACAACGCCATGGCTAAAAATAAAAAGACAAACCGACGACAGAAGACAAAACATAAAAAACTAAAGACATATGCTGAGTTCACACTTAATTCGAATTCGATTCGCATTAACTAATTTGAATTAGTTTAATTCGAATTCGAAATGTTCTACGTCCTAATGTCTATTCTAATTCGAGTTACAATGCGCGTCAAATTCGCTTCACTGTCCAAAACGACGTTAACTTTTAATTCGTATTCACAAAAGTGTATTTCTAATGCTAATTGGATAATTCGAATTAGCCAATTCGAATCAATTCGAATTAAAAAAGAAGAGTGTGTGAACGCGATAAGCGAATTCGATTCGCATTCGATTCGAATTCAATTCGAATTAAATGTCCGTGTGAACGAGGCATTTAAGCAACACGAACCCAACCAAAATTGGGGGTGATCTCAGGTGGTCCGGAAGGGTAAGCACATCCTGCTCCACATGTGACACTCGTCGTGTATAAAACTACTGAACTCCTTGAAAAATTCAAAACAATAAGTCCCTTAAAAGACACATCAAATGAATGGATAACAACTGTCATATTCCTGAATTGTTTAAGGTGTTTCCTTATGTAGAAAATGGTTGATTAGATTTTAGAGCTAGCTAAAAACTCTCACTTGTATGACAGTCATTGGAACTCCATTATATTGCCAACGATGTGTGAACAATATAAACATTTACCATACTAACACAATTACAGGATATATGAGTACAAAACAATGTCATATGTAACAAAGAAACACTAAAAGGCTTATAGACAAAGCTCATAAGCGAATATGAAAGACAAAAATACACATTTTTTACTATAGGATTATAACACAATGATGAGATGTATAAGTCCAGAGCCACGTGAAATAGATTTCACCAAAATCAGACTAACAGTAAACTTATTATATAAAGACAAATAGAAGAATACTATATCACGCTCTTACGACCATAAACAACGCCAGTACCTAGAATATAAACATTATGTACATTATATTCAGTTAATTAAGCGAATTTCGTCATTACAAAGAGAGTTTCTGTTTTAGGCCCCATTTATGGGCATTATGTTTCTGGTCTGTGCGTCCGTCCGTTCGTTCTTTCGTCCGTCCGTCCGTCCGTCCGTTCGTTTGCCCGTCCGTTCGTCCGCCCGTCCGTCCGTTCGCCCGTCCGTCCGTTCGTCCGTCGGTCCCGCTTCAGGTTAAATTTTTGGTCGAGGTAGTTTTTGATGAAGTTGAAGTCCGATTAACTTGAAACTTAGTACACATGTTCCCTATGATATGATCTTTCTAATTTTATGCCAGATTAGAGATTTTCCCCTATTTTCACGATCCACTGAACATAGAAAATGATAGTGCGGATGGACCATACTGAGGACATATTCTTGTTTTCGTTTTTTTCTGATTGGACGTAAATATATATTTATCAACTTGTCAAAACCTGCTTTGATTAATATCACAAAACTTATCCTTTGGTGAAATGTTTACAATAAGCACATTTAACTTTATCTAAATGTGTGATTTATCGAATTACACAATAAGTTTATCGGGTCGTGATAATGAAATAAAATACACTACAGTCATCTAATCAATAAAAATAGTGTTATCTTTGCGTATTATATAGAGACGTCATCAAAATGGTAAGTCATGAGGTTTATTTACTTTATTTTTAAATCGAAATGTGGTGTGAATATCTGCTTAAAATATATGCCTTTTAAGATATTTATCGTAAGACAACATAGCCTTCTAAATACGGTTAGTGTAAGATTGAACAGTTTGCGCCTTAGTCCCAGTTTGTCATGCCATAATTTGTAACAACTTACTTGAGGAGGTGTGTGTTTGATCATTGGTAAAGTTTGTATGGTGACCCATAGTTGATGACATCAACACATACAAGAGTTTTGCAAGCGTCTTTCGTTATATGTGATTTAATCCGTCATATGTTACTAATCTATTGGAAATAGGATTTGGTAATTGCATTGGTCTGTTGCTGAATGCTGAGCGTTTCACTTTCAATGTTGACATTCCTTTCCTTTAGATAAACAGTACACGTACAAAGCATGCGTTGTCCATCTCCAGTTAAGGGGTTAAATTGAAGTTCACATGAATACGGATTTAATGAGGTCGACGTATTCACTTGCAAGTGAAAAAGTCATTATCAATATCATTTAGCTTAATTTGACAAAATTGAACCATTTTGGCTGCTAAAAGCGAATTATTATTTCACTATTTCACTTCAATTATTGATTGAACAAAAACAAATCATACGTTAATTTTTTATGCATCTCGTAGCTAGTGCCCCTTTAATAAAATTAACGGTACCAATTTTCTTGCACCATGTTCAATAAATTAAAGAGGTGCATTATCATTAACTGTTATCGAAAATATGTCAATCGGACAAAAATACTAGTTAATTTTTTGTTTCATTTGATAGGTACGATGACAATCTGCGTTAACGTGCGTTTAATAAAAAGAGTAAACCCGAGTTTACTTTTTACGAAAATAGAAGACGCGCCTTTTTTCACCTTAACGCGGAAGTTTACGCCAAGTTAAACGCCCGTTTATAATTACTTTTTATGTCTACTGAAATTTCTGAGTTAATGCATAGTTGACGCGTCGTTTGCACGATGTGCACGCGAGTAAATGCCGCGTTATCTTCCCCCCCCCCCCCCCCCCCGTCTACATGTAATGCTTGGTCTGCACCCAACTGTAAGTGTTTTTATATTTTGCATCGATTTCTATCATTGATAGATCCTACTGTCTGTAAGTTATATGTCACCGTACTGTTTGTTATAATATATATAGCTAGTATGTCATTGAGTCGAAACAGTTTTAATTTTTTAATTGTTTGGTTTTCTGACTATTTTGATCTGAGCGTCACTGATGAGTCTTATTTAGACGAAACGCACGTCTGACGTATCAAATTTTAATCATGGTATTTTTGATAACTATTTCAGTCAGTATAGTTAAGACACCATACAGTCAATAATACAGACTTTTTAAGCATGGGAGAGTTATCTTCTGTATTGTCGTCAACTGCCTGACTGGTCACTTCCAAGGTACATGTATATCATAAGGACCCAGCACATATATTTGCAAATGTGTACATCGTTTTATTCTATTTTTGATTTTTGATTTTGATTAGGTTTTGAAGTGGTAAACTTACGTCAAAGATTAATCTGTTTCAGTGAACGCCACTTAATTATCGACCCGGATAAGAAGGATGGATTGTGCAAAACAACGGCATGCACAATTGGGGGTTCTTATTCTGAGACTGTTTCCAACGATTGTACAGTTAATTCTAAAAGACAATATAACACCAGGAAAACTTAAAAGAATGTTTTTAGACAAAACCTTGAATACAGCACTAACGGATACTGATATTGGTTTAATGAAATTGCTTCCAAATATGGATGATTTCACGATAGAAATCTGCTATAAAATACTTCGGTTTGAGAATTTAATTGGGGAACCAAAGTGTAAATGGGGCAATATTCCGCATGAAACAGAAATTGCCATTGCTGATGATATTCAAAGGATACTTAATGCTTCGAATGAAGTAATAACCAAAACTTCAGAGGAGATTACACAGATGTTTAGTGATTCATTTGAAGACAACGTTAAAATGATTATTGAAAGAGTTGATGCATACCTGGATGGAGATGATTGTCAACAATTATATCAACATCTGCATATTCAGCAAATATCTGTATCTGAACTACTTGCGATCCTTGAGGATATAATACAGAAACACCCAATTAAAGGTAAGAATAAAAAAAAATCAGATTAACTACAACTTAATGTTCATTGTGTAATTCTAAACTGTATTGTAATGCACTTTACTGGTTTCCAAACTTTGCCTATATGGTATGAATATTAGTAGAAGTACAGTAGTGCAATTAACAACAAACTTCATATCCATATGTAGTAAAGTAATGCAGCATGATTTTTTTTATCTTTAATCTGGTACAATTACCTTTATCCAAAAGGAGTCATTAAGGATGTACTTAGGTGAGGTTTTGAAATTTGTGTCAAATGTTCGAACTCCTTGGTGTTTTTCCATACAATACAATGTAAAATATTTTGCCCCATAAAACCAATTTATTTTTTCATATAAGACTTAATAGCTCATGAAAGGTCATTTACCAAAATTTTAGAAGATTCTTGATTTTTTTCTTTTTGTTTTGAGACCCAAATGATACCAATGCAAATATAAGGTAAAAGTCCGAGTCAGTCTTTTTTTTTAAATCTCAAATATCTCGAAAAGGAGGTCCATGACCTATCAATATTTTTAGCTTATACTTATCCTAAATTGATGCTCTACCAGCTTATAGTATCAATTTAAATTTCTTTATAATTTCTTAATTTTTACCAAACCTCACCAACGTACATCCTTAAAATGGTAATGAAACAATGATTAATGTATGAATTCACAGCCAACTGAAATTAAACAAGCCGAATGATTACACTTATTCAATGATGATTATCACTATGTGTATTCGAAGTGGCAAACATTTAAATCTGCACAGGGAGAAAGTATACTAAGTAAAATATTTTCAGGTGGTCTAGCTTGGCTTCCTTCCATGTGGTATATCATTAAAAGCCTTGTAAAATGAATGTGTTTTCTTTTCGCCTTTCAATAGTGATTCCATCTGTTATGACGACTGATCGGAAGACCAATATGAGGGAATTATACTCAAGAACTGCTATTGTAATCACTGACATATTTCCAGATATTCTGAGAGACTTACTGCGGTCGACGATTTCTCCACAAGACTTGTATAAGAAATGCGACACAAACTTTCTGAATTCATGTTTTTCCGACCAAAAAACATATTTAAAGACATTAAAACTTAAGAATACATTTTCTTTCTTAGATATACCTATTATTTATAAACTCTTAAGATACTTTTCATTAATATCCCCTCCTTCGAAGGGATGGGGAAAGACCCCTGATCCTACCAATAATCTAATTGCGGATGATGTTGAACGTATTCGACTGTTACGAATTCAAATAGCGTATAGATGCGATGCAAACATTGACAGGAATACATGTGATGCTCTCTTTGTAAGGTTTAGTGAAATCGGTAAAAGAATTGATATTTATTTTACCGGACAAACAAACTATGAGCAGAAAGTGATTGACTGTAGGATGTGTCCGATGGATATCCAAATGCTGACAAAGTACGAAAATGCTGTCAAAGAATTAGAGAATATTAAACGTAAGTTTTATAAGACAAATATTGATTACATTTTGTCATTTTTGCATATAATTTTATACATTGGATACAGATTGTCTTTATGCAGTTTAGTTTGTCTTCATTTTCGTTATATTTTTAAAGTGATATAAATTATTACACAATGCTGACTTTTTTTTGTTTTTGTTTTTACATTTTACCTATTGTTGTCAATATAATTGAATTCTATGTGGCTGTTATACAATTTAGAGGTTAAACTAGTTACAAAACTAGATGTTATCATTTTCTACATCAGAAAATGTCTGTACCAAGTCAAGAATATGATCGCTGTTTTCCATTCGTTTGATGAGTTCGGGCTTTTAATTTTGCCTTTATTAGGAAATTGTTCTTTTTATAAATCCTTGAAGTTTGTTATTTTGGTTTTTTTTTCTCACTTTTCACATTTACACTACAGTCCAGGTGGACTTTGTCATTTCCACTCGCCCACGGTGGACAAACCAATGCCGTCCACTCTCTGTCCACGGCCGTTGTCCACCGTGGGCATGGTGCCCACCCTATGCCGTGGACTTCCGTGGGCGTATTGTCCACCCTATACAGAGGACAGTCGTGGGCGTGGTGTCCACCCTATACCGAGGACAGCCGTGGACATACAATGCCCACGGTAAACGGTGGGAAGAAGTATGCACAGTTCTAAATATAACTCGTGATTTTCGGATACATTTGATGCTTTTTAAGGGGTTTATTCCAATAAAATCTTTTTGTAAAGTAGTTTGCAATATTTCATGCACTTTTTATCTTTGTAAGAGACGTTTAAGGGTCATAACCTTTACCAGTTCACCGAATGAATCAACTTTGCCAAATCTTAATTAATAAAATTGACAAGTTTGTGGAATGTGGAAGGTTACCGAAGGAGATTTCGCTTAACAACATTTTATTTATGTTTTAATCATTAGAGAAAAAGATTCTCGCATAGTAGCTCGTGGGTTTTCGGATTTTATCTTGCCGATATCGGACTTTAAAATTGAAAATTAAACTGTCGCAGACATTTGTACCCACGTTACTTGCGTTTTTGATTGATAAATATCTGAAGAAGGTTTTCCAAAAATTGCGGGAAAATTTGAATGCCTACTCAAATCTACTTACTCAAATCCAATCTATTAGAAAAACTAATTATTTCAAAAGAATGACCATTATGCACTTCCACTGCACTATCATTAGAATACTAGTAGAATCAGAGACATATAATATGTCTCTGGTAGAATAGAATGACATACAAATAAATAAAAATTACATATAACGGTTATACTTATATTTGTCGTATGATGAAGCCGTAGTTTACAGATTGTCACCTTATTGTAAGCAATCAGCAAAGAAACATGGTTAATGAGCACGTGTATAACATGTGCAATCAGAATATAGTTTATTTAAATGACATATCGATGCGTATTGCGATCGATTGATTTTTACGAGAAAGGTCACGCTAAGATTACTTGCATACGGAAAATATGTCGGCGAATTGCATCCTTTTGAACAACTGGGCCCTGAAATCAAGCAATTTAAAAAGGAATCTTCTTCTAAATGTGGACAAGTTAAAGAATTTTCTTCAGAAAAAAAGTATATGGCAGTACATAAGTTTTAGCATGAAAACTATACTTATAGTTATAACAAAACATATGCATCCTTTTTTATTTTAATTAGAGGTTTCATATGACTTTAATATAATTTATAACAACAAACTAGAGTATAATGATTAACAATATAATAGTTGTTATGGTGAGGTTGAATTCCCGGTCATTTATTCATCATCCACAATGGAACTTGTCTCCGGAAAAATGTGTCTGTGAAGTGTACCTTAACCTCACTTTTGGGTATAGAGATGCGATTTTTTATCTGATACAAGTGCTTGTCACCACCCAAAATAATTTGTAGTCATCCGATGTTTTGTCAGTACATTGATTATTTCAAGATTGGTGAATGCTTGATTTCGACGTCTGTTTAAAGACAAAAAATGGATATGAATAGTATAAAACGGCACTGGAGAAAAAAATGTATTTTTATTTAAGCTCGAAGACAATTTTGCATAATTCTTTCAACAAGAGGTTTCTAGCACACGGCACTTGAGATATGTTTCATGTTTATTCAATTGTAAACTTTTGATAAGAAGCTCGAAGAGATACTTTACCTAATACAATGAATCGACATACATGTTACGTTCCCCGTAAGAGCCTTAATCATTTCCGGCCAATCTGAGCTCGTCTAGTCAGCAATATATTGTAGAATGATGTCAATTATTGGTTATAACAATTTTAAATTTAACATGAATGATTGATGTCAAGTTCGTTTTACGATTTAAAATTGTGCAATAATATTTTATCAAACGATTTTAAATCAATTTCACGGATTCGATCTAATTAGTGTATTCATATTGTTTAACATGTCGTTAATATCAAATGTGTTCTTTCTTTGTTTGATAAATACTTTATTGTATTTTTTCAAAATGTTTTATTGATGCTAATTTGTGATGTCAGGACAGTTCAACTATCAATGAGGTATTGAATTTGCTTCAACCCATCACTTAAGACTTTATGGTATCCACTCAGAAGGCAGATATTCATTTTTTGAGGATCATGCAAAAAGAACTTTATTATCCTAATCGCTATCAGTATTTCTTTTATATACATGAACACCTGCTCCAATGTTGTTTTTTTCCCGTCTTTTTAATGCTGAGATACCTCCTTAACAGTTAATAAAAAAAAAACTAGATTTACGGCATGAATATAGTTTTAATCAAAAGGTTACACAATATGCATATATACACATTATATATAATCTCGGTAAAATATTGATATATTCATTTGAGAAAACCAAACAGAATAGAATTGGAATCTAATATGTACTGAGTCATTTCTTTTAATAGGATTCCTCATAGTTGACAAATACTAGTATACAAGAAACCATAAGAAGAATCAATCCTGCTATTATATTAGTCTATATATACAGTGGCGGATTCAGAACTTTTCCTAAGGGGGGGGGCTGGATCCGCCTATGAAATATATATAAAATTATACAATATTTATAAGTTCAAAAGCCCTTATATATATGAATTATTCCAGAGACTTCAGTTCCAATGTTCTATAATCTAATCTGAAATTTATGGGTTATTTTAAAGGAACAGATATAATTTTGTCAGAAGAAATATAGAAATATGATTCGTATCAATTTTAATAGCTAATAAAAATATCCTTTTACCAAATAATGAGAAATTTCTAACCGGGAGCGTCTAAACACCACCTAGGCCGTCTTGGTGTACTAAGCTCCTGAAACTGCACTAAGCCCGTGATGGGATGGTGTTATGAATAAAACAAACATACCATCGGATGTATTTTTTCCTCAAGATAATATATCTGAATTTTTTGTCAGTACATTTTGTTGTTTTGTCGTAATATGATTTTTTCTGTCATCAAAGGTTTTGTCCGACGGCACGTGCCAGTAATTAACAGGTAATAAAACCACTGATCCATGAAGAAATCAAGAAATAAAGAAAGGTTATTATATAATATTTATCGGTGTCTTTCTCAAATGCCAACATTTTATGTGTTACCTATACCTAAGGAAGTTATATAAGAAGGAGAGTGAACACTCTGCTTGATACAAAATTAGCATCCCCAGGATATCAGAAAAAAATGATAAAATTATAAAAAATCGACATGTTTATTACCCACTTGACATGGCCCTCTGATGTACCGGGCTGTTACCGCGAACAGTTCGGGCTATTGGATAAATCGCATATGTCACGTGATTGTTATCAGTGACTGGGTCATATAGTTCAGGTGTAATTTTGGTAGCAATGCAGTGTAGAGGTGTTTATGATATGATATCTAATATAACCTCCTTGCTATACCTTAAATGCCAACCAAAAATAGTTTTATTTAATAAGAGAAAATGGCAGATTTTGGGGTTAAAAAGAGATAAAGAAATTTAAAACATTTTAAAATCTTTTAATAAAAAAAATTTGAAATGATTGTTTTTATTCTAACACATGTATAAGAAATTCGAAATATTAAAGAAATTTAAGTGAAATATTTTAAACTTTAATTTAAGTGGGCTGTATGGTGGGGTGCGTCTAAACACTGCTAAGGAGTCCTTAGTCCTTAGTGCACTAAGGACTTATAACATGTCACTAAGGACTAGATGGGGTGTCATTAAATGTAATTTCTTTTCATATTATAGTAGATATTGATATCTAATACATAAATTTCAAATTTTATAGAAAAATAATCTTAGATAAACGAGATATTCAACATTATTTAGACACGTGCCTGTTTTTCTTTGATATGACGAAAATCAATGACCCGTTTCACACGTGTCAACTGATTACACGGGAATCCTGCTATATCTATCGTGTTTAATCGACAAGATTGGTAAAGTTGGATACTAATAAATGAATTGTTGTTGAAATTTTATTCATGGTTTTTTTTTCAGAATGAAGAAGTATTTTCTCAAGTGTATTTTGTAATTATTTCATATGAATTATAAATGTGTCACCAGAGCAATATGTCTAATGTCGGGTTTTTAAATTGTTGTTCAAATTAATAAAAGACTGAAATATATAAAAATTTTGATAACAAAATAAAGTGTTCGAACAATAGAAAGGTATGGAGCTGAAACACTTTATTTTGTTTCTTGTGGTGCACTTTTCAAATTTTATTTTCATATATGAAGACTTTAAGCAATGTATTACTGGACAAAAAGAAATCAATAAGATAATAAATCTTTACTACATGCAACCACACTGAGTTCATATATGAACTGGTTTGACAGAGATTATCTTATGCGACCATTTTCAAATTTTTTAAAATATGAAGAAAAAGTTTGAGCAATATATTTCAGGGCACAAACGAACTCATTTGATAAAAAAATATTTACTACATGTAACCAAACTGAACTTACATGTAAACGGACGTATTTGGACAGAGTTTATATCTTTTGCCTTTGCTATGGTTCATTTCAAATTTATTATCATATGAAAAACACGTTCGAGCAATATATTTCTGGACAAAAACGAGTTCGCTATGATAATAAATTTTTACTACATGCAACATAGACAAGAAGATGTGGTATGATTGGACGGTTTCGATTGGACAACTCTTCCCTAGAGACACAATGACATAGAAATTAATAACCATAAGACCCCGTACGGCCTTCAACAATGAGTAAAGCACATAGTCATTATTTCATAAATCATTTCAAACAATATCTGAAAGAGACAATTTGGTAAAAAAAAAAGTCTTTGTAAACAGACGGCTTTTGTCTTGATATCTCTTACATAAACATTTTAACAAGCTGACCACACTCTTAACTGGCCAAATTCATGCACCTATTGCAAATAACTTTGTCGGGAATGAAATAAAACAAAAGCAAAATTATTTGTTCTTTTAATCATTTTAAATAAGAACACATCTAAGCATTTTTTTTATACAATTGTTAATTATTTAAAATAAAAATATTATGATTGTTTATTCAGTTGTTTTGTTATTTGGAACGTGTCAATCGGTTCACTAATTTTCGGAATATCAAAGAAACACTGGCACGTGCCTAAATAATGTTGAATATCTCTTTTATTTATGATTATTTTTCTATAAAATTTGATTATGAAATTTATGCATTTAATATCAATCTCTATCTTAATATGGAAAAATAATACATATAACATCACTCCTTCTAGTCCTTAGTGGCATTGTATATGTCCTTGGTGCACTAATTATATAAGGCAGAGACATATATACACATGTATATATGTCTCTGACTAAGGTAATGCACCGACTAAGGCGTCCTTAATTAGCAGTTTTTAGACGTACCGTGTTTGGTGTGAGCCAAGGCTCCGTGTTGAAAACCGTACTTTGACCGATATTAAATGGTTTACTTTTATAATTGTGACTTGTGACTTCGATGGAGATTTGTCCCATTGGTTTTCATACCACATCATCTTATTTGTATAAAAAGGCTCGGAAATAAGAGATTTTTTAATTCTATATCATCATGATTAAGGCAGTGGCTATTTTGCCGACTCTGATTAAATATATTTAGTTCGGTAAAGTACAGAGAATTTGTTATTTTGCAGGTTCTTTGTAAACAGCTGACAACATTTGAACATATAATCGTTTAAAAACTGTTATCAGTCAAATTTACATTACATGTTAGGACAATATTTTCTCTATTTTTTTTTAACTTTTGGAACAAAAAAAACCAATGCATCTATACTATTAAACGAGAAGACCTCATTTTGGGTGTCGCTTCTCTTCTTTCAACAATAAATTAATCAACACGCCTCTGTGTCCTATAGGTACAGTGTAGAGTTGCATTTGTCATCCATTCATATGATTATTCAGATTGATTTATTTTGGGAGAAAAACAAGAAAAAAGGCATCCGGATATTGTCCCGTCATTGGACGAAATTTTAAGTCAGATTATACCTCCGGTTTGCGTTTTTCTGTATACTTTCAGAATTCTAACTGCTATCATTTTGAAGTTTACTATCCACGGCGGTCACAGAGTTTATTAAATAGAGAGAGTCTGTATACTATTTCAATGACCACCATGGATCAATTAGTAAACTTAGAATTGAAAGTAAAATTATATAGTAATGAATGTTCATAATATACAGATAAGCGCTAAAAATATTCATGTGAACTTTTGATACCTTTTCTGAAATTCTCCAGTCATTAAATCTTTTACAAAATTCATTGATTACAAAAAAAAAGAAGATGTGGTATGGTTGCCATGTTGAGACAACTATTCACAAGAGACCACTGATATGACACAGAAATTAACAACTATAGGTCACCGTACGACCTTCAACAGCGAACAAAGCCCATACTTTAAGTCAGATTAGACTTCCGGTTTGCGTTTTTCTGTATACTTTGAACATACATATACAAAGAATAAAGTGTATTTTCAGAATTCTATCTGCTATCATTTTCAAGTTTACTATCATCCACGGCGGTCAAAGAGTTTATTAAATAGAGAGAGTCTGTATACTATATCAATGTCCACCATGGATCGATAAGTAAACTTAGAATTGAAAGTAAATAAACTATATCAGTATATAGTAATGAATGTTCATAATATACAGATAAGCACTAAAAATATTCAGAAGATGTGGTATGATTGCCATGTTGAGACAACTCTCCATAAATGAACGAAAAACAAAAAAACAAATATGTAACACGACAACCACTGAATTACAGGCTCCTTACTTAAATGTTCATAACATATTAAATGTATGTTCATATTGAAATTGATAGAAAACCAAAAATTGGAAATAGAGGAGGGATAAAAAAAACATTTTCCTGACCCCAATAACCTATGACTTATGATACTTTTGCTGAAATTCTCAAGTCATTCAATACTTTACAAAATTCTTCCAACAACACTTTACATACTTTAAACTACGCTCTGAATGCCCGCGATTTCGCGGGTGTGTTCTAGTATACATAAAGATGACTAGACGATATGGATTTTCTCGTCATTAAAGGCCGTCCTGCGACCTGTCATTGCTTAAATCTTTGTCATTTCAACTCGGGTATATAGTTACATTTCTATATATATCTTTATTCTCACAAACCAAATTACAAAGGTATAATGTTAATAAGTCTTTAATTTCTGAATATATTTACACCAAAATTTAAATATATGCTCTTTATTCAAAACTGTATCGTACTCGGGATCGTACTGAATGACCTTGGTGCTTATATGACTGTTCCAACATGGGCTTAGTGCAGTTTCAGGAGCTTAGTGCACCAAGGCGGCCTAGGTGGTGTTTAGACGTTTACCGTTTCTAACGTAGTACTTCATAATCTTTTTCTTTTTTTCTAATACGACTTGCCGTCCTGATTGCGCATGAGACTTTTGCCACAACACGCTAAGCAACCAACAAATTAAATTTGTCTATTAGAAAAATACTCAATTATGATGAAATATAGAAACTGAGATTAATATGGAGATACATGTATAGTCATTATTCAGACTTTATTTATATTCCCTCAAGGCTTTCTCACTGGGCCCGTATGCAAAATGGCTTGTGTACTCAAGTTAAGATTTGTTCCGAACGGACGGATTTTTCTACACTTTCAACGATAAATTACGTTACAAACGGAACCTTGCTTCAGTATAAGAATGTTTAGTAGTAGACAAAAGTGGACAACGCTATCAAAAGGGGGTTTTGATCCATAAGAAAGCCACATTTTGTTTCAAATTTGATCTGTAATTTCATTTACCGTTTTCAAAAGAAATATTAAAATTGAATGGAAAATTTTACGACTTTGTGGAGATTTTTCAATTGGTTTTTTAAATGAAACCGTCTGTATTTGTTTACCGAGTAAACTTGTACATGTATGTGTTTATTTGACTTTAATAAACTATTTAATTTATCACCATCGCAAATCACCGTGACACGACTCTTTTTAATAATTATTAAAGATAAAACGACTAATCAACACGCTAATTGGTAAAGAATGAAATCGTCGGTCGTGGATAAATAATCCCATATAATTCTATCCAACTCTTTATGGTGTGTTCTCATTTTACCTTAACTGGAAATTCCAGGTAAAAAGGTAAAAAATATACTAAGGCCAGATGGGAATTAAATTAAGGCGAAATGTGAATTTAGATAAAAATATTAAATAAACAAATTAAACCTCTGCGTTTTTATTGCAATTTAAACAACATGCAATTAGGGAATTGTTTCTCTTGAATTATTATTTTTAATTAAAGTGACCATTTTTATGATTTCAAAAGTTGTGAAATCAGGAAAAATCTAAAATAAAACATTTTTAAGTAGGAAAAGTTGCTTGAAATATTGTTTGTTTCATATTTAATAAAAGTTGAAACTTTTTTTAATTTTATGCAGTTAGAAAAATCTAAATAATCTAATTATCCTCAGAATTATCCTTTTACATTATGCAACACACAAAAAAGTTTAATAGAACGTTTTCCAACAGACTTTTATAACAGAAACTTTAATAATAAAAAAAAATTGAATTAAAAAAAAAATGTGCTTATTGTATATTAAATTTGTAAGGATTCCGTTGAACCTGGTGTCTCGCCTACTTTTGATGTTAATCGCAGCCTCAACAAAAATGAGAAAAAAAATTATAAAGATATTCCTCTCTATACTAACTTTTGATTGTCCAAGTTTTGTAAAAAAGCAGCATAGTTTATGAATCTAATAAATGTTTTAAACACTTTAACTGCAGATATGTAATGTATCTAGAAGAAAAGCTAAGTCCATTCATAAGTACATGTAAAATACGGAAATAAAGAACAAAATTTTAACTTAATTTCTTTCTAGATACTAGCTTTTGATAATAAACAAGCTTCTGTCCAAGTTTGTTACAAATCCAGGATAGTATAAAAAAGTTATAAAACTTTTAAAAACTTTAATACTCTGAGCACAGACATTAAGCTTATCAGTGCAATAAATACAAATACATTTTTAATATGACAACATGGCATACTACATCAGAGAAGCGAATAAATATCAAGTATTGATCAATAACATTTTGGTCCTATGATTAAGTGCATTAATCAAGAGTTTACAAAAATTACGCAAATCTTTTATTTTCAGTGCTGAGGAGTTGCACTAATTTGAACGACAATGGACGTCTATAATAATAAGGTTTCATAAAATGCCTCCTTAAGTCTCTACAGCATTCACATTGTAAAACAAAATGGACTTCATCTTCAGTAATATTCAAAGTACAAAGAGTACACTTTCGATCTAACCTGAGACTACTATAACGTTGTTTTCACGTTACACTTTGTACGCGTATTTCCCTAAAACTCACCGGATTCAGACTAAGACCGGGGATAAATTCGCCTCAGGGTGTACTGGGGTACTTCAGGGTGTTAAAATACCCATATCTACGGACATGAAAAAATTATTAACAATTAACACTTAGATGAAATGTTCATTTGATAAAACCTTAAATAACTTCTCAAATATTGAATATATTTTAATAAAAACAAAGACTTTAAGATAAAACAATAAATTATCCATCGAATGCATACAAACGCTCACTAAAACATCTATGAAAGTTCCTGTTTTAATTATATAACAAATCAAATACGAGAATTTGAGTGCAAGCAGTGGACCGTGTATATTTGCGTGAAAAAAGAAGAAACTATTGTCGTTTTTGTAATAGAAATTCAGAGTTATAGATTAAGTTAAGTCATTGATCAGAGCTCTGGTCATTGATATAAGAAAATATATTTTAAAAATCGTTACTTGTATTCTGCATGTTCATTGGTTTACTATTGGCGTTCAACTTTCTGTGTAAACCAATGATAATATACCTGATAACGGGAAGACCGCCCACAGTTTGGATTTGACCAATCAGATTTGGAATTTAATCGAAGGAGTGTCTGTTTAAAGACAAATGAATTGAAATAGAAATTCCCTTTACAGGGTATCGCCTATTAGTATGTTAAGGACCTTGGAGAAAGGAACAGATTTTATTTTTTAAATCACAAACCTAAATACACAAAAAGAAAAAGATGTCTATATTTCTGTACAATTTTCCTTTCATTTATTAAAAAGGTTAGCCATTTTTCTCCGAAAAGTACTTTCTAAATCATCATTTACAACGGACACATTTAAATATAAAAAAAAATATAATTCGAAATGAATTATCACATGAGTACGTATGGTCTTGAATTTCAAAAGTCGGACTTGGTTATATCAAGGATTTATATATTAATCTAAACAAATCCGTGGTTATAGTCAACAGTTACAAAGTTTGATTTTAAACTATGTTTTTTTTTTGTAAAGCAAAATACGGATTTCCCAAGTACGGATATTGACTTCGTTATATATCAAATGTTTTAATTTTCATACAAAAAAGCAATTCTCTAGAATATTACACCAGTGCATGAATGAGAAAAAACAAAATATCAACTTTAAATATTCTTACAAATTTAATGATTTCCAAAGTATAGATATTCACTTCGATTAATCAATTGTTTTAATTTCAATACCAAAAAAAAAGATATTAAACAATTAAATATCAACCTGAAATATTCTTACAAATTTCAAGTATCTTTATTTAATACCGGAGGAATAATTTGGACTGTATATATCTATAGTTTAATTATGTCGTTTGGTTGCTGTCTCGTTAAAGGGACCAATAATGGTTTTCAACAACAACAACAACAACAACAACATATTTTATTTCCTCAGACACAAACGTGTACAAGAGGTCAAAACATAATAAAGTATACATATAAATCGACAGCAGAGTAGTGTACGATAATAGCACGTGATTTTCATGACATTGAGACATATACATTATATATATTACCTATTGAGTTTAGAGGATAACATATATATACAGAATTCTTTCTTATTGTTCAGTGATTGTGAGTACATTAAGGTGGGACGTGGTTAAATTTAATAGTAACAATGAGTATTTCGAAAATTATGTTTTTCTATATAAAAAAAGCAATGAAAGAAAACTTAATATCAACTGTACAAGTGGGAACAACACCGGGCTGCATTGGAGTCGGCGTTTTGCATTTGCGCCGAATTTTTTAACAATGATAAATCAAATAGAATTGTTGATCTTATAAAGCACACAGGTTGTAATGAATGATATAACAGTTCCACCCGGAGATAAAATAAAACAAAACATTTTGAAAGGATGACTATTTTTGAATACCTTGCTTATTTGAAGGTCCCTGTCAGTGTGATGATATGATAATTGGGGTATACCGTAGCTGTCAAATGAAAAAAAAAAAATATGGCTTTTTGTTTCGGTGGGAACAACACCTGTCTGGCTGCATTGGAGTCGGCGTTTTGCATTTGCGCCGGGTTTTTTTTTCATTTGCGCCGAATTTTTTTACAGGTAAATTACAGGTGAATAGATATAAGTAGATTTGTTATGAGTGCCAATGAGAGAAGGTAAACGGACAGAAAGTCACAGGACAAAAAGTCACAGGACATAAAGTCACAAATTTGATAGGACAAAAAGTCACAGGACAAAAAGTCACAAATAGTTTGTTGACAATTATTTGAATATATAAGAGAAATATCTTGAAATATTTACTTTTTAATACATAAATTCATATTAAAGTGTAGGAATTGTGTCATTATCCTTGAAAAATGGAGATTTATTTAATTTTAATCATGCAAAGGGTATATTTCTTGGCACCATGAAGCCATTTAAGTGCAAAGCCACGTTGACATTTTGTTTTTTTAACAATTATTTGATCATCTTTGATATTTTTGGATAAATTTTGTTTACAATGTTGGTTTATATACAATAGTTCAAGAAAAATACATAAATATTTTTGTAGAAATAAGTGTTTTTTATTCAAAGAAAATATTCAGAAAAAATGAATTGTGACTTTTTGTCCTGTGACTTTTTGTCCGTGACTTTTTGTCTGTGACTTTTTGTCCTGTGACTTTCTGTCCTACATTCTGAGAGAACTCTCTATCCAAGTCGTGTTATTTTTCATTTATCATTATATATACCTCTTTCATTAGCCACTTGTAAAAATGTTATGAATTTTGAATCATAACATGTATATTAACTGTTGTCCCCTGCTCACCACGGGGAGATGGAAGAAGGCCTACAAGATACATGCACCTCCAGACTTTTCTCTTGACAGTACCCGTATAGTTCTTTAGCCTCTGTCTTTCGAACATCTTCCACATGGTAATGCTCAATCTGTGTTTGACAATATAATCTGTGGTGAATCTGGCTTTACACGATTTTATGGTAAATTAGTAAGATATGATGTTATGTTTTAGGACACTGACCTTCCGATACATGTGTATGTATGGCCCTCGATATGATTAAAGAATTGACTCCTCGGTTCGTTTCAGTGTGCACTATGTCCATCGTCTTACAACGAAGTTCCAGAACAATATGAATCAAAATTAAATTAAACATAAATGAAGAACATTTATAACCAGGTTTACCAATGGTATAGTACAGTACATGTACAAGTATTAACTTACCTGTAAATCTAATTAGGAGTAAACATAAAATCGGCGCAAATGAAAAAATGAAATCGGCTCAAATGAAAGAAAGAAAATTTTCAAACTCGGCGCAAATGTCATACGCCCATTGGAGTAATTGAAGAGAAATAGAGCAGTATGCATATATAGAAAAAAATCCAGCCGAAAAAAATAGTATTTTAAAAATAAATGACTGTAGTTGAAAAATATGAATTTGATGTAATATAGAATGTAAGATTTTATAAGATTCAAACCATACATTTGATTACGGATTTCAAATATACTATTACAAATTTTATAATTACAAATGTACATATATAATTGAAACATTTAAAATTTATTTTGAGAATTTTTTGTCTGAATTGAGGGATTCTAGTTGAAATGGATTACATAATTCACTTGAACAGGCACATACATGTACATGTAATTAGCAATAGATAATTTTAATAAAGATGAAACTATTGATATAGAATTTTAAACAGAAGGAAGAGTCATATTATACGGCCTTCAACAATGAAAACATAATTGTGTCAAACTGCATTTTAAAATATTCTGCGACTTTGAGTAAAAAAATAAATCACATCTTATTTTTTTAATGTTTTAGCCTTGCTTTGCGCAGATTAGTTTCTTTATATGAATACAGTTTTACCTCCTCGAGATTAGTCACATATACACAAAATTAACAAAACGATGCTGACAAGATGCATTATAATACATGTATGAAGAAAAGTACAAGGCATGCTGTACATACTATAGTTAAACGAATAATTGCTAGTGTCATGTCTTCTCACAAAAGAATAAAACCAAAAAATCAAAATCATCTTTATTTAAATAGGTATATTTAACTTTCTGTAAACATTACAAGTGCCAAGGTTAACTACATGTATCTATTATTGTTGAGTATTCGTCCTGAATATGTATAATAAATTACGCACTGGAAAACAGTCTATCAGGAACAAAAAAAATAATAGAAAACTAGTTGCGCAATTCAAACCCCAAAAAATAACAGTCGTCAGCTTTTAATAAAATTACGTATAAATGACCATACATGTAACTTTGAAAAATAAAATAGGCTTATTTAAGAAAAATCAAAGAGAAAATAGAGCGGGTAAAGCTCACCAATTAGATGATGAGGAACACTTAAACCTTCATCAGCAAACCAGCAGTAATACTAGAAATATATGTTAAATGAAGTTGAAACTAAGCATCATAATTTTAATAAACTTGACTCTGAATCTAATTTGAAAACTATTTTACAAAATGTAGTTCACAAAGAAGACAAGGTGTTGCGAAAGTAAGGTCCATTTTGGTCAATTATCTATGTACTAATATATTATTAATATTAACTTTACATGTTGTATATTTCTTGTGTACACATCTATAAAGTTTGCATGTCAGGGTTATTTTGATATAAATTGTAAATTAAACTTGTACCTGTATGAAATATTTGCTACTGGACGTTAAAAAGCTTCAGTCAATCAATGATACCAATATTAAGTGTTGCTTCAACTAAATTCATTGAAAAGCGGTTAACTTATGCAATAGACAATCTAACCGAATTCTAACATCGCAATTCAAATCACAAAATCTTTTATTACTATATCTGATGATCGAATCACAGCTCAATGAATACATGTACAAACAACGCTAATATCTTGTGTGATTTATTACCTGTCAATTTCATGAGTAAAGATAATGAAGATAATTAACAACCGATGTTTTAACAAGAATTTGATTTTAACACTGGTACATATATAAGCATCCGTCAGTGATCTTTTCTTTCATTTTTGTATTCTTTAAAGTTCATAGTATTTTTATTTGTCCTTCTGGAAATAACGAAATGAGGTCCAAAAAAAGAAATTTCACGGCATAATGTTTATATAATAAGCAATATGTTTTTCGGTAATTAACAAGGGTTTTCCATGACTTTTTTTATTCAAATATGTTCGGGTTGAATCAGTTGTAAGTGACAAATGGGACATATATTTAAGATTAAACGAATATAGTGAACAGCTGATGACTTATAAGCACGTGGCAATAACTGCCTTCTAAGAGCACATGTTATTCTATTGAAATAATTCAGGTGGCATCTTGGTTTATTGTATCTACACGGCAATCAGTATTTACGACAACAATTTTAAAATGGCAAATTCACATAATTTCAATTTAAGTTTACTCATTGGTGTCAAATCAATACAACTGAACTCTGAACAAAACATTAAGCTAAGGCTTCCTAATTCACGTACAAAACAATGCAAAAATTTCACAATGTTTTATTATAGGATAAATTACTCCATGTACCAAGTGTTACAAGTGCATATCAATACATTTACAAATCAATAAACATATGGCAACCACTGTACCGATATATAACGTTCATGGATCGACCCCGCCCACCCGATCTCCCGTGGACAGCAGTGGGCGTGGATTCCACGCTATACCGTGGACCGGTCGGTGGGCGTGGACCACAGATGTCCACCCAATGCACACGACATACCGTGGACAAGTGGACACGTGGGCGGGCGTGGACCGAAATGTCCACCCAATTCACACGACCACCGTGGGCGCGTGGAAATGACAAAGTCCACGTGGGCTGTAGTGTACAGATGATTAGAAATAACTCGTTTTACAACTAATGAGAAAAAGAATACAATGATATGATAGTGATAAAACCTTAAAGGTATAATGTGAAATAATGTCCTATTCTTTCGACATAACATTTTATTTATGTATGAGGGTGGGTTTGTTAATAGAATATTTCTATGGAGATGTATATTACTAACAGAATGTACTAATATTACGATATAACTGTTTTAATTGTTTGGACATACAACGAGAATTTTACAATAGATTTTGATTTTATAGTGCATTACAATCGTAAACCGATTAACTTCTACTGGGGCGACACTTTTGAAAAACATCTTATGAACCTGGAAACGATGTTTAAGCACGAAAAATTAGAAGGTAAGATATTATATGTATCAGAACTCACCGCTGTTCATTGATAAACGGATAACAAAAACTTTTCAGATAAAAATAAAAAGTTAAAAAAAATACCTTAATGTGCGAAAGGTGGGTGCTCAGTTGTCTTGAAAAAACATATTGGCTCTTAATAAAAAAAAAGGTGTTGATTTTAAAAAACAAATATTTTCCCGGATAACAGGATACAGATTATGCACTTATAAACTGGTGTCAATATCAATGTCGACAACCATGATTGAACAAGAAGTCGATACCGTCCTAATCTACAATGTCGACACGACATCGAAAGGATAAAGATCATGGGTTTATACCAGGACACAGTCACTTTAAATGGCTATAGTTTGACTAAACATGATGGTTAGCGCTATAAAACCAGGTTTAATCCACCATTTTCTACATTTGAAAATGCCTGTACCAAGTCAGGAATACGACAGTTCTTGTCACATTCGTATTTGATTTGTTTTGTTATTTGATTTTGCCATGTGATTATGGACTTTCCGATTTGATTTTCCTCTAACATTTTAAGTTCAGTATTTTTGTGATTTTACTTTTTTCGATATGCACAACTACATAGTATGTCCTTATTATCTGAAAAGGTTTCGTGAAATTCTATTGTGTGGTTTGAGAGAAGTTATGATGACAAACTGTTGCAGTAGTACATTAAAGTAAATAAGTTCAAAGGGGCTCAACTCCTAGAAAAAAAAATCTTTTCTGTCGATATGCACAACTACATAGTATGTCCTTATTATCTTAAAAGGTTTCGTTAAATTCTGTTGTGTGATTTGAGAGGAGTTGCGATGATAAGAAACAGGACTGACGGCATACGGACTGACGGACGGACTGACGGACAGACGGCAGTGGCGGATCCAGAAATTTTCATAAGTGGGGGCCCACTGACTGACCTAAGAGGGGGCCCGCTCCAGTCACGCTTCAGTGATTCCCTATATAAGCAACCAAATTTTTTTCCCAAAAGGAGGGGCCCGGGCCCCCTGGGCCCCCCCCTAAATCCGCCTATGGACGGACTGATGGACGGGTCAAACACATTATACCCTCCGCAACCCGTTGCATGGGGTATAATAGTTATATACATATGGAAAATCATGGCTCTACAATCTGTCGACACCTGTATATTGGCATTGCACACGGTCATTTCTTTGACTGTTTATGACGTCTAAAACATAAACCATTAGGTGTTGGATGTGTACTGCTTACATGCATGACATTTTTATTGGCTTTGAACTACCTGTCAGTAACTATTTTGTTAGATGTATTTTTATTTTATCCATCTGATGAGTTAAGCCTTTTTCAACTAATTGTTATAGATTGTTCTTATGTTGTACTGTGACACCACTTTTACAGGTTAAGGGGAGGTTAAGGGGAGGATTGGCGCCTTAAAACTAATTTATACCCGTCACATTCTGAATTTGTCTGTCCCAAGTCAGAACCTGTAATTCAGGAGTTGTCGTTTGTTACTGTGTTACATTTTTGATTTTCTTTCATTATTTTGTACTAAAATTAGGCCGTTAGTTTTCTTGTTTGATTTTTTAAAATTTGACACTTCAGGGCTTTTTATATCTGACTTTGCGGTATGCTTTGCCTATTGTTAAAGGCCGCAAGGGGATCCATAGTTGTGTTAATTTCTGTGCCATTTGGTCTATTGTGGAGAGTAGGACCATTAGCAATTATACCACATCTTCTTTTTATATTTTGATTGAATCATGCTTGTATCACTTTCTTGAAGATGTAAGAATTTTCATTAATCATTATCTATTAGTTAATTATATCCACCTTTTAAAAGATTACATTTTCACAATTTTGTAAAACTGCTATATTTTGGGGCCAAAAAGGTGTCTTACTGAACCTACTCCTTTAGTATATACGCCAGATGCGCGTTTCGTCTACTAAATTTAATTAACTTTTTAATAATCATTCCGCATTTTTTGTTCTTGATGTGAGTTATTCTTAAGATAAATGTCAGTTTATTTTCGATCTATGAGTTTGACTCTCCATCTGGTATCTTTCACCCTCTTTTATATAGTTGTTGATTAGAAAAAAATCAATTAAGAGTAAGTTTCAATCTGCAGAATCAATATGAATCAACCATCAGTTAACATTGCTGTATTCCAATGAAATACATACAGTTTGATAGTGTATGCTGTATTAATGGGTTTTGCTCATTGTTGAAGGCCGTACTGAGACCTATATAGTGTCATTTTGATCTCCTGTTGAGAGTTGTCTCATTGGCAATCATACCACAACTTCTTATTTATAAGATGTATAAGCACTATCTGCTGAAATGAACAATATGTAGGACACATAATCAAAAACAGGTTATTGAATATTATTTATTACTATTTCAGCATCTTCATTATTGGACTCGAAAATGTTTTATGAACTTCTGGAAACTGGATATTACATTTCCTATGAAAACCGTTTATATCTTGGAGGTCCATGTAACGCAGGGAAGACAAGTTTTGCATGCATATTAACAGGAGAAAAAATACCAGATAAATGGATATCGACCAATGGACTACAGATTTACTTTGGACAAAACGGAATTCACTTAAAAGACAAAAAAATGATTCCAATACGAAAAGGTGGATATAATTAACTAATAGATAATGATTAATGCAAATTCTTACATCTTCAAGAAAGTGATACAAGCGTGATTCAATCAAAATATAAAAAGAAGATGTGGTATAATTGCTAATGATCCTTCTCTCCACAATAGACCAAATGGCACAGAAATTAACACAACTTTAGATCCCCGTGTGGCCTTCAACAATGAGCAAAGCATACCGCAAAGTCAGATATAAAAAGCCTTGCAGTGTCAAATTTAAAAAAAAATCAAACGAGAAAACTAACGGCCTAATTTTAGTACAAAATAATGAAAGAAAATAAAAAATGTAACACAGTAAAAAACGACAACTCCTCAATTACATGTTCTGGCTTGGGACAGACACATTCAGAATGTGACGGGTACAAATCAGTTGTTAAGCCAATCCTCCTCTTAACCTGTAAAAGTGGTGTTACAGTACAACATAATAATCTATAACAATTAGTTGAAAAAGGCTTAACTCATCGGATGGATAAAATAAAAATACATCTAGCAAAATAATAACTGACAGCTAGTTCAAAGCCAATAAAAATGTCATGCATGTAAGACTAAATTATCAATCAGTACACATCCAACACCTAATGGATTAATGGTTTAAGTCGTCATAAACAGTCAAAGAAATGACCGTGTGTAATGCCAAGATACAGGTGTCGATAGATTCGTGTCTTCCTCGAATGCCACCATTTTATGTGTAACCTATTCCTTGAATGCCAACAAAAATATTTCAATGGATGTTTATATAATAACAATAGGTGTTTTTATAAGTATTTACCTGATAAAAATAATTGGTGAACTTGACAAAATTGCAACATTTTATAACTTTTTGATTAGAAAAATAGCAAAATTTTAGGGTTAAAATTATTATGAATTTAAAGAAATAAAATGAAAACATTTTATGACTTTTTATTGAAAAAAAAAATCAAAATTTTGGAATGGAAATGTTTATTAACACAAGAAACATTAGAAATATTAAAGACATTTAAGTTAAATACAATTATTTCAAACTAAAAAAAAGGTATTAGAGATTTATCTAATTTCATATCATTTCGTATAGTTTCATGTACATAGAGAATAATACATGATGGCAAAATCCGTATCACATGTCGTATCATCCCGAGACACCAATATCAGCCCAAGGGCCTTTAGGCCCGAGGGATGATATTGGTCGAGGTTGATACGGCATGTGATACGGATTTTGCCATGTTTTATACGCTTTATCATATATTTCAACAGAAGAGTATTATATTATATGAACTGTTTTCTGATCCATAGCACTGGGTTACCTTCAGTTCTACTTTTGTCTTGTTTCAAAGGCCTTTTAAAAAAGAACTGCTCAATTACTTATCCGAAGCACCTATAGGTTACCTAAGGGCATACGATACAGTTTTGATCCTGTATTTACAAGTATATACATGAACGATATGAAGATTTCAATTAAACTGTTATTGTTAATTAAACTTTAAAAATCATCAGAAATAATTAAGTAAATTTTATAACTTCCAAACTGGCACTCTGCAAAGCTTGAAGAAAATCCAAAAAATAGGGTAACAAGAATTCAGTCTTAGTGGCATGATTTTTTTATTAGTATTCAGTGGGTTTGTACTATCTGTCCGTAACTGCGAGTACTCTCAGATATGTACTTAACATCCGATGAGTTAAAATTGAGAATGGAAAAGGGGAATGTGTCAAAGAGACAACAACCCGACCAAAGAGCCTTTTTCAACTGACGTGTATTTTTCGTTCTTTATATGTTGTACTGTTACAACACTGTCCTAGGTTAGGGGGAGGGTTGGGATCCCGCTAACATATTTATCCCCGCCACATTCTGTATGTATGTGCCTGTTCCGAAGTCGGAAGCCTGTAATTTACCCCTTACCAATATCTATTTATGAATCATGATCTACAAAAAAGGGTGCAGCATTATAACAAAGAAAAATATCCTGAACAAACTGAACATACTAAAACATAGTAATCAAACACATCAAACAAAGTTACAAGAACTTCTATCAATATGGGAGGATACTACAGCACACACAACTATAGAAATACTGAAAAAAACCTTCAAAGTTCAAAGAAGCAGTTGTAGAATTTGTGTTAACTGGAATTCCTGACAATATGACTATGAACATGTTGAGTTTGTGATGCAAGACTTTTCAAAGTTTCATTTTAAGAAAATCCATATTTGTTGAAGCATTTACAGCAAAAAAATATTTTCAACAACTTGTAAAACATGAATTAGATATTACCTATCTGTTTATAATTAGTATGATTGTTTTCATAAGCATGCACTTTTGTTGTGATAACTTCTTGCACCTATTCCTCGAACGCCAACATTATTTTACAGGTAAATAGTCGGTATATCAAAGGATGTTGGCATTCAAGGAATAAACCGATAGATTGTAGAGCCATGATTGTGCATATGTATATAATTATTTTATATACCCTAGGAACAGAGAAAGACAAGGACAAAGGAATTTATAAATCAGATTTTTCTAAGGAAATGGCGGGTTAAACCTGGTTTTGTAGGCTTTAGCTAGCTTAACTTTTCAACGTACAGCTATTTATAATTTAATATTTCAATTAGATAATTTTATCCACACCAAACCCTATAACATTAAAATGCATTTGAATTTAAAAAAAAATGTACTTTTTTATGGTTTAGATATGCTTTGCCACACAGTTCATGGTAAAGTGATATCTGCAATAAATGAAATGCACAACAAAGACGCCACACCAAATCCAAATGTCAATAAAGTTGAGAAGAAAGAAACGGGTAAGAAAAATAAAATTGGACGAAGTTCCCAATTACAGTAGAAAAATCAGTTAAAAAAAAAAAAGAAAATAAAACAGTCTACTAATAGACTCAAAACCGTTTACTTTTTATTTTCTAACTTTTTTATTTCTTTTTTGTTTGTTTTTATTTGCGCAGAAATCTTTTTCTTCTGGTCTCGTTTGTCATGAGACTTTAAGTAAAATATAGGTTTATCTATAACAACAAGACAAACATCAGAAACGTAAAGGTATAACAGTTTCTTTTTGAATATTAAAATATGTTGGAATTGTTGGAATTAATTTTTAGCTCACCTGGCACGAAGGGCCAAGTGAACTTTTCTCATTACTTTGCGTCCGTCGTCGTCGTTGTCGTCGTCGTGCGGCGTCGTCTGTTAACTTTTACAAAAATCTTCTCCTCTGAAACTACTAAGTCAAATTAAACCAAACTTGGCCACAATCATTATTTGGGTATCTAGTTTAAAAAATGTGTCTGGTGACCCGGCCAAACAACCAAGATGGCAGCCTTGGCTAAAAATAGAACATAAAGGTAAAATGCAGTTTGTGGCTTATAACTCAAAAACCAAAGCATTTATAGCAAATCTAACATAAATTATTTATCAGATCTATCTGTCCTAAAATTTTCAGATGAATCGGAATACCCCGGCGATGTTGGGTTGCTGCCTCTGATTTGGTAGTCTAAGGAAATTTTGCTGTTTTTGGTTATTATTTGGAATATTATTATAGATAGAGATAAACTGTAGACTGCAATAATGTTCAGCAAAGTAAGATTTACAAATAAGTCAACATGACCGAAATGGTCAGTTAACCCCTTTAGTAGTTATTGCCCTTTATAGTCAATTTTTAACCATTTTTCGTAAATCTTAGTTATCTTTTACACAAATCTTCTCCTCTGAAACTACTGGGCCAAATTAAACCAATTTGAAACTTGGCCACAATCATCTTTGGGGTATCTAGTTTAAAAAATGTGTCTGGTGACCCGGCCATTCAACCAAGATGGCTGCCAGTGCTAAAAATAGAAAATAGGGGTAAAATGCAGTGTTTGGCGTATAAATCAAAAACCAAAGCATTTAGAGCATATCTGACGAGGTTAAATTGTTTATCAGGTCAAGATCTATCTGCCCAGAAATTTTCAGATGGATTGGACAACCGGTTGTTGGGTTGCTGTCCCTGAATTGGTAATTTTAAGGAAATTTTGCCGTTTTTTGTTATTATCTTGAATATTTTTATAGATAGAGATAAACTGTAAACAGCAATAACGTTCATCAAAGTAAGATCTACAAATAAGTGAACATGACCAAAATTGTCAGTTGACCCCTTTTAAGGGGGCTCCTGGGTATAAATCAATTTTTTTTAAAATAGGATTTCGCTATATTCTTTTATAAATGAACTTTAACATATACTTTAAAGGAAAATGAAATAAAAAAAAATGGGGTCACCTCAGAATCTGCCTCCGGAAGAAGCATACATTTTTGTTAATGTACTTTTTATCTGTTGAGCTAATAGGAGAAATAGAGTATATATCGAAATAAAAAAAATTAACCTAATTACAGAAATCGCTTAAATTTTTAAATTATTTATTTAGTGAATAATTGTATTATTTAAAAACAATAATAATAAACAGCTGCGCCTTGAGCGCATGATACGCCCGACGTCTTATGTGGAAGTTTTATGCAATAATCACAAATAGTTTCTGAGAAAGTTTTAAAAGCAATAAACTATATATTGTTTTTTTAGACACGGCGGGACATGTGAAACCCCAAACCCTGATTTTTTTTTACAAAAAACTAAATATCACTAAAATTAAATTTTGAATGAAAACCAAAAAGTATACAGATCTTTAGATTAATATAACAAAGAAGTGTGTAAAGTTTTAAACAAAATTATAAATTATTTTTGAGATACGGCGTGACATGTAAAAAAAACCTCCCTTGTTTAACAGAATACTCAATAACTAAAACATAAAAATTTGAATCATCACCAAAAAGTATACGTAACAGATCTTTAGATTAATATAACAAAGAAGTGTATAAAGTTTTAAGCAATAATCATAAATTGTTTTTGAGAAATGGCACAACATGTAAAAAACCCTCCCCCTTTTAAAAAAAATACTCAATAACTCAAAAATGAAATTTTGAATCATCACCTAAAAGTATACAGATCTTTAGATTAATATAACAAAGACATTTGTTAAGTTTTAAGCAATATTCATAAATCGTTTTTGAGATATGGCGCAACATGTAAAAAAAAAAACCCTCCCCCTTTTTTACAAAATACTCAATAACTCAAAAATGAAATTTTGAATCATCACCAAAAAATATACAGATATTAAGATTAATATAACTAAGAAGTCTTAAGTTTTAAGCCATAATCAAGAACAGTTTTTGAGATACGACATGTGAAAAAAACACCCCCCTGTTTTAGTTACAAAGTGCCGTAACTCAAAAAGTTAAAATCTTATTTTCACCAAAAAGTATACAGACCATTTGACCATCATAAGAAACAACTATATTAAGTTTCATGAAATTTTGATAAGTCGTTCTCAAGTTACGGTGCGACATGTTTACGCCGGACAGACAGACGGACAGACGGACAGACGGACGGACGGACTGACGGACGAACAGACGGACGGACACCGGACATTTGTATACCGAAATACGTCCCGTAAAAATTTTGACGGGCGTATAAAAAATATAGGTCACCGATGAGTTAAAAAAGATATTTCAAATTTAATGCCAAAGGGAGATAATTTGGAGCTTTTTCAATGATATCAACATTTCAAAAGTCATCCGGGGCCAAACTGAATTTTTTTTTTGGATTGATTTTTGTACCATATCATGAAGTAATAACTAATAGTGTAATAAATAAAATTTGTAATGAAAACCTAAAGGTTTAATTTTTTGCTAAAATTGTTGTACCCACGAGCCACCTTAAGGAGTTATTGTCCTTTACAGTCAATTTTTAACCATTTTTCTATTTTTCTTTTTTAAAAACTACTGGGCTAAATTCAAACAAACTTAGCAACAATCTTCATTGGGGTATCTAGTTAAAAAAATGTGTCCGATGACTCGGCCTACCAACCAAGATGGCCACCATGGCTAAAAAATAGTACATAGGGGTGAAACGTAGATTTTGGCTTATATATCTGAAACCAAAGCATTTAGTAAGAGCAAATCTGATAGGAATTGAATTGTTCTACCCTGAAATTTTCAGATGAATCAGACAACCCCTTGTTGGGTTGCTGCCCCCTTATAAGTAATTTTAGATAAAATTTTGCAGTTTTTGGTTATTATTTTGAATATTATTATAGATAGAGACAAACTGTAAGAAGCAACAATGTTCAGCAAAATAAGATCTACAAGTAAGTCAACATGACCAAAATTTTCAATTGACCCCTTTAGGAGTTATTGCCCTTTATAGTCAATTTTTAACAATTTTCATAAATTTTTGTAAATTTTTAGAAATTTTTTTCCTGTAATGACTGGGCCAAGTTCATTTTAGATAGAGATAATTGTAGCAACAAGAATTTCAGTAAAGTAATATCTACAAACACATCACCATTTCCAAAACTCAATTTTGTCATGAATTTATCTGTGTTCATTGTTTAATATGCACAAAGACCAAGGTGAGCAACACAGGCTCTTGAGAGCCTCTAGTTGCTATTATGCTCAACAAATATATTTGGCTTTCATTTTTCATCTCTGGTCAGACGCAACATATAAATGAAGTGTTCAACTTATCTGTAGTTTCTAGCATTTTTTGACTGCCAGTACCCGATTGTTTTATCAACTCATGAGTCGGTGCTTCGTTATGATCATGATATCTGACCTGATTTTGTTATTCAATTTTCCGTTTGAATAATTATTTGAAGAAAATTATCGGAAAAATATTTTTTCTTCTACAGGCAAAGTTGACAGATGGGATGGTTGTTCTATCTGACCTCTTTTGTGATATATCTTTCGATGTGGATAATCCTTGGCTTTCAATTTGTGGTTATCGACGTTCCTAATGAAGGTTAATCACCTAAAGCGCTTTAAATGCAATAAATTTTTATAATGTTATTTTCATTTTATAGCATTGGATCTATAACGGTGTTTGTGAAATGTCAGTCCGGATGCTCTCAACAAATCATTTCGTTGTATTCTAATACTGACTGATTAGATACATTAGTTATTGAATTCTCCATTTTAGTAGAAGTAATATATTTGATATATTATCCAATAAGTATGGCTTTAACTCCCCCAAGCAAAGTAAACCATGATGGATTTAGTTACTCTTTTAGACCCTTTTTGTCATATAGCTCTTCGCATGTTTAGGTACTTATAAATCACTGGTTTTTGTTTTCCATGTATTGCCGTTCTTAGTGAAGGAAAATCCAGAAAAACTCTTCAAGCGGAACAAATTTATAAAAAGTTGATCCCGCTGATGGCGGACTTTTAGACATCAGCTAAGTATTTGGCGATTTGATAGTGATTCCATTTATGCCATTGATTTGTAATTAGATTCATCGCACTACTTGGTAGATTTAGAAACTGTTGAACAATTAAGATTCAAATTTCTTTAGATGACGTTTATCTTGTATGGATATGGCAAATTTTATGACATTTTTGTCATATTCATGTATTTTTGTAACTTGTATTACAATTTTCATTTTATGATCCACTGACGAGAATAAAATAAAACTTTACAGAGATGTTTGTTAAGATACCTTATTTTAGAGAAGTAATTGGTGCCGATTCAAAAACAAACTTTGAGCCACCATGAGCCTTTCTATTTTCCTTTTTCCCCCGAATAAAACTTCTTTTCAGGAACGATTTAACCAGTTGATATTGAACTGAACAGATATGTTTAAATGACGGTCTATTGGTTAGTTTTATATTATTTTAAGTCGTTCGAAAAAGCAGCCAACTGAATGTAACGTTTACATTGAAACCTGTGAGACATTACATTTTGCCTATCGATTCAAAATTCGACCAGGTAAAACGACAACAACCAGGAGCATTTGTTCAATGTATTTCATCAGGCATGGATTAAATTATCTATGTTAAGGGCTCAGTGAAGATTTGTTAAGGTATAAAACCACTTATGCATAGCCCATTGCTTTCTATGCTAAATTCTGCAATTTCAAGCATTTATGGCTACTTTATCTTAAGTTCAAATAAAGTGGCAGTTATGCCATGTCAAAACTGTACCTTATCTTGACTTGTGCTACAAAAATCAGCATACCTTTAATTGCATAACACTATCCAAATATTCCACCTATTGACAAAGATACAGCTATGTGTAGGAACCATTTTGTATAAAATATGTACTACTTTCTTGTATGTTCTTTCCGTCCGGGCCTGAATTAGTGGTTCTATACCTTAAGGCTTTCCTGAAACTCCCAATTAAAATCATTATGACACATATGTCAACTCTCTTGCTTTAAGATAGAGATTAGTTTACATTCGTAAAGATTTATTGATTGCTTCTGATCTAAGACACCTGTTGTAGGGAAATGGGCGATAATGAATATATTTAGTAATCCTGTAGTAAGATATTGCGTATGTTTAACCCCTTTCTATTTCAGTTGAACAACCAGACAAGTCTGATACTCAGATAAAAATAGAAGAAAAAGATAACCCTACTAGTTCACAGATTTTGAAATCTTCTGGTTCATCAAAAACATTAAATGTGCTGCAAGAAGAGACATTACGTAAAAGTATATTAGATGAAATAAGGAATGGAAAATATAATTTAGAAATAGCACCTTCAGACTTGGTAGATTTTGGTGGTCAAAAAGCATTTGATATGACACATCAGTTATTCATTTTACAAGAGGGCACCGTTCTTTTGCTATTTGACGGAAGTAAAGACCTGAATGAACCACTACCAGAGTACCCTGGACAGATTATTTCATCAGCAGGTACTTAACATACCTAAATTTAATCACCAAGCATTGAATAAACTATTTTTACTCACCTGGCCCACAGGGCCAAGTGAGCTTTTCTCATCACTTGGTATTCGTTGTCCGTCGTTAACTTTTACCAAAATCTTCTCCTCTGAAACTGCATGCCCAGCCAAAGTTAACCAACGTGCAGACAATGAGTAAAATTGTTCGGTCAATATCTATCTGTCCTTAGTTGCTGCCCCTGAATTGGTTATTTTAAGAAAATTTTTGGTTGTTATCTTCAATATCAATATAGATATGACAAACTGTAAACTGCAAGAATGTTCAGCAAAGTAACATAAGATCTACAAATAAATAAACATGTCTAAAATGGTTAATTGATACCTTAAGGAGTTATTGCCCGTTACAGTATTTTTTTCCATTTATTTCCCCAATTTTTGTAATCTTTTACCAAAATCTTCTTCTCTGAAACTATTTTGCCAAATTTAACCAAACTTGGCCACAATCATCATTGGGGTATCTAGTTTGTAAAAAGTGTCTGATGACTCCCCTTCCAACCAAGATGCCCGACATGGCTAAAAATGAACATAGGGTTAAAATGCAGATTTTGGCTTATATCAGTGATACAAGATAACAAAAAAATAACGATTTTTGTCATGAAGTCTACAATGTTGGAGAGTTTCCTTTTGTTGATATGCAATTATACCAATGTGAGCGACACAGACATTTAATATAAAAAAAAATAACGCATTGGATGATTTTCATATCTCATTCCATGGCACACATTATAATTATCAACTATTGCCATTATTTTTTCGTCATCTTAAACTCGATTAACAAATATGATATAGAAATGTTAAAATAGCTCACCCAATTCACATAATGTATGGTGAAATAGTCATTATATGTATCTATGATTCAAATAAAACCATAGTTACTTTTCTTTATGGTTCACTGTAAAACAGGATGGTTCCTTGTGATATGAATTGAGTACATCATGGTTTATGTTTCAGTCTGGATTTGACTGTACCTTAGGTTTTTTTGTTTGTTAAGCCCTTCAAAGTGTGTATTTGGTTTTGGATGTACTTAAATTATTAACAGAGTATTCACTGTAAAAAATCATAAACCTATGTTTTTGATATAAAGTTTAAAAAAAATAAAATTTCAAAATTATTCTCAGTTTAAATCACTGGGCGGTGAACACAAAAATCATTGAGCTTAAGCCCCAGTCCCACTAGACCAAGATCGCACCACGCTCACCGCGATCTTGACACTACCTAAGCTTTAAATGAAAAAATCGTGAAAATGGTGCATATGTTGAAAAGCGGTGAACTCGGTTTATGTCCATTCAAAATAACCCTTACTTCGCATTTGTCCCAAAAATCACTCAACCGTAAAGTTGTCGACAATTGTCTTAAAAGTCATTTTCAACCACCTATACAAAGTTCTAATATAAATAAAATAACAGTCAAACTTTAGAGAATTTAAAATGTATCATACGCTTAAATAATTCCGGCTAATGTCCATTGCATCCTTAAGGATGTTCGCTTGTCATGTTTTTGATTTTTTGGTCTGATTTTCGGAATCCTCTGGTTTTATCCATTTGAATGCATTAAAAAAGAATTGCGCATTGACCCCCATTTTTCTTTTTATAAATCTTTTATATGTATAATGATTTTGTAAAAGACTTATAAAATTTTAATTATTATATCCCCGCTTTAAAAAAGGGGGGGGGGGTATACTGTTTTACCTCTGTCTGTCCGTCCATCATTCCGTCAGTCCGTCCATCAGTCCGTTAGTCCGTCAGTCAGTCCGTCCCATGAAACTTTCGTCACATTTTTCTCAGGAACTACACATCCACCCTTTCTGTAATTTGGTATCAACATTTATATATGTCAGCCATACCGTGTGATGCGTTTTCAGATTCATCACTCGACAACTTCCTGTTTACCGAACACTTGTATGATTTTACACATGATAGCCAAGTTGAGAATTTTCGTCACATTTTTCTCAGGAACTACAATACAAGGATTTCTGAAATTTGGTTTCAGGATTTATATAAGTCAGCTATACCGTGTGATGCGTTTTCAGATTCATCACTCGACAACTTCCTGTTTACCGAACACTTGTATGATTTTACACATGATAGCCAAGTTGAAAATTTTCGTCACATTTTTCTCAGGAACTACAATACAAGGATTTCTGAAATTTGGTTTCAGGATTTATATAAGTCAGCTATACCGTGTGATGCGTTTTCAGATTCATCACTCGACAACTTCCTGTTTACCGAACACTTGCATATTTTTACACTATTAATATTATCCACTTGCGGCGGGGGTATCATCAGTGAGCAGTAGCACGCAGTTTCACTTGTTTTTAATAGTTTTTGAGAAATGAAACTTGTCAATGAAAGAGCTATGAAAAGTCAAGAAAGAATTTTTCCCCCCCAAAACTTCAATGGCTAATATCTAGAAAACAAGCATATTGGCCAATATATTTTGTTGACTCTTTTGATTCTTTATTGATCCTCTATCAATATAAACTAGTGTTTTGAAAAACTATTCTTTTTTGAAACTGAGAAGCCCTTAAAGATGACTGTTTTGATTCATAACCTTCTAGCTCTGATAAACATTGATTTTTTTTTATAGATATTCTATTGCACTGGGTTGATTCAGTTTCAACATACTGTACGGAAGAAAGTGGAATGCACAGAATTCTGTTCGTTGCTACTCATAGTGACAGATATCAGGTAAAATATCTCTAAAATGCTAATGCAAAAAAAAAAAAAGAAAACAAAAAAAATATGTGAAAAGAGTTCAAGTTTGCACACTATGAAATCGTATAAAAGCATTTCAACAATAATGATTGTCATACAAAATACAATTTGAAAAAAAAAATCGAAAATCGTTTTATTATTGTTACCAAATGGTAATGATGACTATAAATCAATTGAAAATTGACGTTTTTTTTTTTGTTAAATGAATTTACGGAGTTCATATGTGTCATAGTATCTTGTAATGAAATGCACTTTTGAAACAAATGATTTTCTTCATCTTGATGAACAGTCTTACAAATTATTACATTCCTGCATCAGAGTTTTAACATTTAATTGAAATATCAAGACCGATTATATTTTCTGTTATATTATAATCAAATATTGCAGAAGATTGAGTGTTTTGAAATCAGAACCCTTCGCCATGTTTTCTTTTTTATGTCGAACAACAAAAGTTTCACAAAATGAACACACAACAATAAGTATAGTACTTTTGGAATAAACACTTTACCAACACTACCATTTCAATGACTACATATAGTAAAAGAAAGCAAGCGCGAAGCTCCTTGTATCGACCAATATTATTAACATTTTTTACTGTTTGGATACTTAATTTGATTAAGCTGAATGAATATGTATATAATAACTTTCAGGACAATTTTGAAATAAGACGAAAAGAGCTCGTCACACAACTAACTGCAACATTCCAAAACCATGAAAAAAAATTAGATATTTGCTTTGACAATTTGTTTTTCATTGATGCAAGAAACAAAGATGACAACGAAATAGACAAACTTAAAGATAAGCTTGTTCAAGTAGCTTTTTCACAGAAATCATGGGTAAGAAGATGCCGTTATTATGGATTCCGTTGGAAAAACAAATTATTGATTTGAAACTTCGAGGCTCCAGTATTCTTAGATTGGAGGAGATTCAGAAACTAAACAGATTAAATGAAGATTTGATGATGGATGACGAAAGGCTGAATTTTTTCCTAAGGACACAGCATGCCATTGGAAAATTGATCTTCTTTGATCAAGATGAGTTGTCAAAATTTGTTATCATAGAGCCTAGCGTTCTTGTAAATGTCTTACGATCTTTCGTTACTGATGAGATGTTTTTTCCTGCAAATAATACGGAGTGTCACTGCATTCTTAAAAAATTGCAAGAAGATGGAATGCTTAAGAAGAATGATTTGATGAAGTTATGGAGTCAAGACGAGTTCCAAGCTATTTTCAAGAACCAAGAATTTAAGGACTTTCTTGTGAAGATACTTCTTCACTTGGATGTTCTTGTTAAACCGAAGCTAGTTAATCAAGAAGTCAATGTCCATTCAGAATATTATATCATACCATGTATGATTCAGACTAGACTTAACAATGACTATGCCGAGAAATATTTGAATATTAACAAAAGTATATGTATAGCATATGATTTCAAAACACAATTGGTTCCACCATGCGTTTTATTTCGACTTATTGCATCTGCTCTCGGAATATGGCCACTTAAAGTGTATAAAGGAAGAAAGATGATTTTCCAAGATATTGCCACTTTCGTATTTGACGAAAGAAATGAGTTTTCAATCATTATGCAAGGAAAAAAAATTATTATCTATTTCACAAATTTACATTCTATACGAAATATTCGGTCGCCCAATGTTGCAAGTGTCCAGGAATGTTTAACAATTGCAATGCTATCGATCTTCGAGTTTTATCAACTTAATTCGCGAAGAATTGATGCTTTAAACAGAGAAATATTTGAAAAACAATTTAAACTTGAATATGGTGCAGCCTGTAAACAACCTTGCTTTGTTAAGAAGTTCGAAGAACTTAGGCTGTCAAAAGATGGTATGTGGGAATGTCAACATGGTCAGTTTCATGAGGTTGATTACCTACTGTACTGGGATTCAAAGCAGGCAAGTTATTTTGTAAAGTAAATAAAAAAATATAATTTAATTATTGAATCTAGGCAAGAAACCTTAATTCTCTTTTCAAAAACAAAATAACAGCTCCGAATTGTGGTCGCTATAAAGTTATTAGTTATCAAAGGTACCAGGATTATAATTTGATACGCCAGACGCGCGTTTCGTCTACATCAAAATAGTTATAAAGCCAAACAAGTACAAAGTTGAAGAGCGTTGAGAACCCAAACATTCCAAAAAAATTGTCCCAAATACGGCTAAGGTCATCAATGTCTGGGATAAGAAAATCCTTAGTTTTTCGAAAAATTCATAGTTTTGTTAACAGGAAATTTATACAAATGACCATATGCATATGATGGATATTGATGTCAACACCAAAGTGTTGACTACTTGATATGTATTATATTTACTACAAAATTATATAAGATAATGCTATGTATGAATGAATTTATTGGCTCTGTTCTAAATAAGTAAGTGTGTGCAATTTCTTCTAGTACAGTGCACTGTGAATAAGGACAGGGGATATAATTGCCTCAAGGTGCATCTTACATATACAGATTTCCTTGAAAACTCGTTCCGTAACGAATTCAAAACAGCAGTTGCCATAACGTTTGTCAATTGCTTAAATTCTAAAAAAAAGATATATAAAGTAAGTATTCACACTAAAATGGTTGTACTTGAAAATGTCTAGAGTATTTATAGTGCTAAATCTACATCTAGGGATAATAGTGTTACACACACATTTTAATTTACTTAAACTTAACGGGTCAAACTTTCATCTTCGCGCAAAAACATATATAATTAATGATAAGTGTTAAATGAAAATTTCTGAAAGTGGTAAAATTTATGAAGACTACACAAAAAACAGTGTTGATTTTGTTTTAATTTTTAGAATCAGAAAAACGCACAGAAAATATTCAAGAGTAAGTAAAAACTTATTACAGATAATTAGGTCTTGACTTCATTTGACCTACACGATGCAGTATGAACCACACAATAAGAATTTTTAAAATAATCTACTAACTTTTTCATTATAACAACTCCTTTGAGCACGTATCAGAAATCATTGTTAAACATTAAGCCATAGCGTACATGTAATTACGTTTAACTGAGTCATGTGAGTAACGTGATAATCAGTTAAGCAGCAAATAAAATTTAAAGTTTTGTGTGATTATAATTTAAGACACTGTCGAAGCTACTGTGCTTGTTTACGTATGCTTTGTTTGCTATAATAAGCTTCAGTTATAGCAGAATCCAATCATAAAATATATTTTGGTACAATACAATGCTTCCTTTTTTAAACATACTCTATGGAATGTGATCAACAATGTCTGATTTGCTTCCATGACTGTATTTATTTACATGGTTTATAAAAGTTGCAATTTTCAAGTATGAAAGTGTAAACGTGTTTGTTTTTGTTTATGATGAAATTTATTATCGAATTAATGTTAGGGACTGGTACGGAATATATTCAACCGTCTAAAAGAGATGAATAGGAGTTAAAATAGTGGATGAAATTCAATAATTTTATCTTAGTGATATGTTTCAGTGACTGATACATATATCTCCCCAACTATACTTATGAAGAAGCCACCAGCAGATTTGCTCAGGAAAGTTTCGTTTGCTGTTGGAATTGACGGTGCTAATTTAGGTTCCAACCTGGGTATAGAAAGTACTGTTATCGCAAATATGGTTATTGGTAAAAGATATAACATATTTGAAAAAACACAAAGAATACTGGGCTATTGGGAAATGTTATGTGATCCAGTTACGATCAAACAATTAGTGAAGGCATTGGAAAAAATTGGAGGAAGAGGGTTAGAAACTATTGTTGATTATTACAGGTAATTCATTATATTAATTCATATTCTTTAACTATCGTTTACAATAAATACACATTACTTTTGGTTTATATTTAAAGGGACCGGACATATTAACGGGATATTAAGGCTTGTGAGGGGAATAGCGTTCATTTTCTTCTAGATAAAATTACAGTTTACGCAGCTTAGTATATGTATTTGGTAAAATGGATTAGTAGTCCGCTATATTCTTCATATGCTTATTTTGTACATTTGGTCATTAAAATGGCTACTTGTTTTGTACGCATCACTCAATTGTTTGAAATTTGAAATATTAATATTGTTTCATATCTTACCTTTGACGGTATCATTCTGAATTACAAAACCAGTTTTACCAAGAAACGATGTAAAGGTATATAAAATTTTTCAATGCGGTTAAAAAGATAAATGAACATAAGACAAATTACAGCACCATAATAAACATAGATAACGTTGAGCACCACAAACCCAATGACAAAAGGAGTAAACCCAGGTGTAAAGAAACGTACAATGATACCAGACAAATGATTGTGTTCGCAGTACGAACTTTTCGAAAACAAAAGAGTTATATAAATGAAACTCGAATAAAAACGGAAGTCCTAGATAAAGAACAAAGTTAAAAAGAAATAAACACTCAAAAGATTTTGAAAATCACCAAAAGGTAAAAAAGAGAGAGACGGGAGATAACTAAGAGACAATCAAACTCAAAAGTAAAAAGCAAACTGACAACGGCATGGCAAACAACAAAATATGACGAGAGTTTGGCCTTCATACTGAACATATTCGTCATCTGTAAAACCAGAATAGTCAATCAACTCGTGATTGCGTCTGTAAAATAATTGATGATTTCAACTTCACAACTTTGATAGCTTCCTTGTGAACTGTCACTCCCTATCACGAACATGACGATAGTTTATATGTTAAAGTATTGCCATTTGAATTTCAACATTTGATTAATACTATAAAATAACATAAAGACGAGACATGTCCCTATGTCAGCAGTTTTTCTTGGTGACCTCCTGTAAGAAGTAAATGACAAATATAAAGGAGAAGGTTGGTCATCAGCAGAGCACTGTTCCTCGGGAATGCAGACTGTTGAATGAAAAGCACATCTACATGTTGACCACTATTAAATCACTGAAAACCAAGCATTACATTTTTTTTAAATGTAATATGTAATGATTTGGTTATATTCTATACTGACTGACTTTAAACAGGCAACACTCATTTTTGTAGATTTGTTTAATCAAATCATGTTTGATCCTCATACAACTACTATTCGTGCTTATTACATTTCTTTCTCTTTCGAAAAAATCAACATCTGACTTACCTGTCGTGATTGAACATACCAGAATATTGAGATCGCACGAATTCAGAAAGCGAAATTACGAACCAATAAAAGTTTTTTCTTTCTTTGTGAAACAGTTCTTTCAATCCTTGGCCACACTTAAATCAGTTAAAAAATGTTGCATCTCCATATTGCTGAGACTTAGGAATAAAAATCTAAATCAACCCATTAGAATACTGCAAACAGGAAAATGGAACGTGCTGCAACCAGAGAATTTGACGTCAAAAACTCTTTTTACTGTACTTCCAATAATGATATCGGAAAACAAGATTTGTTGGAGATCATCAATGCCAAGATCAACATGTGCTGACAATGCAACGTTAATAGAACTTGATAACGCAACGTCATTGTGTTCTGTCTTCAATTTCTAAATACTGCATCAGCATCCAATTATTCAACCTAGTTATATGTTCTGATCATATTAACAATTCAAAATAAGAAAACAAGTGTGTGCCTTAACTTTCAAAACTGTTGTTTGCAATTCCATGATATATTTAAATTCAGCTTTTGTTAAACAGCACACTGCATAACTTAGATTTACCTTATATGTGCTAGTGGTCTGTACTTTAAACTGAAACAACATAGTTTAAAATGTTCAAAAGAATCTGTTAATTTATGTAATTAAACACTACAAAATATTTTTTTAAGTTTCAGTAACAAACCAATGAGAAGAGATCGATCAAAGTCATGTCCACTGTTATTTTCGTCACAAGAATATATAACGGAAAACAAAGGTATACAACGCTTATTTTGAAATACATTGCTGTAAACGAATTCCACCACAAAGGTGTAGGTAACAAGCTACATATATAATATATTTGAAATAAGAACATGTAATTGAATAAAAATATTGTTTATTTTTATAAAAGTTTCCCTTGCAGAGATTGAATAAATACTTGGATTATAACTATATGTTCTTCTACTTTCTGTGCTCGCTTCACATATTGAGTTTAATATCTATTTTATTATACTTTATTGGTGATTATATAGTACCTGTCTTCATTTCCATTGAGCTTTATGCCCGGTGGTAGATTTTACATAATTCTATAATCATCTTTACCTTTTTCTTTTGTATTGCGTTTGAATTAAAACAAACTAACTTATTACCTTTATGTATTTAATTGAATTTGTGTATGAATATTTTAAGCAATTTCATGCAAAGGCCAATATTTGCACTTGCTACGGTATCGTACGACCTTGAATAGCAACTTCAACTAAAACATAATACAGATGTATCAATTAAATTATCATCGTTAAGATAAAAATAATGAATATTATCATACAATAACGTTGTTTCATTATTGATCGTTTTCTTGGTATTTTTTTATATGACAAGAAACAAATTAGATGATATAATTTTATTTGTTTATATGCATAAGATGAAATATCATCAAGCTTTAAACTGATTATATAAATTTGCCATTTAGTTTTAATATCTGTTTCAGTTAAACCTACCTGTTATCATTAATTACACATTAACTCCTTCAACATGACGAGTAATAACAAAACTGAAAAAGTCAAAAATATAAATCAATTTGAAATGAAATAAAGCCAAAATATTTTGAAGTAAAATACATGGTCTGTTATCATGTTTATGTTGAGAAACGGAGTAAATATATTATATTCATGCAAATACCTCAGTATAGCAGCTTTGTCTTTTAAAATTCTTTACAGGTAACAACGTATTATACAAACATACATTTTCGAGCGATGGCTTCTTTGTTGATTGCATTGTTGCCAAAGGTATCAACCTGAGAGTGAAAGCAGAAAAAGATGGTAAATAATTTATATTTAATGAAATGTTCAATTATTATCCGCGGTCTAATTGAAAACAACCCAGATTTCATGAAAATTTCGAATTATACGTTACCTTGATGCTAGTATGTTATCAAAGCTCGAACCCACTCTTGTTCCAAATCTAAAAAATCATACACACATTGAACATACTATAGCATGTATATCTCGCGGAGTCATATTTCCATGTTCAGTGCAGCACTCAAATGGGCTCAAAGCATTAATTTGGCTTATGTTTTTAGACATCACAAACTTAAGGACATGTGTTAGCATCGAACTACTATATAAACTATAACTTGATGTAAACCAACGTTTAACCGTGTAACAATCGGTCGCAATTCTTGTTTGTCAAATATTTTATAAAAGAGGAACGAAAGATACAAGAGGGACAGTCAAACTCATAAATCGAAATCAACTGACAACGCCATGGCTAAAAATGTAAAAGTAAAACAGACAAACAATAGTACACATGGCACAACATAGAAAACTAAAGAATAAGCAACAGGATTCCACCAAAAACTAGGGGTGATCTCAGGTGCTCCGGAAGGGAAAGCAGATCCTGCTCCACATGTGGCACCCGTCGTGTTGCTCATGTTATAATCATGTCATAATGAATAGGTGTAATAAGTTTCGATATCAATACAAGTTCTTAGAAAACTACCTTCAACCGAATCATTAATTTGGTATCCTTGTTTTAAGTTTCAAGTAAAATATTCACTGTAAGTGACTTCATCAAATGTTTGGATTTCTATATTTTCTATATCTTTAAAAAAAAATGTTACACCTAGAGGAAGTGTTTTGCAATTGAAATTGACAAATCTATGGGAAACTGCTGTGCTCGACTGCTACACGACTAGTTCTTTTTTTATTTTGAAGAAGATTTCATAGAGAAGGTGACTTTAACTGTCCTTTAAGTTTAAGTTTTTTATGAGAAGAGATGTTTTCAATTACTGTAATAAGTATTAGTATTGAGGAAGGTTACTGCATCTACATCAATGAACTTGGATACCAGAGGGACATTCAAGCTCATAGATAGAAAAAAAAAACTGACAACGTTATGTCTTAAAAAACAAAGTCAATCAGACAAATATTAGTACTCAAGACACAACTTAGAAAACTAAAGAATATACATTATGCAGTTGATACAATATTCTTAGTTTTGCGTATCCTATCATACTTTCCTTGACGGAGAAGTTCTGCTTCGTGGAACTAATTGCCTTAAAGGTTCCAAATAGTAATTGTGTTCCCATAGTTACGATGATTGTTATGAAATATTGATATCTCGAATGACCAGTTTATATTCGACTATATAAAATTGCTTTACATAAAATAATCGGACGGGATAGAAATTAATGTTCAATGTTGAATCTACTCTATTGTTATTTCAAAACTTTCAGGCGAATTCTTTTACTAGTCATTGCACTTTAGGTTGCAGTCTTGTAATTGACTGCTCCATAGACTTATATGCTAAACAGCTGATCTTTGAAAATGGAAAAATAAAAAATGCTACATAGAAAACAAATTTCATGTTCATATCATGTATGTACTAACGTGAAATTGTGATTTAATCGAAAAAAAAGTTGGTCATACCACGAAGAATAAAAAGTTACGTAACCCTGAAGTCAAATTTTTTTTTCTACTTTCTGTTTGCTGTTTTTACTAGGACGCACCACTTCCAGTAAACATGATATCCTTCCACTTTCCTGGATTGATATCCCCAAAAAGATGCAAGATTTTTTTAAAATTTATATATATATTTCAATTCAGCATAAACTATAATCAAACAGAAAAAATTGAGTCCAGAAAAAAATTCAGAAAAAAATGGACTATTTTGTTTCCCTCCATGTTTTGACATGCACCGGAAACTGGAGTTGAAATACAAGACTGGTATTACCAATGTTATTTCAACTGATCGGGCGGAGCTTACGTTTTAATTTGCATGAGGACAGTCGATTTGAAAATGTGTGTGATTACGATGATTGCCGTTATAGTTATTACTGATTTCTAATCACCTATCATTGACCTCAAAGGAATTTACAAAAGAATGACTGGACAATGCATTGATGAGTTTATCCTAAAACACCTATCTATAGATGGACTGGTTTATTATGATCGATCATGAGCAAACTGGATAAACTCCGCCCAGTCAAGTGAAATAAATTGAGTAATACCTTTAGTGATTAACTTTACTAATTTTCAGCAAGGAAAAAAATTCAACAAATAGGTCAAGTGTTGCCGTAATCATTCGTAGGGAGTGAGTGCCCTTACATTAAGGTTTTGTATTACCCTTTTCGCCTTTTGGCTAAACAAAGTATAGTCCACAATATGGAGCATGTCAATTGATGAAGATAGATATACTAAGACCTATGTCAGTGAAACAGGATCTTTAGATCCTATAGTTTTTGGTTGCGACATCACCGAATACGAGTTATTTCCAATCTATACTTTAAATGAGTAAGACGACGGGTGCAACTAGTACACAAGAACTGCTTAATTTTCCGATACAACCGAGTTCGTCGCTTGTTTAGTTTGAAGGGGTTCGTGTTGTGTTTCTTTTTTCGCTTCACTTGTATTGTTTTAAATATTATGAGTTATATTTTTCAATGCCACTGTTAATATAAATGCTTAAATAAGACATCTTCACTTGCGGGTTATTCAGAAAGCAGTTGTTTAGTTTTCTTGTCAAAAATATATATTTTGAAGGAATATGCTTGTTTAGTTTGTGATAGTCCCATCATTTCATACGCACGTTGTAAATAATATAAATTGGATGAGAGAAGTAACAAAATCATCCTCGGGATAACAATATTCTTTCATATGAGTGGCAATTTTCGCATTTAAATTCAAATCAAGACAACTTTTAAGATTAGGAACAATAGATTGTATGTTGTTATAAAATCAGATAAGAAAACGTTTGTTTTCTTCAAAACACATATGCATTGATATTGCAGAATTTATTTCTTTTTTCAATTTCAGAGTGTTCAAATAGATTAATAGACTGTGAAAGTGTGTATCATCGCCATCTTTTATTGCAAAGAAGGATCGACAGCAAATATTACAACTCCAGCAAATTAATAGAAGAGTTAACTGATGCAATACATGCTAAGGATTCGTTGCTATTTCGACATATTCTTGCATATTGGAATCCTTTTAAAAGCGACATAACATTATTAAAACAGATACTGGGTTTGGCAATCAAAAACCAGTGTGGTTGTTGTGCGAAAGCTGTTGCCTGGCAAATAACTAGATTGTTTCTGAAAGAAGTATCAGTGCCTGATCAATGTTGTGATATTTGGCCTGGATTTAGATGTGCATGCAAGTTTTGGAATGCTCGACATGGTGAAGACTCTATTTATTTTTGTTCTCCTGATGTTGTAATTATCGTCGAAGTAAGTGCCCAAGTAAATGAATGCGAACCAAACTCTTTCTACGGAATACCTATTAGGTATGAAAAGCAAATTAGCAACTCACAGGAGGGGAAACTGATAACGGAGAAAATTACAAGTTTGCAAAACCAAGATCCGGAATGGGTTTCTAAAGTAACTGGAATAGATGGTTCTAGAGCAAAACACTATTTTGCACAACATCGGAAGCTCAGTGTTATCTCACCTTCGCCTATAAAATCCCAGGGTTACCCAATAAAACAAATTATTGTTAAAGAACCATGTATTCAGCTTTACTGTCGATTAAAGGGCTACATTCCAGTTGGAGAAGCGCACTTACCATACGAAATAGATGGTATTCCAACAGACATTTTACAAGGATATGCCGAGTTGTTAGTGGAAGACATAAGAATTGGAAGTGAAGTGGGGAGACTAGGTGGGAAAAGTGGAACACTTGGGGGATTTGTACGATATCTTGGTAAAGATGCATTCCTAACCTGTGCACATGTGATTATTGACAAGGAATATCTAGTTACAAAAGAAAATAGACAGAAAATTCATGAAAATACTATAAATGTTTACTACATAAATCAGGGATCTCTTCCTGGTACCAATGCTCTTCCGTGTGGTGAGCTGATAAACTTTGCATTTCCACCAGATGAAAGTGATGGTACAACAGTTGATGCAGCAATCATTCAACTTGACAAAACCTGTGTCAAAATCAATCCCCAAAATATGGTATTTGATCAAAATAGTATAGCCAGGTCAATTACGGATATGGGTAAGATATCTTATGTTTAACTACTGAACATTGAAATTTTTTCTATGTTTTACATCTTCAAACAATTAGTTTTTGTCGTGATACGGACTAAATTTTTTACAAATGGAGAAGGTGCAATTTTGGCATTTTTAAGTTTTCATCAGATGTAATGATTGAAGCTATTCATTTAATAACTATCTTGTCTAAATTTGATTCAATCAAGTCCTATTTGCCAGTCTAAGCGTACGGTTATAAGGCAATGGAGTGTCTAAAAAAAATCACAAAAATGCTGAACTCTGAGGAAAATTCAAAACGGAAAGTCCCTAATCAAATGACAAACACAAATGATAAAACACATCAAACGAGTGGACAACTGTCATATTCCTGACTTGGTACAGTCTACTCAAGGGAGACAAACTTAACCTTATGATTATTCAATAAGATTAAGTTGTAATAGACCTTATGTTTAGCTCACTTGACCAAAACATTTAAGTGTGATTTTGTTATAACTTTGCGTTCATGTTTGATTTTGTTATCACTTTGCGTTTATGTGTGATTTTGCTATCACATGTGTTCATGTGTGATTTTGTTATCACTTTGCGTTCATGTGTGATTTTGTTATCACTTTGTGTTCATGTATGATTCTGTTATCACTTTGTGTTCGTGTGTGATTTTGTTATCACTTTGCGTTTATGTGTGATTTTGTAATCACTTTGCGTTAATCGTCTGTCAATGCGTTGTGCGTGCATCCGTTGTGCTGTGTCTGTAATTTTATAATGTAATAATAACCAATATCTATTTTAGGAATGTCATCGGAATACCTAAATAAATGTTGTTTAGATTATAAAGAAGTTGGAACTATATTAGAATTGCAAATGCGATCCAGTGGATCAGTTTCAGGACTGCAACAATGTCAGGATAAAATAGTAATAGAAAAAGAAAGAAGACAAGAACTTCAAACATTTATTGATTCTGTCAGTGAAATGGTAATCCGTAATCCTAAATCAGATGATATTTCTGAATTTATTCATTTTAAAGAACAAGTTAAAACTGTTGCAGATGGTGAGCTGAAAAGTCCAAGAGTGTTTACCGTCTACAATCAATTATCATTTAGGAAAATTGCTTTTCAGCTAGGTGACTCTGGAACGTGCATTTATGCTGTCGGTCCAAATGGAATAACTGGTTGTATAGGCATGGCAATTGCTTCTCATCCAGCTGGAGGATGCATCGTAACACCAATTAAAGCTATTCTGTCATCTTTCCGAATGTTGTAAATTTGAATATACTGAGAACTCAGTCATATTTTAAATCAAAGAACTTAAAATGTAGTTCAGATGACTATAATGTTTTAAGTATTTAAATATATTTCAATTATTTTCATCATTTTTCAGTACATTTTAATAATTGTCATTCAATTTTTATACTAGCTTTCAAGCAAGCTGTTATCGTCGACCTATATTAGAAAATTAGTCCCTTTTAACATGATGTCATTTCAGTTTCTAGATATTAACGCTTTAAGTCATAATCAAATAGCAATTTGATTTTTTACCATCAACACCTCAAAGATATCAAGAGAGAACGGAACATGACAAACAGTGTGTTCTTAATTCATGAAAATATCATCTTTACTAAATGTACAAAATGATAAAGTTTTATCTTTTTATATAGAGTGTAAGACATGTGATTGAATTAAGTTTAAATTTCAAATGACAATGAATACCTGCTTATTTTCCCCACTATATTTAATTTTTTTTATTGTCAAAGAAGAAAGTCGACAATGGTTAATACACATATTTCTTTTATTTAAGAGATATTATTCCAAATTGTGAAAGCAGCTGAAAGTATTCACAAACAGACGCACTAATTCTTTTAAAAAATACACAATTTTAATTATTTTTTTAGGAGTGCATTAAATGTTTATATTTGTTGTCAGAGCCCTATTGAATTCCGACGTTGACTACTTCTGGTGTGAATAACAAGAACAATTGGACTTTAAACCAGTGCTCAAACTTTAATCTTATAAGATCTGACTCCTCCTTTTTTTACGTCACGAAAGTATATCTCCATGAATTAATTTTGCATCAAAAACTTGTTCCTTAAAAAAACACATTCCCAACTAATTTAATAACCAATCTTTTTAGCTCACGGTGAGCTTTAGCCATCATTTGGCGTCCGTCGTCGTCGGTCGTCGTCGTCGGTCGTCGTCGTCGTCGGTCGTCGTCGTCGTCGTCGTCCGTCGTCGTCTGGTGTAAACTATTTAAAAAATCTTCTCCTCTGAAACCATTGAACCAATTCCAACCAAACTTAAGCTGAATGATCCTTAGGGTATCTAAAATCAATTTTGTGTTTTATTTTCTGTTTCGTCAAAAAACATGGCCGCCATGGCTAAAAATAGAACATAGGGGTAAAATGCAGTTTTTGGCTTATTTCTCAAAAACCAAAGCAGTTAGAGCAAATCTGACGGGGGTAAAGTGTTTATAAGGTAACGTTCTATCAGCCCTAAAATTTTCAGATGAATCTTATAACCCATTGTTTGGTTGCTGCCACTAAATTGGTAATTTTGAGGTAATTTTGCAGTTTTTGGTTATTATCTTGAATACTATATATGATAAAGATAAAGTGTAAACAGCAGATATGTTCAGCGGAGTAAGATCTAAAAACAAGTTTATACGACCAAAATTGGCAATTGACCCCTTAAAGAGTTATTGCCCTTTAAGGACAATTTTACACAATTTGTTTATCATGTTTTCTAATTTAAAAAATCTTCTTTTCTGAAACCACTGAACCAATTCCAACCAAACTTAAGCTGAATGATCCTTATAAAGTTTGTGTTTTATTTTCTGTTTCGTAAAAAAACATGGCCGCCATGGCTAAAATTAGAACATAGGGGTAAAATGCAGTTTTTAGCCTATATTTCAAAAACCAAAGCAGTTAGAGCTAATCTGACATGGGGTTGAAGTGTTTATAAGGTAAAGTTCTATCAGCCCTGGAATTTACAGATGAATCTAATAACACATTGTTGGGTTTGCTGCCGCTAAATTGGTAATTTTAAGGAATTTTGCAATTTTTGGTTATTATCTTGAATAGTATTAATGATAAAGATAAGCTGTAAACAACAAAGTAAGATCTACCAATAAGGTCATATGACCAAAATTGTCAATTGACCCCTTAAAGAGTTATTGCCCTTTAAGGCCAATTTTACACAATTTGTTTATCAGGTTTTCCAACACGATTAAGGCTCTTGAGAGCCTCTTGTTCTTCGTTGTTGGGAATAGAAAGATTGTATCACCTTCATGATTGGGTTTTAAATGTCTCTTTCTTTTCACAATGTTTTTTTATTTGAAACTCCTTTAAAAACTATGAAACTAAAAGTCCCTTTCGGGATTGTAGACAGATAAGATTTTACATCTTCATCCTTATAAGAACGCAGTGAGAGAGAAACTATTCAATAATACATAAACGACACTCAAGTCTATAAACTTCTTTGTATATCCTACGTCAACAATTCATTTGCATCAAGATGTATCTGAAATGGATATCCTTATGACATTTGCCGCTTCTGTTTTTTTGTTGAAAATGAGACATATTTACCACGTCACTTTTTAGTTGACATATCTCAATCATGAAAAGTACAGTAAAGTTAAGTTGGTCAGCATTAAACCTATGACATATGTCATCGCCCATTAATATTACCAATCATGTATAACTACAACTTAACAATTAACATAGTTAATGCGCTCAAAACTACTTGTTAAGGGTCTCGCTATAAACTCAGTTAGGGTTAAAGAATGAAAGCTTACATGAATAACAAGTTGACTTACAAAGATCTGGTTTATATCTTATCACTTAATCAGCATGCACAAATTCATTATTATTAGAATATCCTTTCTATTGTACATGTATGCATAGCACTAGTTATTGTCGATTTTGCATTATCATATCTTGTATAGTAATTTTTCCTTTTCACAATATAAAAACTAGCACGATTTGTAGTGTTAAAGGCTTTAGTATATGTAATACACCCATGTAATTCGAGTATTAACATGTAACATGTTTATATGTTTTATACAACAACTATTATACTATTGTCAATATAATGGAATTCTATGAGACAGTTATTCAAGTGAGCGGATAAGCTAGGTATCCCAAAGGAAATGTCATTTTCAAAAACATGTCAGCTGTTTGTCATTCGTTCGATGTGTTTTAGCTTTTGGTTTTGCATTTGATAAGGAACTTTTCATTTAACTTGGAGTTCCGTATTTTTTTTATTTTGCTTTTAACATTACTTAAGAAATGTATCTTTTTTGTTGATCATGATACTCACTTTAATATTATCAAAGGCTAAGTAACATTCCAGGTATAGACGCACTAGGGTGGGCTATATGTCACATAGAACACTCGAGAAGGTAGCACATACATTTGTATTTTAAGCAAAATATTCCATACGCATAGACGTTACTTTGTTAAAGGATAAATATTTGGGTAATTTTGGTATCTATCGAAGCATTGCATAATGATTTTAGGGACTTGCAGAATGTAAATGTTGATCACAATATAGATATACATATTTGAATAAACATTTTTGATTGATAATCAGAGTCGGAAAGTTAGTATTAGAAATTATATTTTACCAGACAGTATGGAAAAAGGTACATATTAATATACAAAAAATATGTGCATTGGTATAATTTGAGCATTGACAAATTGATGAAATGCCAGCGTTTAAGAATTTTGAGTGACAAACATGTCAAACAGAAAACGACCTTACTCCTGTCCTTTTCCATTTATTTTTTAAGTTTCAGACAAGACTAAACTTTCATTTAGAAGAGATGTATTCACAATTTATTTCAGAATAGATTTAAGATTACACAGAGTGGTTTGGGACCAATGTAATAAAGATATTGTATAATAATCGTAACGTAAATTATATTGTATTATTTGCAGATATATAAATAGCATAGCAAGGTATGTCTAGTTTGTTCTACTTAAAAGAATGGAAAATCCTCACAACATCTACATCTACATAATACTTTTTAACTTCAATATGTTGAAGATTACAAGAAGGCACATACTAGGGAATCAAATTTTAAAATCTAAACATATTAACAATAATTTCAAAAACATTTTTTTAAATGTTTTGGTATCTAGATAAAACGTGATTTGATTTAGCAATATATATGTAGTTTTGCACCAGACTTAAATGCTTCTAAGTTTGGGCTACAGGCTACTTTGTATGGTTAAGAATTCAACAACCTTATTGTTTCGGGGAAAAATTAATATAAATGGTTATTTGTGGGAGAGAATGGCTGTACAAATTTATGTTCTTTTGATGGTATTTATTGATTGGGATGGATACTAATTGATGTTGAATTTTGACAACCTTTCAATACATATATAAGTTTGATCCATGCAGAATTTTTAAAAAGGTTTAGATCATAAAATGTAAGTCGACCTTGTGGTTTTAAAATGATTAAATTATTTCGTTTTTCTGTACGTAATTATACTATTATAAACTATCTACATAACACATGAATTATTGTCATTAACGTTTATTATATATTACGCTGTATAATCATATCTACTTATTATATAACATACGCTGTATGTAAATGTATATTCACCTCTTGCAGACTGTTTGTTATGAAGAGAATTAAGCATTTAATCTTTTAAAAAATAAAGACAACCTGTAAAACAGTATATTTTAATTTCAGGCAAAACATGTTATGTGAGCAACTTTCAACGTGTACACTTGAGACCAGAAGTGTTTCTAAAATTATGTTTGCTACTATATAATTAGCAGACAAGAAGAACTATAGTTACGGTATTTCATTCATGTTATCAATCTTGACACCAATCGGCGAGTTAGTTACACGACAAAAAAATCAACCGTAAAATATGTATTATCTGACTTGCATACCCTAAAAGTTATTTTTTTCTGCAAAGATTTTTAGTAAATGTGTTCTTTTGGTACCAATCAAATTAATTTAAAAAAGTGAACATATATTCAGAAACTTGCTTTCTTTCTTTTGCCTGACAATACAAATTTTTCTTAGAAAACGGAGAATAAGAAAATCATTGCTTTCGAATAATTCAATACCCTTATGAGTTGAAAAGGAATTAAAATATGGTCATGTTGGTCGTCTTTCTAACCGAAGAACAACCAGAGTTAGACCTCCATTTGGCGGTGCGGGATGTATAAGAGCGGGACGGTTTAGTTCGCAAACATGTACGAAAAGAATGGGGACGCCGAATTCCTTGTGTAGAGGGTGTCACGCTCTCTGAACATTTAAAACTATAACAACAACTCAATTAGGGGTCGTATGTGGTCTATTGCAAAGCAAAACTTTTGTCCCTTTCCACTTTACCCTTTTTTTCTTGTTGCAGTCTGAATTTCATCGCCTGTTCTCCACGATAGTTTTTTTTACTGGACCTATTCATTATTTGTTTTGTTAAGTTGTTGTGGTCCTGAAAATACATGCAACTGGATGTTACGCAAATATATTATTATGAATAAAACAATAAAAGACGAAAACACTTGATATACAGCAACAAACGAGAACTACAGAAATGCAGGTTTCTGACATAGGACATGAAAATAAAGAATGTGATCAGATATTAGAGTAATCGCAATTACTGAAAGATAGTTGCAAGCAACTAATAAATCATGTATAAAAGATAAAATACCAGTTATCAGTTAGTACACATCCAACATCAAATGGATTTTATGTTAAGATATCATTAACAGTCACAGACAATAGTGATCGCGTAAAATATCAAAATATAGATATATACAGTAGGTAGGACCGTGAATGAGTATAACTAAAATATAATTTTGCATCGTTAAAATCAATATTCAAATATCTAGTATCAGTATTGATTTGATAACCTTTTACGATAGGTTTGAATAAAGGATCGATAATTTACACTGATCGTCTCTAAATTAACGGGCTCGATAAACGACATCACAGTGAAAATGAGATTATGCTCACTCACAATAATCTTTGAAAGATTTGGTAAAGTAATCTGTGAGAAAAAAAATCTTTAACTTAATTATTAACCAGTCAAATAAAGATTAGATAAAAAGGGGCTCTACAAATACATGCATAGCTAACTAGAAGGGATATATAAACAGATGCCTGTCCCAAGTAAGGATCCGGTGATTCAGTGGTTGTCGTTTGATACTTTTATAGGTGTTTTTTTTTCGTTGTTTTTATTTACATAAATCGAGCAGTTAGTTTTCTCATTTTAATTGATTTTCTTTTTTCATTTCAAAGCCTTTTATACCTTGCGATGCGGTATGGGATTTGCTCATTGTTAAAGGTAAAACGGTAACCTATAATTATTAACTTCAATTTCAGTTGTTCTATTGTGGTAAGTTGTCTCATTGACAATCGTACCACATGTTCTTGGTTTTATAGTGTTGACACGAAATAATTACACGTTATTACTGGAGACCACAATATTGTCAATAACACTTCCCTGCGAAATTTGTTATCCGAAGGTCCGAAATATCGTGAGCCTAAATCCATCAATTGGAAATACAACTTCAAAATACTGATGGTCGGGGAAAGAAGTTGTACATACTCTTTCCGAATGAATTATAAAGGCTGTGAGGTCGTTGATACAAATTCGAATTCAAAAGTAAGTTGGTCTATCAATACCCACGCTACATCAATTTTTTAAGACTCAAATGTTGCAAAACACTTGTCCTACCTTTATGACAAATATGTTGTTGTCCCTGCATACAAAGCCCCAAACAACATCGTTTTTGTGTGAAAATATCATTACAGAAACTGCTTGATAAATGAATTAGGCATTGACAATTCACTTGGAAACTCAACATATACCCTCACGACACTTACTTAAGAGAAAATCCTGGATAATCATAGGTCTGTTCTATGTTTCCTTGGAATTTCAACCAAAGATGAAGAACTGGATCTTCCATCACTGTATTGAAAACATAAGCTACAAACAACGGTATATTGCTGGGTCTTCCAAGTGCTTTACAAAACTATTAACATCTATTTTATCAGCAATCAAAGCTGGGATCCAAAGTTATTTTGAAACTGCCTATTCTAGAGGTGGCGTGAATCAGATGTAGATACTAAAAAAATCCAAAGATCTTCTAGAGTACATACAATCTGGGACTCTCATCTTGCAATAGTATTAAAACATTTGACTTTTCTACACTTTACCACAATTATACCTCATTCAAAACTAAAAGACAAATTGAAAGAGTTTGTATTACGTACTTTGTCTTGTCTTTAGGGAGGAATAAATCCTACATTGTAAAGATTCACTCTGATTAAAAAAAAAACTTCTCTGAAACTGACATTATCAAGATTATTTATCATTATTGAACGAATCTATCATATCGAACTAAAGGTAAAGGAAACTACAGATACAGTTATATATGCCTCATATCTTGACTTACATCTAGATATTGACAATGAGGATCGGTTGAAAACAAAACTTTACGACAAAAGAGATGATTTCAGCTTCCCAATTGTGAACTTCCCATTTCTATGTAACAACATTCCAGCAGCGCCTGCATACGGAGCATATGCTTCCCAATTGATACAATATTCCTGGGCTTGTATTTTCTATCATGATTTCCTAAATAGAGGATTGCTGCTCACAAGGAAGCTATTAAACCTTCGTAAATTTTACGGACGCCATCACGAGTTGGTTGACCGTTATGAAACAACCGTTTCACAGATGATATCGGATATGTTTCTTATGTCGTAACCAATACCCTTCCCTTTTCACGAATGTGACCTACCGAATTAGACTATGTACCGGATTTGTAATAAAATAATCAACACGACGGGTGCCACAGGTGGATCAGGATCTGCTTATCCTCCCAGCGCACCTGAGATCACCCAAGTTTTGCAAGGGCTCGTGTTGCTTAGATTTATTTTTCCAAGTTGTGTCTTCTGTACTATAATTTGTCTGTTTATCTGTTTATTTTTAGCCATGAAGTTGTCAGTTTATTTTCAATCTATGAGTTTGACTGTCCCTCTGGTATCTTTCGTCCCTCTTTTGCACTTTTTTGCAATCATGACACTACGACATTAACGTAGTCATCTTAAAAACATGTATGATTTATTTGTGTTAATCATTTTTTTTAATTTAGCAAATTAAATAATGTTAAACCTAAACTTAAAAATAAGCATTTAAGTATCCTTACATTTAAACACTATGAGATTTGCTCATTGTTGAAGGCATGACGATGACCAATAGTTGCTTACTTTCTACGTCATTTTGTCTGGTGAAGAATTGTTTCAATGGAAATTATCCCGCATCTTCTAAATTCATAAAGAGAAAACCAGAGAAGTACTGATATTTGGTTCACTAAAAGAGTAAAAGGAATGAAAGGTTCTGAAACAGAAGAAACAAATATAACCAATCGAGACAGAAATTATTGATAAAAGAGACATAAAAAGGTGATGGGGGTATACGACGATGAAGCATCCACTATAGGTCTGAAAACAAATTTAAAGTTCAAAACACGATCTACGACAGCACACATGTCTATTTATTGTACATGTACACTTTACAAAGCTAAACATTGATTTTTTTTCTTTAAAAGCGATAATAAATTTTAGAGACCTGCACTGACCAAAATAACATCCCTAAAGTACAAAACGAGTAAGTGTGAACTTAGTACAGTCAATGGTGATATACGTGACGCCGGCAGATCAACACAGTGATGGTTAGACTGATCCATGTAAAAATAAGATGTGGCATGATTGCCTATGTGACAACTATTCACCAAAGTGCAAATGAAGTAAATGTAAGACTACATGTTTATAGTTTCAGCTCTGCTCTTAAAAACTTTGAGAAACCGATACAGCGCTTGATAAGAAGGAGAATGTAGAACTGGTTGGAATGTTCAGCAAAACATAAGTTTCATAATAAAACTTCATTAAATGTTTCAAAAATAAATTTCTATATTAAAAGTATCAAAATCAAATAACAAACGAAATATTTACAAACATTCCCTCAGTTTAATCATTTAATCGTTTTTGTTTTTATGTGTTTTTATCATTTATTTCCCTTGTAAGGATTGGTTATAGATTCGTCTCGAGAGGTTATTGCCGGGGGTTTCAACAAAAGCTATGGTATAATTTACGAAACACCACAAAACTATCCAAAAGATATGAAATATCTGTTTTAACCTATCGCATATATTGCTGTTTAAAAATGTGTATTTCATATATTTTTGTTAGTTTACTTTAAAAATACTTTTATAAGAATCAGCCAAATTACCCTTTTTGGACCTTACGCATTTAGCTCCGCCTTCTTTCTGAAATAAACATGAGCTTCTGAAACAGCGGGAACATCAGTTAGACAAGATTTGTCGACAGCAATGGATGTACATCTACATTGGCGACGGGTAACGTTACAGACAAAAGAAATTGGGTGTTCTGCATATGGCTGCAAGAGATATTTTAAAAGTTTTCCGGAACCCCAGATTAAAAGTTAAACTGCAAAGAGTTAGTGTATTTTTTTATTTTATCAAAATGTTAAATGTTCGAAATGTTTAAATTTTTATTGTTAAATAATTTTATAATTCTGTGGAAATTTGAATCTCAAGAATCTTTTAGTGAGTTTGGATGAATAATTCCACGTTTTAATTTGTACCAGAAGCCCAAGTCACGCATTAATTAACAAGGATTTCAAAATATCCTCGATTAAAATCGCATGTGATGTATATTCTAGATAATTTAAACAAATTAAAGAAACCTATGTTCAGCTTCATTTAAAGGTACCTATCTATTTTTAATTCTCAAACATAATTGTTATTACTTATTAATAAGCAACCTCGTTAACAGTTTAGATTTATATCAAATCGGATGAGAATCCAGGATTTTTAAAGGGGGAGGGGTCTAGCAAGTCAAATATATTTAAAAAAAAAAAAAAAAAAGGACTACGCATCAACCATACATGAAGCTCCTTGAATAGGGCGTGCCCTCCGCTCCCTTCTACCAAAAAAAAAAAATCTGTCTCGGCAATTTTAAAACCTTTTACCCAATATATTCATGTAGCTGTACAGTGGAGGCTATGGGACTACACTCTAAGTAGACATCTGAATCACCGAAAATCAACTTATATTTTCATGTATGATGTATGCCACTGCTGGTGGACGTTTCGTCCCCGAGGGTATCACCAGCCCAGTAGTCAGCACTTCGGTGTTGACATGAATATCAATTATATGGTCATTTTTATAAATTTTCTGTTTACAAAACTTTGAATTTTTCGAAAAACTAAGGATTTTCTTACCCCAGGAGTAGATTACCTTAGCCGTATTTGGCACAACTTTTTGGAATTTTGGATCCTCAATGCTCTTCAACTTTGTATTTATTTGGCTTTTTAACTATTTTGATCTGAGCGTCACTGATGAGTCTTATGTAGACGAAACGCGCGTCTGGCGTATAAAATTATAATCCTGGTACTTTTGATAACTATTGATAATTAAATTTTAACAAATTTTTACCTTCTTTTAAATTTGTTTTTGACAATGTTTTGTTCATTTAAAAATATAGATTATTATTAAATGCGGTTCCTTCAACCAACATACGTAATGAATCTCAAGACTTTACACCGTTTTTTTTAAATTTCATATAATGAAAGTTTGTTGCCTATAATTAAAATAATAACTAAAAGAGGGACGAAAGATACCAAAGGGACAGTCAAACTCATAAATCTAAAACAAACTGACAACGCCATGGCTAAAAATAAAAAAGACAAACAGAAAAACAATAGTACACACGACACAACATAGAAAACTAAAGAATAAACAACACGAACCCCACCAAAAACTAGGGGTGATCTCAGGTGCTCCGGAAGGGTAAGCAGATCCTGCTCCACATGTGGCACCCGTCGTGTTGCTTAAGTGATTACAAATCCGGTAAATAGTCTAATTCGGTAGGTCATATTCATGAAAGGGAAGGGGATTGTAGTTACGACGTAAGGAACATATCCGATATGTTTCGGGATTTTTTGCTTATACTATTAAAGCATGGGTCCCTTTTCAAAAGTCTCCCAACTATTTCCTTGATTTAGCAAGGTATTCTTTGATATTTTTGTTACGTTTATACGCTATGATAGGCACTTGGGTGAAGATTTCACTACATTGTTTGTCTTTTTGCAGTTTGCTCCAATGTTTTCTTATAACCTTACTAAGGTTTTTTACCATTGGATTATATTTAGTAATGAGAGTGAGTGGGACATTCTTTGTCCTATCGGCCTTTAATAATGTTGATTTTCTGCTTGTGGTATTTTTAACGTTTCTAATAACATTCTCTGTTTTATTTTTACAGTATCCTCTTTCAACTAACTTATCTTGTAAGTTAGTTAAATGTCTATCTAACTCATTGGTGTCACTATTATTTCTAATATGACGTATAGATTCACACACTGTAATACTTGTGAATGTGTGTTTCGGATGTGCACTAGTGATTGGTAAATATTGATACGTTTCAGTTTTTTTAATATGTGATTTAACATCAAGGATGTTATTATTATGGAATCTTTCACCTTTGTACACTTCGGTATCTAAATAGGTCATACTAGAACTAGACACCTCAAATGTGAATTTAAGTAGAGGGTCAATTTTGTTCGCTATGTTAAAGAAATCTTCAACCTGTTTTAATGTGCCTGTGAAGACCATAAAACCGTCATCCCTGTATTGACAGTGTAATTTGATGTTTTCTCTCCATTGGAACTTATCTAAAATATTTATTAATAGTACAGACAGATGTAAATCTGTGCATGTAGGAGAAAATATACCACCCATAGGCGCTCCTATAATTTGTTTGTATAATTGTCCATTGAATTCAAATTCATTGTTTCTTAGTATCAATTTAACAAATGCCGTTAAATCTTTTTTGTTGGGAATTTTTAAAGTATATTCTTGTGTGTCAATTGACTCTAATGCATTGATTACCGTTTCTTCTAAGTTATCAATGTTCATATTTGTGTACATAGACGTTACATCATAGGCAATAAGAATGCAATCTTTCCTGACCTCATGTGACTCTATTCTATTAATAAAGTCTTTAGTATCTTGAATGTAAAAGTTATGCCTCTTCAGTAATGGTTTTAAGATTAGATCCAGTAATCTTTCAATGCGTCTCGTGGGAGAGTTACACTTATTGATGATTGGTCGGTAAGGAATGTTTATGTTTCCAACTATTTGACCAGTTCGAAATGCCTCATTAATTATTTCTAGATTAATTTTATGAATTTTTGGAAGAAGGTACATGTGTCCGTGCTTTGATTCGTTATTATTCTTCAAGAAATTATAAGTTTGTGAATCTATTTCTTTTTTCCTATATAGATCTTCAACAATATTGTTTATAGATTTGACAACAACGTTAGTAGTTGGTTCATTTATTTTCAAGTAATGATTACCGTTAAGGTGACTTGTTCCTGCTTTGATGTAATCGATCTTATTAGCGTCTACTGTTGTGTTATTTTTATCGGCTTTAGATATATAAATGCTGTCATTATGTTTTAGTTCTGTTAGAGCTTTACGTTCAAGTTTTGACAAATTGTCTCTAAATTGTTTAACCTCCAGTTTTGATATATCTAGTTTTGTGTCAATTAAGTAATTTTCTAGGGCAATATTTCCCCTGGGTGGTATATGTCCAGATTGCAAATATAATGGATGAATATGTTTCTTGTTGTTTTTTCCAGAGTAATGGAATTTACATCTCATTTTTCTAGCTAGCTCATTAAAATCCATTAATATTTGTTTTCGTAGATTATTATGTTTTGGATTAGGAATAAATTTCATTCCCTTTCCTAATAGGAGGAGTTCATTTTTCGTCAATGACTTTGTTGACAAGTTCAGAACGAATTTTCTATAAGACTCAGCTCGAGTCGCTTTTTTGTTTTTTATTTGGGACCTCAATTTGTCCCGTTTTCTGCATTTTTTCTTTTTATCAGATTTTTTAAACGATCTGTTCACCATGTTTTCACCAAGAAAATGAGAACATGTCGGGCAGAAAGGATAAGGGAGGAGTTACCTGTAATTGACATGCGCAAAATATTACACCTTACCAATAGAAAAAAAGAGAAGCACAGAGTAGTTATATAATGATTTAATAGATCCAAGACAGTGCAACAATAATATCCCATAGCGAAAAAAATATATGCACACGACAGAGATATTAAAGTCTGGAAATAAAATTCATTAAAGTTTTCACTAGAACTAAATAAAATGTACTGTATCACTCACGTATACTTCGAAAGACTAATCCTGCTATTACTAATCAAAGGGAAAGAATATAACCTTAAAGTTGGTATACTAGTCGCACTTTCGGAAACAGTTTAGAACTTTCTTTTAAATTTGTCCTTGGGTTTGTAAGCACCCTGGGCTGGCTTTCTATTGATTGTCTCTTTGTAACGACGGAGTTTTTCTTTGTATTCCTCAATCAGTTCTTCCACAATTTTAAAGAACTCTCTCCGCTCTGTGTACCGTCCAGCTTTCATGAATTCTTCATCTAACTCCTGCATCCTTAAGTCTAGCTCCTTAGAGACTTCTAAGATGTTTTTAGCTATCATCTCAGAAAGTTTGCATAATGTTACTCTTCGTAACTCTGTGTTCATGGTGCGTATCTCGTCTTTTACTGCTTCCTTTGTTGGATGTTCCATCATTCTAGGGGTGAACGAAAGTTCAATCCTCATGTATGGTGGTAGTTCTCGGGCCCCTTTTGCTAAATTTAGTCCTTCCTGAATAGTATTGAGGTTGTACTTAACATTACTCAGCCTTCTTAGTTCTTCCACTGTCCTGGCAATGGTTGGACTTTGTTCAATAGGTTTGGTATCACTGGTTGACTCACTAAAGCTCGGTCGAACCATTTCTTCTTGTGCACTTGGTATGTCTTCATTGTAGTCATTAGATTTGTTTGTAGTATCCATTGTTTTAGAGAGTTTCAATTTCAGCATATACTTCTTCGAATTCGGATTTTAACTGTTCTCACACTGAGCCACATATAAATATCTGTGTGTGGTGGTCTGTTTTACTTAAACTGTCAAAGACAGTGTTTATTGTTTCTGGATTGCATAAGGTTACTCTTCGTAACTCTGTGTTCATGGTGCGTATCTCGTCATATTCTAATCCACACACATTATATTATTAAATATAGGGACAACGGAGTTGGTGTACGTGGGTTCGATTCCCACCCTATAGGCATTCATGTATACCGGTTGGTGCAAAGCGGGCAGTTAAGCTTAGTGGCCCCACATTGACTCTGTTGTTCATATGTCAATTAAAAAATTCAGACGGCCTCAATCAGGTTTTGTTATATTTGTTATTCTCGTGGGATTTTGTCTATGTATGTTACATTTTAGTGTTATGTCGTTGTTCTCCTCTTATATTTAATGCGTTTCCCTCGGTTTTAGTTTGTTACCCCGATTTTGTTTTTGTCCATGGATTTATGAGTTTTGAACAGCGGTATACTACTGTTGCCTTTATTTGCCATCTTTGTTTTTCTTTTCGAAAATCATACACAACAGACCATGGTATAATTGTGAAAATTATACCATAGATAGCTATGGTATAATTTTCGGTTATTGAGATTTATACTCTTGTTGCATTCCAATAGGTTACATTGTACAGCTATAGGTTAATGTTTTTTTTTAATTTTTAAATCATTGAAGAAATCACATAAATTTGATGCTGTGTATTGTATTAAGGATGTACTTAGGTGAGGTTAGGTAAAAATTAAGAAATTAAGAAATTAAAATTGATACTGTAAGCTGGTAGAGCATCAATTAAGGATAACGATAAGCTAAAAATATTGATAGGTCATGGACCTCCTTTTCGAGATATTTGAGATTTAAAATATGGCGAGAAAAGGCTGACTCGGACTTTTACCATATATTTGCATTGGTATTATTTGGGTCTCAAAACAAAAAGAAAATCAAGAATTTTCTAAAACTTTGATACATGACCTTTCATGAGCTATTAAGTCTTATATGAAAAATAAATGGGTGTTATGGGGCAAAATATTTTACATTGTATTGTATGGAAAAACACCAAGGAGTACGAACATTTGACACAAATTCCAAAACCTCACCTAAGTACATCCTTAAACTTTGAAATTCATCAATGATCTAACGAGCATCCAACGGCTGGATAACTTATTAAATCAACGCAGTTTTCTGCATAACTACATGTATTTTATGTAACACTCCGTGCAATGTAGTACAAACAAGAACCATCTTTAAAAAGATATCCGACGTATTTAAATTTGAGTATATATTTAAAACTATCATTTCGATAACCGTCATAAGCACACAGATACCATTTTTCTCTGTTTGTGTTCAGTATTCTCGGTCCTCGTATCTTTCTGTTTACATTCACCAAAACCCCGCGGAAATCTCACATGCGTAGGTGAGTTCTAAAAGTCATGTACGTTCGTACAACAAAGTTTACATTAAAAATTATATAATTGTCCCGAATAAACAGCTGTCACGGATGCAAAGAGCTATTGGAGAAACAATTATTTTAATAAAAATATAAAATCTTTGTAAGATCTAGTTCAAATATTTATAGTTTTTCACTTGCTTTCCATCACGATATAATTAACGAGACGTTTTTTTCAAACACAACCAAATCACCCACCATGACAGCATTTTGTCCAATCACAGAAAGGATTTTCGAGCATGCGTATTCTGTTGCCATAGTAAAGCGTCCTTAAGTTCAAAGGGCACAAACCGAAACTATACCGACTACGTCGGAAAATATCTCTTCACACAAGAAATAATTACGAGGCCACATTCATAAGAGAATCCCAATTTAATGCCAAAGGCATAATCTTGTAACACATTTCAAATTCATTTTTCAATAGGATAGTTATAAATATTCGAACTCGAATAATCTTGCGTTAGTTTGCATGTTTTTTACATGAATCTGAAAATTTATTTTATGTATGTAGTATAATTAACAAATAAATTATTTTTGTAGACCCGAATGCTTTTACTTCACTACACCTCCTGGCGATTTTACAACAACATGTATGCCGTTTGTGAGGTCAGATTTTGGTGTGGAACCCGAATATGTTCCAGGTATGAACTTCATAGTACAAAACAAAATTATACCGAACGGACGCACAGACTAGAAAACACAATGCCCATAAATTGGGCATACAAAATTATTGTTGAAAGTGAAAGTATTGAATTGGCCAAAATGAAAGTAGGGTAGAGATTTAAGAGAGGCAGGACTTTTTCGGGACGTCGGGTTCGGGATTGATCCTTACCGGATGCGGGAATATTTTTTTTCGAATTTCGGGATGTCGGAATATGAATTTCGTTAAAATATGCACCCGGGATTTCAAGTTTTTAAGCCGGGGATTTTAGGCTTAGGGCCCCTCCGACCACCCCTCAAATTACCCTTGGTCATTTATACAATGAAGATTCAAAACCTACCATTGTCATGTTGATAGGGCTCTCAAAAGGAAAAGCACTGATGAATTGGTCTAGAAGCATATTTTATTAGAATAATAATGGTCTATAAGCAGTTTCATTTATTTCATGTTTGAAGCGGTGCCAATTATTAATTTAATTTGACTTTGACCAAAAAATGCATTGTAGCAAAGTTGAAGAATAAGTTATAAATATTTCATATCTTTTGGACTGTTTTGTGGTGTATCGTAAATTATACCATAGCTTTTGTTGAAACCCCCGGCAATAACCTCACGAGACGAAGTCGAGTGAGGTTGCCGAGGGGTTTCAACAAAAACTATGGTATAATTTACGAAACAACACAAAACTTTCCAAAAAATATGAAATATCTGTTTTAACCTATTGTCTCTTTCGCTGTTTAAAATTGTGTATTTCATATATTTTTGTTTGTTTACTTCGAAATTATTTTAATAAGAATCTGTAAAATAACCCTTTTCGGACCTTATACTTAAGGCTCCGCCTACTTTTTAAAACTAGCACGGGCTTCAGAAACAGCGGGTAATCAGTTTGAAAAGATTTTTCGACAGCGATGGATGCATCTTTACATTGGTGACGAAAAAAACTGTTTTAGATGTTCTGGATAAGGACACAAGAAACTTCTAGTACAGATATCTGATATTTTGGAAGATTGCTGCAATCCCAAACTTATGTACAATTGAACTACAAAGGGTAGGTTTTTTTAATTTTATTATTTGTTTTCAAAATGTTCGAAATGTTTTAATTTTTTTATATTGATTAATGATTTTGAGGAAATTAATTTCACAAGAATCTGTCTGAGAGTTTGTATGAATTATTTCACGTTTACCTTGAAACCAGAAGCCCACGAGGGAGGGTAGGAGGGGTCCTGATCCCGCAATCCCGGGCTTAAAAACACGAAATCCCGAGGTCCTGAAATTCGAAAAAAAGAATTCCCAGATCCCGAAAGGATCAATCCCGAAATCCCGAGCTTAAAAACACCCGATCCCGGAGTCCCGATAAAGGTCCTATCCCCCTCGCCCATGGCGTACATTAATAATTAAACGGGATTCCAAAATGTTCACCATTAAATTCATTGACATGCGACGATATAATTTAAAAAAAAGAAGAAATAGCTCATTTAGAGCTGGGAACAGTATATCTAATATATATATATATATATATATAACATATATATATATATATATATATATATATATAAGTACGTCTGAGTCAGTGACAACTCTACAACAGATGTATCCATCGGATCGCCATCAATGATGGTGATACATGGCTGTGTACATAATGTATATACAACTCGTCTAAACATCAACCCAACAATGTTAGATCTGTAAATTTGCTTTCGCAAATTTTTGGTTCTTCCCTCGCCGGGATTCGAACCCATGCTACTGTGATAGGAAAGGTAACACACGGCCAGCGAAAGCTCTTATTTTGAGAGCCCAGGTGGTCGTGTGGTCTAGCGGGACGGCTGCAGTGCAGGCGATTTGGTGTCACGACATCACAGTAGCATGGGTTCGAATCCCGGCGAGGGAAGAACCAAAAATTTGCGAAAGCAAATTTACAGATCTAACATTGTTGGGTTGATGTTTAGACGAGTTGTATATATATATATATATATATATATATATATATTCCTGTTTAGTTATAAAACGCTATCTAATTTTAATGGTCAAACATAGAGTAGCCTCATTTAAAGTCTAGATGTCAGCAGTGTTTAATAAACCGGGTGTGGATCAAACACTTTTAAAGCGGGGGTGGGGGTAAAGCAAGCCAACATTTGAAAATACTATTAAATAGGTTATTTGTTTACCATATTTAAAGTTCTTTAAAAGGGGCGTGCTTCCTGTCCCCTCCATCCCCTAAAAACTAACCCGCCTTGCCAAACAAACGGTTAGATGTGATTCATGTAAATGTAGCTGTACAGTGGAGCCTATAGAAAGTTTACCATTTAATAACCGAAAATCAGCATATTTTTAAACTTTATTTGTTTGTTCTGGGAGCGAATCTTGGTTCATTTAAAATATAGGACAACAGAGTTGGTGTATGTGGGTTCGATTCCCACCCTAAGCAATCATTTATTTCAGCTGGTGCAAAGCGGGCAAATTAGCTTAGTGGCCCCACACTGACTTTGTTGTTTCTATCAAAAAATTCAGACGGCTGCGGCTAGGTCTTGACAATGTTTTTCTTTTGAATACCTGATACAACAAAACCATGGTATAATTGTGAAAATTATACCATGGATAGCTATGGTATAAGTTTCGGTTATTGAGATTTATACTCGGGTTGCACTCCCATAGGTTACATTGAACAGCTATAGGTTAATTATGGTATAAGTCAAGAAACACGAAAATAATTGAATTTAACAGAAAGGAAACAAATAACGGACTTGCGAAAAAAGGGAGAAAGCTTTTGATACCGTATATGGAATTCTCCAGACATAATATCTTTTAAAAAATTTCATCCTACAACAGTTTACAAGCTGTATATCTGCCCGCAATTTCGCGGGTGTGTTCTAGTTATTGTTGCAATTGATGACTGGATGACAGTTGAAACGTTTTTTACGTTCTAAAGAATGCTTTAATTATAGATTGACATGATCATGAAGACTAGTAATATAAGTAAATAAAGGGGGCATGGTCGTATATCCTGGCTCATAAGGGAAAATAATAGCCTTTTAGATTTTTCACCACTTTCTTAAACTGCCTAAAATTCTACATACATAAAAGAGGGACGAAAGATACCAAAGGGACAGTCAAACTCAGAAATCTAAAATAAACTGACAACGCCATGACTAAAAATGAAAAAGACAAACAATAGTACACATGACACAACATAGAAAACTAAAGAATAAACAACACGAACCCCATAACTGAGGTACTTTAATTTTCAGAAATGAATTTGAAAATGTATCATGACCGTTTTTTTGTTTTGCTATCTTTAAAAACCTAAGACTTTTATGTCTTTTATCATGCAGTGAATACAAAATTTTTAAAATTCTCAAAAATTATTTTTCACCCAGTATGTAAAATTATTTCATATTTTTTCTACACCTGATTCATCCTTACGTATTGGAAAGTGTGTTTATTTTATACTATATGTTTTGTCCAATCACACTGATAAGATACATTGACTTGGGTAAACAAAAGAGCAACCTCAACTCTGGAATGCAAATACTACCGTGATACCTAGAGGTGTCAATACACGTATTGCGACTAATTGTAGAGTCAATCACGGAAAGAAATAGAAATGGGGAACAAATAACACTTTATAGCTTGCTGTTCGGTGTGAGCCAAGGCTCCGTGTTGAAGGCCGTACCTTGGCCTATAATGGTTTACTTTTATAAATTTTTAGTTGGATGGAGAGTTGCCTCATTGGCACTCATACCAATTCTTCCTATACCTATTGACACATCTGTGTCATCTCTGCTATCGTTCACTAAAATATCGACATCTCTGCTTGATCCGGATTCGTTACTATCAGAGCTCCCTCTGACTCTACATCAACCCCTACCACCACGCCCACGTGTTCTAGTAGATTTTGGTGGCATGACAGTATTGTTTCCGCTAAATTTACGTATTAAGGTTCATTTGGACCCTATTTTTAACAAATGGAAATAAATATATTAAAAATACTTCATAGCAACAAATATGGTCATATTGTATATCAAAATAATTGTCATATATCCTACTTTATCACAGAATTGTCCTTTTAGCTGTATTATATCATATATATATTGTATTCCTTTACCACCCAAATGTTCATCAGCACAAAAAGTACACTGGATTCCTGGAGTCTTTAATACCTGTAAAAAATAATAAAAATGTTCCTTAATGTTGTATCTAGGGCATGCTATATCCTAATTGTACATGGTTTACAACATAAGAGACTACCTGGTCAAAACAATCAAGGCTTGCCAAAAAAATAAATGGTCAAAAACTTGTTTGAACTACTTTTTTTTTTTAAAGTATGGTGTGCCATGTAAATATAAATGTACCAATTGACATATCATAATTAGCTAAAAACACATTAAATAAGTACACAATATCTAAAAAATCAAGCTTTCTAGTGAAATCATTCATTATCTTAGTAATTAAAACGTTCTTTTCTAAATAAATTATCATTTTCATTGTTCTTGTGTATTTTATTTTAAAAAAAAATATATAAAGGGAGGTAATAAATCCAAATTTTGAAATTATTTATCTTCTCTTTAATTTATAATTTTTTCTTTAAAATTTCAAGGTAAGAATAAAAGTCAATTGATGTAAAAAAAAACCAAATAAACATAAAAATAAAACAGTTTATAATACTTTATTTGATATCTGGTATAATCTAAAAAAAAAATTAACAGTTACTTTTTAATTCTTGAAATTATTTTATATACATTTTCACAGATATAATCAGATAACAGATAAACTTTGTTTGGGTATTATTTTGTGTTTATAACAACATTTTCAGTAAGGTTGCATCTCCTCAGGTAACTGTATTCCACTGTCCTAATATTTTACAATGAAATCATAGCGTTACTGAGTAGACTAAAATATTTCATACATTAATCAGTACCACATGAATCCAATATAGGCAATTACAAAAAAAATACTGTAAACATCTTACTGTTAAATATCTATGAATTTTAAGGATGAGTTTCTATAGTCTTCTAACAACTCCTTGTGTTCAACTTCATTAGCATCATCCTCTCCATCATATTTTATCTCATACACTGCATTTACATCACCATCTGACTTCTTTAAAACTGATAAGACCAATCCTTTAAACCATTTTTTACACCCGTCTTCCAAAATCCATTCATGTGCAATTCTTCTTCCTACAAATTTAATGGTACTGCACTTTCTTCTGTTCCTAAAAAATATATAATATATGCCAGATTTACTTTAAATTAATAGTCAAGTAAGTTTACTCGTTCATTACATTTACATGTACAGCAAGATCTGCTAACCCTTCAAAAACACCAGATATCACTCCACTATCACTTGGTAAAAAAGAAATATATAGCACATCAACAAAGGACCATCACTGAGTTACAGGCTCCTGACTTGGGACAGCTACATATAGAATTTGTTAGTTTTCTCAAAATACATAAAAGGGTTTAAGTAGAAGGTACATGATTCATTTTTTAATTGTCATATGTTTTGAAGTTGCTTTTTATAACTGAAAATACTCTCCGATCTGCATATGATGCATATATACCCTCCCCAGACTGTCTTTGTTTTTGTTTAATGTTTTCTGCCTTTCTTTCAATTGGATAAGTCTTTTTCAACTGATTTTTATAGTTTATCCTTATGTTGTGATGTTACACCCCTGTCCAAGACTTAGAGGGGGTAAGGGACGACATCAAAAGATCAATGAAGGATAAAATACCTAATTCAAATAGTTTGGGGTGGGGGGTTAAACTTGCTGCAAGTTTTGTTTATCCTACATCGATTTTACATATATCCATATGGGTCAATCAATTTTTCCCAAGTTAAGTTAAGAGGGGGTAGGTAGGGGGGTCATTAAAAAAACTATCTGAATTAAGTTTTTTATCCTACATTGAACTTTTGATGTCGTCCCTTAGTAAGGGTTTAGTACTTTTGAACTTTTTTCACACATCACATTTTTATGCCTCTGTCCTAACTCATAACCCTGTAGTTTAGTACTTGTTCTTGGATCATAAAATTGAGAATGGAAATGGGGAATTAGTCAAAGAGACAACCCAACCATAGAACAGACAACAGGTCACCAATAGGTCTTCAATGCAGCTAGAAACTCCCACATCGGGGGCGTCCTTGAATGAATATATATACTGGTTCCGTTATAATGTCTATCATATGTGTTTTTTTTATGAATTCTTTTCTTATAATTTAGGCCAATATTTTTCTCTATTGATTTTGTTCATATTTCTATGTCCACACTTTTATAACCAACTAAATAGTATGGGACAATGTTGCAGTGGTTACCTATACTTTCGATTAAACTTTGGGGATAGTGGTTTCATTGGAAATCATACCACATCTCCTTATTTTTTATATTCATGCTTTAAATCATCTGTTAATTTGATGTACAGAATTACATGTACCTTTTTAATGGTGGCAATGGGTTAACATCTGTCTTTGTACTTTCATCATCAGTGTCATCATGGTCATGAATGTGTTTTTTTTTTTGGATAGACCAGGTGTACCTCCTTTTATGCTGACATCAGTGGCGGATCCAGAGGGGGGGGGGGGGTTCCGGGGGTGCGCACCCCCCCTTTATTTTTGCCGATCAATGCATTTGTATCGGGACATATGTTTTGCACCCCCCCTTTCGAAAATTCCTGCATCCGCCCCTGGACATTATACTGCAAGAAAATAACTATAGGTAAAAATAATCTGCAATAAATATTTCATTCAGTTTAAGTTAAAGCATACATTGCTACTTACTACAAACCTACTGACAATAAAGAATTAAAATGCAAAGCACAGTTTTTTATAAAAAGAAACTGTAAAGATATACAAATATCAATAAATTATAACTTATCAAAATTAGGTATTTATTAATTAAGACTGGACTTAAAATATTGCTTAAACATTACAAATGATGTTTAAATGTAATAATGTTTAGTCAAAAAAAAGTCCATACTATTGTTCAATAAATTATGAGAATAATATTAAAGAAATTGATTATCTAAATGTGATAGTTTTTTAATATTCTAATTGAACAAATATTGAATTGCCCTTTTATTTTATAATTGACATTTGTTTGACTACAGAAAAAAGTAATTTTTTACTTGTGACCATTTATATCAGCTGGTTTTTTTTTCAATATTCTTGTGAACATTTTTAAATGTATCTTATATACAATATATATGAAAATATACCAAATCAATGTTTACCATGGGTACCTGTGATTCCACGGGGAAACATTTGGGTCTGACCCAGAGTTTTATAAAATTAAAAAAATGTCAACAATTGACACAAGTTTGATTAATCCTCTCAAATTGGCCAATATAATCAACCAAAACTGAAGTGTTGAGCAACCTTAGAAGTGTGAATTGTTATTATTTTTTTTTAAAAGAAAACAGCAAAGCATCATTTTATAAAATGCATACCCATATACCAGGTTCTCTAATACCAGGATATTTCTTATGCCTTGGGTGAGTAAGTTCTGGTAGCATTGAATTTAAGAAAAAGGCCTTTAATTTTGGTAATAAATTCTGCTCCCACAAAACTGAGTCTCTATATATTCTTTCAATATTAATATCATATGGATTAGTGGTCCGAACAATAAAATCAATCCACGTTTTTTTACAAATGTTCATAAGTCCCTGACATTTGATAAAAATAGTTGTGATTTTTTTTTAAGTGTCAGCTCATTATTATTTTTCTCTAGACAGAATGTTTTTATTGAAGATGTAGCCTGTAATAAGGTCATTTCCTGGTTGTGGAGAACATCTTTAATTTCAATTAATCCTTAGTTGTTATGTTGATCTATTACTTTGCCATCTGGGCTTGCACCTAAAAATTGAACCTCTTCATCCACAACAAGACCCATGTTTTCTACTTTTAATTTAACTTTTTGTTTGGCTTTTTGTTGAACATATTCTTGAATTGTCACCCTTTCCTCTCTAAGTCCAAATCTAATGGCTTTGTTACCTTTAAAGGTACTGTATAATAATGAGTTAACCAAAGGAGCTACAGGTATTTTTGGATTTCTTTTGCAAACAAGGCCGAAATTTGATGCTTGTAAATCTTTTCTTTCTCTCATCCATCCATGAAGCTGATGTTAGCTGTAATTTAGTGTGTTTTTCAATTTCTTTAATATGAGATAATTCTAAATTATAATTTTTGTTCATAAATATTCTTTTTTTCCTCCAACTCAGATTTTGTTATGTCTTCCTCAACTTAAATGCATTCTTGCCTTTTTTGTGTTACCTTCCTTAACTGATGCCATTTTTCTCTTCCATCTACTACTTTTAATTTCAGGTTTTGATTTTATGATGTTGTTATTTTCCAAAGCTAATTGTCGTTCAGTAAAAAACTTATCAAAATGGTAGCCTGGTATGGTGTTTGTGATGTCTTGCCATGTAGATGTTGACCATTTCGGACCCCTGTTAAAACGTAGTGCTGCACCATAGCATCTGGTATGCCATGATCCACGGTTGCAATGGTTTAACATTTTACCCCCATCAAACTTGGATCTCATATGCATCCAGCATTCGGCAAGGTTTGTTGTAAAGTTACCTGATCAAACTGATGCTTTTCTTAGCCACGTTGTTTAATATCAATGCTATGTCTTGACGCATTGCACTATCCAAGTCTGATGGGAATAAATCATAATCAAACCGTGATTCTTCTTGTGCCTCTAATGAGGTTCCATCTGACCACATAGATGCCTGATCAGTAAAAACATTCAGTGTCATCATTGTCTAAATCTTTATGCTGACCAGCATTTGTCTTACTTGCTTTCCCAGCTTTGCAAAATTCACTACACCTAGTATGGTCACCGTATACATGTGATAATGTGTTTCTTATCAAATTCTAATTGTTTTGCAGCCTTTAATTAGTCTTTCTCTTTCGATCTCATGCGAATTGCACATCTAACAGCACTTGTTATTCTAATTCTTGTTCGTTTACAAAGTTTTCCTTTTCCTTTATAAGTTGGAGTCTCCACCACCAGCTTCTCAAAATTTGCTCTGAGACATTTACAGGTGTGATTCGCACACTCTATTTTATACAAATATAACAAAACTTATTCCTGACTCCCACATGAAGAATTTTTTTGGTTTCCACTCCAATAATGATTGCAACTCCCCCTAATGCATTGTAGGTATGCTTATGTGATCTTTTAGACCCCCCACCCCCCCCCCCCCCCCATCACAAAATACTCCCTATTCCTATTCGTTACCTTTTCGTCACTTATTCCCTATTCCCTATCGTTACCTATTCGTTACTTATTCCCTATTTCCTATCGTTACCTATTCGTTACTTATTCCCTATAATTCCTTATTCGTTACTTATTCGATTTTTAATATCCTTCCCCCTTTTTAATTGTTTATGCTCTTATATCTGGTAATAGTTCTAAATTTGTTGAGGTAAAATGATCTTTTTTTGACCTATTTATATGTGTTTGTGCTCAACCGATCCTTTTACTTTATGTTCGATACTCATTTGTTCCTTATTTGATTTTATACGTTCTACCTTTTAACTGCTTTATGTCTGTATGTTTGAAGATGGATCTTGGTTCGAAGGGATGAAATCACCGTGTTAGCGCTTGCATATACAAAAAGATGTGGTATGATTGCCAATGAGACAACACCTCACAATAGACCAAAATGACACAGAAACTATTGTAATGACTTGGCCAAGCGAAATTCCTTGAAAGACATGTGTATTTTCATGTCGAGCACCTGTTATCGCCTATGATTCGATGTTTGGCTATTTTAAAGTTTGACACCGGTTCTCACCTTTTTAATTCAATTCATTATGTTTTCAGTGTTCTATGTAATCCGTTTTCCAAGTGTAAAACCATTTTTATTGTTGTATAAACGAGATAACTTTTGTAGTAAACTTTCACTTTCACTTCAGTCGCCATTTCCGGCACAATGATTTTAGTGTTTTGATTATGCAAATGAGGTGACCTGTGTGTAACCTCAGTGAACTTTATGTACCACTAGCGTAAAATAGTGTATGAATACTACAGCGCCGTAGATTGATTATTCCAGGATTATTGTATTAAAACGATATTGTTTTTTTGATTGTAAATGATACTAAGATGATTTTTATGTTCCGTAAACATGTTGTTTACGTCCTAATGTACTTAATTCTAGCAATCGGGGATTATTTTCGTTCTTGTCAGGCCCGTTCACAGTTCCCCGTTCGTTTCCCCGTTTAGAACCGTTCGTTACCCCGATGAAGCAATCGGGGTATAAAAGGCTTGCACCCGTTCATCAGGGGCTCTTCCTACTTTGTCAGACCTACGGATATGTTGCCAGATTTTCGGTCAGTTGATAGCTGAAGTTTATCATATTTCTATCATGATTTTCATGTAGTTTAAGCAGTTTTACTGCAGTTTAGAACATTTTGGACGTTTTCTGTTCATTATAAGTCTTTGTATTCTAAGACTTAGATCAGAATCAAAAATGGATTTAATATAATTGTACACGTACATGTACATATAAATAGCTGGTCTATTTATTCAGGCTAGATTTTATTTGCTAACCTGTTTCTTTAAGGTAAAAGGATTCAAGTTACATGCCTTCCCCATTCCCACTCCCATTGTGTTAAGGACATTTTGTTAAGTATCCTGTTTGCTGAGTTTTCCAGCATTCAGAGAGAATATTTGTAAATCCTGAATATTTGTTAGGTTAGGAATTGTAAGAAGCTAGAATAATTAGATTTCTCTTAAATAATCTCAATCTCAGCGATTGAAGTTGTCTTCCTGTGCTTACTCCAGGAGGCTGAAGTCATAGTATTAAATATAACAAGTTAAGGTTATTTGTAATATATAATTTATTAGAAGATAGCATAGATATAATATATGTTAATGTTATAGCATATTTAATAGTTTATTGAACACTGTAGCAAATAATTTAGATAGAAACTGTGTAATATTGTTTACTGAACAATCTGTGAATTTACTGATAAAACATCTTTATGCTCACATTTATCTTACTTTTCCTTGCTGAAAACACATAATACGCCATTGTTGTCCAACTGGTCTCTGGTTGTTGTCCTTAGACTGTCTCATGAGAGAATAGATCTTCTTGTTAGACTGAGACAAGAGACTATTCGATTGTCAGATAGATAATATTCATTTGTGGAATAGTCTGATGGTACTGTCCTGGAAGTTTCCACTTCTTGAGTGTTAGTTTATATGCGATTCCAGGTTATAGAGGTGCAGCCTCTATTTTACAGTGTAATGCTGTTCTATAAACTACACGATAGAAAGTGCGTTTAGATACACAGACTATTACGTATTTGAATATTCTTTACCCCTATTGTTCTCGCAATTTGAGTTTCTTGTTAAATATAAAGTGAAGTTAATGTGTCAGAAGTATTTTAACCCTGTTGGTCTGGTAATATAAAGAACACCTATGTTTAAACCATTCTCTGTTTTAGACTAGCTTATTCTAGTCTATTGAGGTCCCTGTGTACCTGAAACACAGGTGGTGGCAGCAAAGTAACAAGACACCCGTTTGGCCAGTTATTACATTGGTGGCAGCGGTGGGATACTCAACAGTTACCCGAGTATCCAGTGATACGAACCCATACCTAGAAATAGTAATACGAATAAACAGAGATGGTGAAAACAAGATCAACCAGAGACCACAGTGGTGAAGACACCTACGACACAGAGATAAATACTGAATATAGTGAAGATTTTGAGTCATCTGATGAGTGTACAGAAGATACCACAGTCATTCAAAGACCAACCACAAGCCAGAGTGCTCCTATGCTGAGTTTGAGAAAGAAAACGAGAACAGCCAGAAATCTGAGGTTGCAGTCCACAACACTTAGAGAAGCTAGACCACACTCCCCTACCCTACACGGTGTACCGGAGAGCCCAGACCGATCCAAGAGAACTGAAAGTATGGAGCTCCTGGAAGGCCTCACCAGTGTCATGAGAGGTATGATGACAGAAAACATGCAGGTTATGAGAAACATGACTGAAACAATAATTTCTAGTTTGCAGGGTCAAACAGGATCCCCAGTAAGGCAACTGACGCGGAAGAGCCACAGAGGCAGGTCCTCTTTCCCATCAGCTATAAAGTCCCCAGGAAGAAGTAATCGAAACCGTCATATAAGCACGTCCAGTAGTAGTTCTAGTGACAGTGACTCCAGCAGTGATGAAGATAGGAGCCCCAGGGTCTCCAAAAGTAAACAACAGAATGGTAACAGACTACCCATTTTTACAGGAAAAGAAAAGTGGAAGGTTTGGTTCAACAGGTTTGAAGCTGTTGCCAACCTGTTCAGCTGGTCCAAGAAAGAGAAGTTGGCCGAATTATTACCTAGATTGCAGGGGACAGCCGGTGACTTTGTCTATGACCAGTTGTCTAGCAAAGTTACTCAATCCTACAGAAGACTGGTTAAAGAATTAGAAAATAGATTTGGAGAGATAGATACGACTAAAATTTATATTTCTAGGTTCTATGGTAGACGCCAGCATAATGATGAGTCAGTACAGAATTTTGCTGCTGAATTGAAAATGCTTTATGACAAAGGTTACCCCCACAGAGACAAAAGGACCAGACAAGAAGACTTACTAAGAACTTTCCTTTTAGGGCTTCTAGATGAGAGTGCCAGGATACATGTGGAACTGAATAAAGAGCCCAGCTCCATAGAAGAAGCCGTGTATTTTACTGTACACTACCAAGAAACTTGTCGCTACCCTAACGAAGACTTTAATTTCTCCAAAGGTTTCAACCAGGTTAACCGAAAGCCCATTCGTCAGATCCAGCAGCAAGATTTTGTACAGAGGCAATTTGATTCCAGGCCTCTGAAAGACAAGAGATGTTATAATTGTGATCAGGTTGGTCATTTTGCCAGGCAATGTCCCCTGCCCAGGAGATTTAGGGATGCCCCTGACCAAAATGGAAGCGACAGACCAGCATCTTTTAACCAGAATGTACCTGCTCCTTTCCAGCCAAGGCCAAGAAATGATAATTTTGGACCTGATACCCGTTTGAATCCGAATGCCCCTGATTTTGTGAATGATCCAGACCCTTTAAACTGAAGACGGTCAATTCTATGTGCCGAGAGGAGACCCATGATGAACATGAAAATGGCCAGAATATTTATTTTGTTGATGTTTATGAATCAAGTGAGATTTCTTTTGTTAATGAAGGACTCAAGAAACCCCAAATTAAAATATATGATGATCATAATGTATTGACGCATCAAGTTGAGAATTGTATGGCTGAGACCCAGCCTGAAATGGCCCATATAAAAGTATTGGACCATACCCCTAGTACCATATCACATGATTTTGTGGAGGATAAACAGTTTATTTTGGTGGATTTAGGGTCACCAATAGAGTTAGAAAGTACAGTTGAGATTGTTAATACAGCAGAACCAAGTATTGAGATCCAAGAGGAGATAATTTTGCCTCTAGACCTTGAAGATGATAATATTGTTGAAAGTTTTGAAGATGCTGAAATGCAGAGTTTATTCAGAACAGAAGAACCTATATGTAAACCAGTTTTTAAGATTGAAAAGAAGTCCAGACAGGATGGAATTTATATAGATGGAATAATAAATAATGTAACCACTATTTTTACTGTGGATACTGGAGCTGCCAGAACCGTTATATCTGAAGAGTTATATCTAAGAATACCTGAAGAAGTCAGGCCACCTTTGGTGCAGTCGCACTCGCTTTTTGGAGCTGATGGAAACCCACTCAGGGAGTTGGGAACAGCTGATTTTGGAGTGAGACTTGGAAATTTTAGTTTTAATATGGAGCTAGTGGTAGCGCATATTGCGGACAGCGTTTTGCTAGGATTAGATATCCTTGTAATGGGCAAAAAGGGTCCTGCTGAAATAAGGTTGGCTGATCAAATTTTATATTGGAATGAACAGTATATTCCATTTAAATTTGCTGGTGAATTTAGTAGAGTTAGAAAGGTTGTAGCAGCTGACAGTACAGTTGTACCAGGCTACAGTGAGCTTATCTTGTCAGCATATATAGAGAAAACAGATTTTGACGGTTGGTTGTCTCATCAAGAATTTTTGATAGAACCTTCTGCTGATTTTATGGAGAAATCATCCCTAATAATTACTACCTGTTTAGTTGATCTTGCTGGTCGTGTGATGAGTAAAATTACACTGGTAAACCCTTTTATGAAGGAGGTGACCATACATCGAAACACGCTTATTGGTACTGCACGTTTAATGGAATTTGAAGTTATACATTTGGTAAATGTCAAAGATAACTCTAAGTATGAAACTTCCACAAACTTAAGTGTTCGAAGATTATCTACACTAGATCAGCATAAAGATACCATGTCTGTTTCTAAGATTCCAGCATTTAGTGAATCAGTAACTAGGCTGAGGCCTGAGCCTGAACCTCCTCCATTGCAGATTAGCCTTTTAGTTCTGCTGGCAGCTTTAACATGTTTAACATGTTTAACATGACATCATATTTCCACATCTAATATCCTATTTACAACTATTCACCTCCGACATTGTCCACTGTATCTTCCATTTACTACTAAATTTTGTGCTGCCGGCTCTTTCTAATGATGAGAACTTGATTTGATACTTCAATTACTTGGAGTTAGTTGGACAGTATCTCAACATAAACCTCATGCTGACCTATTTTTCCAGTCAATACCTATAGACGTCCCTGTTTCCCGCTGATGTAGAATTCCTTCCCCAGGAGAAACTGTATCGTTGTACAGAAAAGTGAAGCCCAGCATACGAAGACCCTACAGAAGAAGAAAAGAAGATATATTATAATTTTTCAAGTATTGATTGTTATAAATATTTTTATGTTTTTCAATTACTTAAGTAATTGTTATGGTACTGTTACTGAGATTGTCCAGTATTAATAGTTGCCATTTTTAGTGCTAGCAATAATCTAACACTAATTAGCTAGTATTTTAAGTATTTAGCTTTTCAAAATTTCTATGAGGTATAAGGAATCCTTGACCTTATACCTTATACAGTATGGTAGTTAGTGAATTTATGTTTGTTGGTTAATTTTTGAAATGTTTTGTAGGATTATACATTCTGAAAATGTAAATCCTCAAATTGGTAAATTTTTGAATTAATATTGATATTGTAATAGATGTTGATAGTGACATGAAGGTGAAGCTATATTTTTACAAGTTGTATCTTGTAATTTTATTGTGCTTTGCCAAAGTACTCTTCTAGAGATTAAATGTTTATGTGTGTAAATGCTGTTGCTTACAAGTGGCTTGTTTATTGTTAAATAATTCTAGTCAAGGTTGAAGTTTTAAAGTTTAAAGTTTGTTATTGTTGAAATTATATTTTCTTTATAGTATAAGCATAATGATTCACGATAGTTTTGTGTTTTCGTGAGGACACTGAAAACTAAAGTGGGGAGCCAATGTAATGACTTGGCCAAGCGAAATTCCTTGAAAGACATGTGTATTTTCATGTCGAGCACCTGTTATCGCCTATGATTCGATGTTTGGCTATTTTAAAGTTTGACACCGGTTCTCACCTTTTTAATTCAATTCATTATGTTTTCAGTGTTCTATGTAATCCGTTTTCCAAGTGTAAAACCATTTTTATTGTTGTATAAACGAGATAACTTTTGTAGTAAACTTTCACTTTCACTTCAGTCGCCATTTCCGGCACAATGATTTTAGTGTTTTGATTATGCAAATGAGGTGACCTGTGTGTAACCTCAGTGAACTTTATGTACCACTAGCGTAAAATAGTGTATGAATACTACAGCGCCGTAGATTGATTATTCCAGGATTATTGTATTAAAACGATATTGTTTTTTTGATTGTAAATGATACTAAGATGATTTTTATGTTCCGTAAACATGTTGTTTACGTCCTAATGTACTTAATTCTAGCAATCGGGGATTATTTTCGTTCTTGTCAGGCCCGTTCACAGTTCCCCGTTCGTTTCCCCGTTTAGAACCGTTCGTTACCCCGATGAAGCAATCGGGGTATAAAAGGCTTGCACCCGTTCATCAGGGGCTCTTCCTACTTTGTCAGACCTACGGATATGTTGCCAGATTTTCGGTCAGTTGATAGCTGAAGTTTATCATATTTCTATCATGATTTTCATGTAGTTTAAGCAGTTTTACTGCAGTTTAGAACATTTTGGACGTTTTCTGTTCATTATAAGTCTTTGTATTCTAAGACTTAGATCAGAATCAAAAATGGATTTAATATAATTGTACACGTACATGTACATATAAATAGCTGGTCTATTTATTCAGGCTAGATTTTATTTGCTAACCTGTTTCTTTAAGGTAAAAGGATTCAAGTTACATGCCTTCCCATTCCCACTCCCATTGTGTTAAGGACATTTTGTTAAGTATCCTGTTTGCTGAGTTTTCCAGCATTCAGAGAGAATATTTGTAAATCCTGAATATTTGTTAGGTTAGGAATTGTAAGAAGCTAGAATAATTAGATTTCTCTTAAATAATCTCAATCTCAGCGATTGAAGTTGTCTTCCTGTGCTTACTCCAGGAGGCTGAAGTCATAGTATTAAATATAACAAGTTAAGGTTATTTGTAATATATAATTTATTAGAAGATAGCATAGATATAATATATGTTAATGTTATAGCATATTTAATAGTTTATTGAACACTGTAGCAAATAATTTAGATAGAAACTGTGTAATATTGTTTACTGAACAATCTGTGAATTTACTGATAAAACATCTTTATGCTCACATTTATCTTACTTTTCCTTGCTGAAAACACATAATACGCCATTGTTGTCCAACTGGTCTCTGGTTGTTGTCCTTAGACTGTCTCATGAGAGAATAGATCTTCTTGTTAGACTGAGACAAGAGACTATTCGATTGTCAGATAGATAATATTCATTTGTGGAATAGTCTGATGGTACTGTCCTGGAAGTTTCCACTTCTTGAGTGTTAGTTTATATGCGATTCCAGGTTATAGAGGTGCAGCCTCTATTTTACAGTGTAATGCTGTTCTATAAACTACACGATAGAAAGTGCGTTTAGATACACAGACTATTACGTATTTGAATATTCTTTACCCCTATTGTTTTCGCAATTTGAGTTTCTTGTTAAATATAAAGTGAAGTTAATGTGTCAGAAGTATTTTAACCCTGTTGGTCTGGTAATATAAAGAACACCTATGTTTAAACCATTCTCTGTTTTAGACTAGCTTATTCTAGTCTATTGAGGTCCCTGTGTACCTGAAACACAGGTGGTGGCAGCAAAGTAACAAGACACCCGTTTGGCCAGTTATTACACTATCAACTATAGTTCACTGTACGGCCTTCAACAATGAGCAAAGCCTAAACCGTGTAGTCACCTATAAACGGCCCAGACATGACAATTTCAAACAATTCAAACAACAAAACTAACGGCCGTATTTTATATACAAAAAAATAAACGGAAAACAAATAAGTAACACAAAAACAAACGATAACTACCTAATTTCAGGCTCTTGTCTAGGGACAGGCACATACTAACATAATGTGGTGGGGTTAAACATGTTAGCAAGGTGTACATCGTTTCGGAGCATGCTATTACTTTGTGAAATTCGTCCCATCACTCGCTTATAATTCGCTTATTATACTTGTATCATACGTTGCACCTTTTAAAACATGATTTTCAATTGTTTTGTTGTCTCTGGTGGTAGATTTGGGTTCTTAAAGGTGATATAAGTTCTAAAAGCGCATATGTACCTGTTCCAGCGCTCGGATAATACCCTGTTAAATATTCGTTACTTATTCGCTTTTAATACGTTTGTTGTACGTTGCACCTTTTAGAAAAGGATTTTCAATAGTGCTCATATCTCTGTTGGTAATAATGTGTTCTTATAGATGAAATACCCCTATTAGCGCGCATGTACCCGTTCCAGCGCTCGGATAATACCCTGTTACTTATTCTTTCCTTATTCGCTTTTAATGCGCGGGGTAAGTATACGTTGCACCTTGAAATAAATCGTTTTTTAATTGCATTCATGTCTCTGGTGGTAACAATGTGTTCTTAGAGATGAAATGAGCCTATTAGCTACAGAAATTGCTTCCAGTGGGTTTCAAAGGGTCCAAAAACCCCAAAATTGCTTGTACGAAATTGAAAAACTAGTCTTTTTTAAATGCTGGTTTTAATACCCAGCTGAAATTAATATTTTTCTTTTGTTATTATAAATATATAGGTATCACTGCAGGTATGTATACACAAATACAGGGAATTATTAGATTTTATTAGCATTTTTTTTTACTTTTCATTTCGTACTTAAAAAAATGTCAACTACATAACACAAATGAAATAATGTTGCCAATAAACAACTGATTATATCCCTTGTAACTAAGGAAGTGCTCTCTACTTACTCTTCATCCTCTGATGACGTGCTTAAAGTTACAGGATGACATCATTGATTCAATTCATTATAGATTAGTTTTGGTGAGTACAAATTACTCCGTAATTTTAATCTATGTCAACTTTGTAACGGCAAAAACATTGATAAATTTTGGCATAAATATTTTTTTTTTACATAAATTATTCAAAGTCTGTAATACTGACTCTAATTCAATAAAAACCATTTATCTGGTAGTATTAGGGTCAAGAAAAACATCCAAAAACCACAAATAGGTCAACTACATAACGGTCAACTACATAACGCAGTGAATCGTTATGTAGTTGACAAAAAGCGTTATGTAGTTGACAATGCTGAATTAAATTCACTTTAAAATATGTTTCTAAAAAAGTGTTATATTTTAACCATGTTAACTGTTTTGAAAAAAGTGTGATGATTTTTATGGAAATATATATCAAGCAAAATGTAAATATTATTAAAAAAAAATTAGGGACCGAAACTAAATCCGTTATGTAGTTGACATATGTCCCATACTTGTTTCTATGTTATTTTCTAAAATATTTTTGTAGTAGCATTTAAGATTGCATATTTTTATTTCAGGTTGTATTGTTGTTAAGCTATTCAATTTCATATATTAAAGTTGAAAATTGAATATTTTTTTGTATTGCTATTTCACAACTGAAATATCCACATTTTTTGAAAATGACCCACATACGGACATAAAGCAGTTAAAAGGTAGAACGTATAAAAATCAAATAAGGAACAAATGAGTATCGAACATAAAGTAAAAGGATCGGTTGACCACAAACACATATAAATAGGTCATAAAAAGATCATTTTACCTCAACAAATTGAGAACTATTACCAGATATAAGAGTATAAACAATTAAAAAGGGGGAAGGATATTAAAAATCGAATAAGTAACGAATAAGGAATAGGGAAAAAGTAACGAATAGGTAACGATAGGGAATAGGGAATAAGTAACGAATAGGTAACGAATAGGGAATAGGGAATAGGTAACGAATAGGTAACGAATTGGGAATAGGGAATAGGTAACGAATAGGGTATAGGGAATAGGTAACGAATAGGTAACGAATAGGGAATAGGGAATAGGTAACGAATAGGGAATAGGGAATAAGTAACCAACTTGACGTCCATATGGCTGAAATAAAACATAGGTTTCAAACGCACTTTTTAGTATTATATCTCTGAAACTAAACGACAGTACAACAGTTGCATTTATCATGCATCAATTGAAAATAAAAATATCAGGTGAGCGACACAGGGTCCTTGGACCCTCTTGTTTAATTTTCACTGGACCTTTGCTATTCTCCATATTTTAATAAATTATAGATAAAACAAGTCGATTGTGCCCCAATGACCATTAGAGGGGTTACGGAGGACCTAAATGCCAAAATACGCATGAAAATTAAAAAATAGTCAATTTTGAATAATGAAATAGATATTTTGAATAATGGAATGAATGCTGCGACCTAATTATAGATATACCTTATACCTCATCCGAAAGCTTATTGCGAGAGAAACAAAAGGTATATAGTCAACATGTTCCGCAACGCATATTAGAGGAGTAACGAAGGACCTAAATATAGAAATACGCTTGAACATTACGAAATAGCTTATTTTAAATAATGGAATGGACTGTTGCAACCCTTCAGTCCCCAATCAAGATAAAATTTATACACCAAATTAAAGCTTATTGATAGAGGAATAAACTGAGTATAAACGATATGTGTCGCAATGACCATTAGAGGACCTAAATGCCAAAATACGCGTTAAAATTACGAAATAGTCAATTTGGAATAATGAAATAGATGTTTTGAATAATGAAATAGATATTTTGAATAATGAACTATGAATAATGGACGTACTTCAGCGCGGTAAAGAGGACGTAGTAGCATCGTGAAAGCAACAGAAATTTACATTTTCATGCCGCTCATACCGCGACCTCACCACGATCTAAATTTATTGTAGATCGCTGTGAGTGTGGTGCGATCGTGGTCTAGTGGGACTGGGGCTTAAAGCTAAAATAAACAAATGGACATGGACAAACTAAAAAGAAACCAAAACTAGCTTTCGACATTTAAATACTTTCTACAGTTATTACTAACAACTTTCAATTTAGTAAATGGGAAAATAACTTTTAGTAATAAGAGAACTAAGTTTTTATGATTGATTCTTACATTTATATTCCTTATTTTATAGTTTTATACATTCAAACTTGCTTTTAAGTCAAACTTTGAGCTATACATGTACAAGTCTTCATTAATAAGTTACTTACAAAATGTATTTCTAAAAGAAATCTTACTGAGTTTACGCATTTTTGTAAGGACCAAGAAATCAAATATATTTTTTAAACCAAAGAACATCTTTCCTTGATCTCTCTGTGGCGTATGGGAATACCCTGTCTGGGCAAACACATCTACGAGAAAATGGAACAGGTAATAATAGTTTTAATACTGGTTGATTGGTCTACGCTTTATCTTTATAATAAATAGGCTAGGGTTTTTAATTATGTATTTTATTTTGTTTGTATTTTTCTTCTTTTCTATTTGTATTAATAGTTTTTGAAGGCCTCATGGAAGATTAACATTTTATTGTAAAATGTGTTACCTTAAATACAGAATTTTATTACTATTATTATACATGTTTAAAGAATTTAAGAGATGCCTTTTATTCTTTCCATTAGCTAATCTGAAATGTACAAATCAAGTAGCTTTTTAAATTGATTTATTTATAAATCGAGACATCATTTATTGTTTGCTTGATTTATTGATTATAATTATAAACAATAAACGGCGTAGCAGCACCAGCGCGAAATTGCTGTATGACACCGAACTAAAAGAGGGACGAAAGATACCAAAGGGACAGTCAAACTCATAAATCTAAAACAAACTGACAACGCCATGGCTAAAAATGAAAAAAGACAAACAAACAACAGCACACACGACACAACATAGAAAACTAAAGAATAAACAACACGAACCCCACCAAAAAACTAGGGGTGATCTCAGGTGCTCCGGAAGGGTAAGCAGATCCTGCTCCACATGCGGCACCCGTCGTGTTGCTTATGTGATAACAAATCCGGTAAATAGTCTAATTCGGTAGGTCACATTCAGGAAAGGGAAGGGGATTGTCAGGGGCGGATCCAGGATTTTGGAAAGGGGGGGCGAAGTTTTTAAAAATCGACAAGCGGAGCGAGGCGAAAAAGTTTTTAGGACCTTTTCTGGGCTACAAAAAACATAAAATATGTTTAAAATGTCCCCTTTAAGGGTTCCTGACGTGGAACATGTATATTTTACAGTTGCTGTAAAGTGTAACGGCTGGACATGTTTTATGCTGTATTAATTATCCCTATCAAGTGTCTATCATAAAATAATAGTATGGATCCCAAACTATGTATTATTAATATATTTGATATGGGACTTGTCTGTAAAACATAGACATGGCAAATTCTCGTGTGTTGTATATATGTTTTAGGATAAACTTATAGATTTCCTTTTGTTAGCAAAATATACGCCAGGCCATTCAATGAAATTTACAAAACGACCGATACGAGTTAAAATACAAACAAGAAATGTTTAGCCAAATGTTTCGTTGAAAAGTTTCACCCAAACAAGAAAAAAGGAAGGGGTTCCAAATGAACCAAAAGGTTACGAATTAGTCTGAAATGACAACGAATTTATTAATGTCGGTCGACAAATTGGCAAAACACCCAATAGGCAGGTTGCAGTCTGGTTTGAAAAAAGTATTCAATATATTAGTTCGGCGAAACAGATATTCCGGTCAGATATGGAAACCCGCCCCCCAAAAAATACGCCCGTTTTTATTCATCATGTTCGTTTAATGCTAAATAATTCTGTTGGGAATTGTCGTTTCTAATGGTATAAAAATATGGACAAGGTTATTGTTTTCAATCCAGATACGGCCAGAATTTTTGTTTAAGGCAAACATCAGAGTTAGATTTTTTTCTCAAATATCTCAGACTGCCTCCTTAAATCTAAGTACCTTAGACTTTAAATCTATCTAGAGCTTTAAATACTGACTGGGGATCATTGTTCAGCTATGTTATTTTGAAATAGGCTGGGGCATTTGGGGTTAAACATGTTTTCGTATGTAAATACAGAGACATATAATACAATTGTATCATATGTCTCTGGTAAATACTATTGCTGTGGAACTTTTTTTTCATGAGAGTGTAATAGAGTTTCACTTTCTGTTTGGTGGAATTGAGAAATAAAAGTCAATACGTTCTTGCTCAATCCTGTCTTGCTTTGAAGGTGTCATGATTGTCATCCTCAGCCTAAATATAAAAAAAGAAGATGTGGTATGATTGCCAATGAGAGAACTATCCACAAGAAATGACACAGACGTTAACAACTATAGGTCACCGTAAGGCCTTCAACAATGAGCAAAGCCCATACCACATAGTCAGCTATAAAAGGCCCCGATATGACAACGTAAAACAATTCAACCGAGAAAAGTAACGGCCTTATTTGTATAAAAAAAATGAACGAAAAACCAATATGTAACACATAAACAAACGACAATCACTGAATTACAGGCTCCTGACTTGGGACAGGCACATACATAAATAATGTGGCGGGGTTAAGCATGTTAGCGGGATCCCAACCCTCCCCTAACCTGGGACAGTGGTATAACAGTACAATATTAAGCAATGTGTTACTGTAAGTTGAATTTTAAAATGACCGAGTGACTTTTTTCGACGCACTTGTCAACTGATCAGCCAAAGCGATTCACATGACTTTGCCCTAATACTAGTAGTCGGTAAATACCAGCGAAAAATATCTTTATAAGTTAAGAATTGTTGCATAAAAATTAAATACACGGGAAATGGCAAAGTTCACGAAGTCTAGTCTGATTAATAATCTTACCAAAACAAAACAAAACAAAAACAAAACATCCCAGCAAAAAAAAGGGAGGGGGGGCGTACGCCCTCTACGCCCCCCCCTCTGGATCCGCCACTGAACTTTGTGCATGTATTCCTCGGTGTGTATCGACGTTTTAAAAGTTCTATATGTCCTCAACTTATTTCCACCGTTACCATTCCTTTGAGATACAGTTTTATTGAGATTGTTTGGCCATTCATCGTACAATTGAGATAAAAGTTTGTCATACAGTACATTCTTAACCAAGGCTTTATTCACATTTTCGGAATTATACCGGATCATCATGTCTGTTGATAAAAATTGTTGACGGATTCTATAGTTCCAGTTTTTACATTTACGTCCGTTCAAGCTACAAACTTCTGACCACTTAAATATTTTGTAGTTAAGTCTATTACGGTCCATGTTTTATTAGCCTACACCACTGGTTACTGACACTGTTCCATTGTTTTATATTAGCTGGTATCCATCCAGAGTCACCGATTATCGCCGCGTTTGGTGTATATCGTCCAACACCCATAAAATAGTACATGTATAATATAGGTAAACATGTACAGGTATGATATATTAAGTAAAAAATATTTACAGGTAAATGTGGCGCAATTTCATTTCATTTATTTTTGGCGCAATTAACACCATCAAAATAAAAGAGAGTGGCGCAATTTATACCTTTTCAAAACTGCAATTGGCGCAAATTGATTCTGCCCAGTATTTTAATCCACGATCGTTTAGAATTTAAATATTTACTAAATTTATCTTACTTTCCGTTTTATGGATATAATACAATACAAAAAAAAATTAATAATTACTCATAAAACCTAAATACTAAATTGGTATGAAATAATTAACATAGAAATATAATGATTACTGTTTATAAACATTTGTTCTGTAGGATACAAGAATTTATTTAGATTTAATTTTTATGTTTCCTTTACAAATAAATATTTAAAAATACCAAAGCAGAGTATCTTGTAATATAAAATACTTATTTCTTAATTGCAACTCTGAAAATATTCTGATTTCAATCATTGTTAGTTTCTTCAGAAACATAAATACAGTATATATATTTTGTATATATTTCTTTGATTCCGATTGAATTAAATACTTTTGATAAGAATATTATCTTTCTGTTTTCCGATCTAACATTAATATTTTAACCAGAATCTTCTCTCCCGTAAGTCTATGATGAAATACACACTCAGTATCCCGTGGTTAAATCTTCAAACATAATTAGTTCACATGTTATCGAGACAACATACAATATCACGTTATAATTGACCCAGATACACACAGTGTACAGTGGTCGTTTTAAAACAAATATAATTGCGTCGTCAAGGGCCATCAAGGGACCATATCAAAGACGTAGATAACAACCTGTTAGGACCTCTATAAATGACCGAAAACTTTCGAGACGTTCCGAGAATTTTATTCTGACTTCCGGCTGAGAGATATAGAGTGGCCCATAGACACATCCAAAACTCGCCAATATATAAACATGAACCCCTCAGGGGGTTCATGCAATAAATGTTTCGCGCCAAGAATATAAATTAGTATCGATATATGGGATAAGTCTTCAAATCTTCATAACAAAATCATCACATTACCACTGAATTCAGATTTTTTTTATTCGAAACTGTCTTTGTGTGACTTTATTCAGCAACACACTTTTTTTTCACATACAAGATTTGTTTTTAAACATAATGTTGTATTTTCTTTTCCCTCTTATTTTGAAATGGAAACCAAGTTTGTTTACCCCCCCCCCCCCCACCACCCCCACCGTTTCCACAGAAAATGGTTTGGATTGGCATTGTCTAATAAATAATCATTAAAACAATGCTATTATATTTTTCTGAGACATATTTAATAACACTATCTGGGACTAATTGTTTGTAAAAATTTTTGCTATAATTAAAAAGGAAAGTATGGAGACATTTGTTTTATTCCACTGCTACCTCCCATCCCCTAATGAAAGAAAATGACCACTCCCTTAGACATACCGTTTTTGATTGTAGAAAGTTGTTCCGAAAATTTCACCCTAAATTCAGCATGTAAGAAAGATTTTGATTGGACAATGAAATCATTTTTGCCATAACATTAATGTAATTATGCGATTGCATTAATAAAAGTGCGATCGCATAAATAATTACGCCATTGCATAAATATAATTGTGCAATGGCAAAATTAATTAGGCGATGGCATAAAACGCCATTTATGCAATCGCATAATTATTTATGCCATCGCATAATTATTTATGCCATCGCATAAATGAATTATGCAATCGCATAAATAAATTATGCGATTGCGTAAAGACGCCATTGTGACACTATTCCCGCGCCATACACACCGGCATGTATTAGTGGCGCCGATCTGTTAAATTTCAGCCGTCTGTGGGTCTTCTAAATCTGCATCACAATTTACATAATTACATACTGTGGGGACCATTTTGTGATGGATGTCAGCACTGTACATTACTACTTTACTATGGTATTATTACGTAAGTATTTCTGTATTGGCCTTGTTATTGGTCCGAGGCTTGCTGTATTGGCCTGAGGCCTCGGACCAATAACAAGGCAAATACAGAAATCACGTAACAGTATCTTTATTAATTAACTACAGTGTTACAATATATTTTTTATTTTATTTCACAAGAGATAAATATTTTTACCTTGAAGTGGAACTATCCAAATCTCAGTTTCCTTTTATTAGATGCAATATACATGATATATAATGATCTGTTGCTGTTTCCAGGTGTCTTCAGCATTTTCTCATCTGATGAATTTTTCTACCCTTTCCAGTCACTATAAAGTGTTACAATTTAAATTCAGACGCAACACATAAACAGTAATTGGAAATGTACTGCCATTGCATGGGTTATCGGTTATGCAGAAACTAATTGAATAATTCAAAAAAAAATTAATGTAGAAGTTGAAAATGATACAACTATCCATAAATGGCCAAAAAACGAAGATTTACATAATTACAGAATGCATATGTATGGTTCGGGTTTAAAAATAAATGACAATTTACAAAGAAAAGCGAAAGTAAACAGTAAATCGATTTGTACCATCGTGAAATTATGAGGTCGTCAAGAAATAAACTTTGTGATAATCTACTCGTTCCCCAAACTGTTGCAGTAGTATATTGAGGCAAATAAGTTCAAAGTGGCGTAACTCCTAGAAAAAAAAGTTTAAAAAAAAGTTAAATTATATCATACATTCCTGTCGATATGCACATCTACATAGTATGTCCTTATTATCTAAAAAGTTTCATGAAATTCTGGTGTGTGGTTTCAAAGGAGTTACGATGACAAGAACATTACTGACAGACTGACGGACGGTTTAATAACATTATACCCTCCGCAACTTCGTTGCGTGGGGTATAATAATAATAATAAAAAATGGATGTTGGTACACATTAATGGGACTGCAACCAGTCAATGATACAAATAAGCGAAAGACATCTAGAGACCAATGTTGCCTTCAGCAGTGGACTGTCATAAATGCCGATGAATATAAGTGTCGAAATGACCTCAAATTGAACAAGTTTTGATGGCAAACAAACTGAGAAACAGAGGCTTACGAAGATCTACCACCAATGACAAATTTTCGAATAACAAAATAAACAATATGCAGATTTAGAGAAAACAATAAGTGACGAGGGTCTTTAAGACAGACACACAAACATGCGGAGTCCAAACAGTTTTAAGCTCACTTGGCTTTCTGTCTACTGGACCAATTTTAATAAAATTAGACATGATTGATTGTTGAGTAAAATACCAAATGGACATTCAAACTCATACTAAAGTCAAATAACAAACTGACAATGACATGGCTAAAAAAGTAAGACAAATTAAAACAACAGTACATACAACACAACACAGAGCACTAAACCGAGTAACACGAACCCCATCAAAAACTGGGGGTGAACTCAAGTTCTCCGCATGGGTAATAAGATCCTGTTCCACTTGTGGCTACCGTCGTGTTGTTCATGTTAGTATAAACCCAGTAATATCTCTGAATCGGTTGGTCACATTTGGGGAGGGAGGGGAGGGGACTGGATTGTCATTACGACAATATGAACATTTGACGTATCATCTGTGAAACGGATGTTTCATTAAGGTCAACCAACTCTTGATGGCATCTGTAAAATTTACGAAGGGATATCAACTTCACCACTTGGATACCTTAGCTTCCTTGTTAGCAGAAACCTCTCTATCCGGGAAATAATGATAGGAATTACAAGCACTGGTTTCAACTGGGTGACATAACTTCGTATACAGGCGTTGCTGGAATGTAAATGCTACATAGAAAGGGAAAGTTCACAATTTGGAAGCTGAACTTCTCTCTTTAACCGACCCTCTTTATCAATTTCTAGAAATGAGACTGGCGTAACTGTATTTGTTGTATCCATTATCTCAAGTTCATTTTGATTAATATTTAGATTCATGACTAATGGTGCTTGATTTAAAAAAAAAATACAGATACAAATGAACAAATGAATTAGTATTTTATCATTTTATATATGTTGTAGCAGGGGTGGATCCAGCCATTGTTAAAAGGGGGTTCCAATCCAGGAAAAAATGGGGAGTGGTCCAACCATATATCCCCATTCCAAAGCATTGATTATTAAAAAAGGGAGTGTCCAACCCCTGGACCTCCTCTAGATCAGCAACGGTGTACACAAAGGTCTAATGAATAAATACAAACAAACACTTACAGGTTTATCATGGGACCCTTTTCATGGAAGAAAATACTGTTTTTAATTTGGGTGATTATTCTTTTAAAAGAATTTAAAATTGCTAGACAAAAGACTGGCATCTCATGCGAAATTGACAAGAGCTGTCAGTATTGATAATGGACAATTAAAATGGTAAAATGATGATCGTACTTTGACCTATAAGATAATGGTTTACTTTTACAAATTGTGACTTGGATGGAAAGTTGTATTGATTCACGTGGCCATAATACCACATCTCCATATATCTATTAACTATAATTGCAAAGATGGTTTTAGAATTTTCATTTTTGACATATATTGCCTAAAACACTGACTGTACCTTATTTTCGTTACATTGACAACAGTCAGTTTTTACTAATCCATTTTGTCATAACAGCTATAGGGTATAAGATGAATATGCTTAAGACAAAAATTTCATGAATTAGAATTACATATAATACAATGAATAAAAAAACACGTAGGTACATGTAATGCTGAGGTGTAAGTCTTAAGAAAATAATAATATTGAAAGTAGATCTGTCTGTCTATTCATCAGTCCTGTTCTTGCCATCCCACCCCTCTGAAACCATATCAAAGTCAAACTTTGTAGGTTACTGTTAAGTAGACTGGTTCGCCTGTCTAGCTCGGCAATGTGCATATTACATATTTCATATATCAAGACAGGTAGGGTTCATATTTATAGAACAAGGTGATTCTATATAGCGGGATCCCAGTCTAACTGTTAAGGAGTCGGACATACTAAATAGATGTGCACAATGATAGGAAATTATGATTCAATTTTTATTCTTCTTAGAGTTATGCCCCTTTGAACTTAGAAATTTTGGTCTAAATATATTACTGCAGTCTAAATATACTACTGCAAAAGTTAGGATCAGTTAGTTGTAGCAACTCATCTGAATCCACACAATAGAATTTCATGAAACTTTGTAGTTAAATAGGACATAATAATATGTAGATGTGTATATCTACAAGAACTTATCATTTGTAATGAGTTCTGAGTCTTTGAACTTAGGATTCTGGTGAGATTGTGTTTGTCCGGTGACAACGTAGGAACATGGGGTACACGAGCATGCTTGCTATGATTCTTTAAGTTTAAAAATTGAAATAACAGCTGCAGTGAATAAATTTAAAAAGAGATGTGGAGTATTATGCCAATGAGACACATTATAACAAAAACAATAGGAAGAGATCTTGATATGATCTTCAACAGATGCCTATATAATATCTAAATCATCAATGTGACTATCAGAGCAAAAACAATCTTGATTTCAAGTTGATATTACTTCGTCCACCAATTGCTAGATCAATCATTGAAAACAAAAACATTTCTTAAAAATTAATATGCATATAAAATTATCGATGAGTGCACGTGATGATTTGTTATATAATGTATTCATAGACAAAAAAGTATTATCGTTAATGTCTATATTTTCTTCATTCTGAAAATGTCGACCTAAGATGGAACTATGGCTAATGTATCACTGTCGAAATTTCATATATTATTATGCCCATTCGTTTTTAGCTCACCTGGCCCAAATGGACAAGTGAGCTTTTCTCATCACTTGGCGTCCGTCGTCCGTCGTCTGTCGTCCGTAAATTTTTACGAACATCTTCTCCTCTGAAACTACTGGGACAAAGGAGTAGGTTCAGTAAGACCCCTTTTTGGCCTCAAAATATAGCAGTTTTAGAATATTGTGAAAATGTAATCGTTTAGATATTTATTGCAAAGTAGAATGCTTCTGCTACATAAATATGGGCTGTTTTTGACAAAACAATGCACATATATCGGGTACTAGCATCATTAAGTCATGCTAAATTACTGAAATCTTCACAATTGTAGCATTTTAGTTAAATTTTAGACGGTTTCCGTCTGAAATGAAAGTGGCCGCATTCGTGTTCATTCATAATATTGAAATGTAAGTTGTATTTGATGATAATACATAATATATATAAAGGTTGAGGATGAACACGGATGCGGCCACTTTCACTTTCATTTTTGAAAAAAATCATCTGAAAAGTGACGATTTTTGGCATATTTGATAGATTTTTCATATAAGCTTGAATCGGGGCGTTTTAAATGACTTAGTAAGTTAAAATCTTCCCCATTTACTAATTGAATCAATTGAAATAGACACTTAAGTGTTTAGAAAGTGTCTAAAATCTTTCGTTAGATGAACTTGAAAATTGAGGCCGAAATCGGTCCTTACCGGACCTACTCCTTTAACCAAACTTGGCCACAATTATTAATGGGGTATCTAGTTTTAAAAATGTGTGAGGGAATCCCGCCAATCAACCAAGATGGCCGCCATGGTTAAAAATAGAACATAGTGTTAAAATGTAGATTTTGGCTTATAACTCTTAAACCAAAGCATTTACAGCAAATCTGACATAGATAATATTGTTAATCAGATCAAGATCTATCTGCCCTGAAATTTTCAAATGAATCGCCAAACCCGTTGTTAGTTAGCTGTTCCAGAATAGGTCATTTTAAGGAAATTTTACCATTTTTAGTTATTATCTTGAATATTTTTATAGATAGAGATAAACTGTAAACAGCAATAATGTTCAGCAAAATAAGATCTACAAATAAGTTAAATGACCAAAATGGTCAGTTGACCCCTTAAGGAGTTATTGCCGTTTATAGTTATTTATTACCAATTTTTCGTAAACTTTTGTAATGTTTTACAAAAATTTTCTCCTCTGAAACTACTGGGCCAAATAAAACCATACTTGGCCACAATCATCATTGAGGTATTTAGTTAAAAAATGTTTGCGGTGACCCAGCCAACCAACCAAGATGGCCGCCATGGCTAAAAATAGAACATAGGGGAAAAATGTAGATTTTGGCCTATAACTCCGAAACCAAAGCATTTAGAGCAAATCAGACACGTGGTTAAATTGTTTATCAGATCAAGATCTATATGCCCTATAATTTTCAGATGAATTGGACAACCGGTTGTTTGGTTGCTGCCCCTAAATTGGAAATTTGTAAGGAAATTTTGCCGTTTCTGGTTATTATCTTGAATATTATTATAAATGGAGATAAACTGTAAACAGCAATAATGTACAGCAAAGTAAAACCTAAGATAAGTCAAAATAATCAAAATGGTCAATTGGCCTCTTAAGGAGTTATTGCCCTTTATAGTAACATTTATTTATGAACGATAACCTAGTACCACCAGTAACTATCCTAGCCGCTTCAAGTTGCATATTTTCTAGTTTATCACTTAAATAGTCTGAAATGTTGTCCCAAATAATATCTGTATATTCAAATAAAGGGCGGATAAAACTTAAATATATAGTTTGTAAATACTTTCTTTTCAATTTGAATTTCAAGACACGAAATAAATTATCTATGTGTTATTTTTTCAATTATTTTATTGACATGAGAATGCCATGAAACATCCTCATGAAAAATTAAACCAAGGTGTTTGTGGCTTTCTACTTCTGAAATCATATCATCATTCATATAAAGAGGTGGATGATGGGGTTTTACTGATTTCTTGGAAATTGTCATAGCTTCAGTCTTTTTTGCATTAAAGTTTACTAGCCCTTGGACTGACCAATTGTTGATAGTCTCTATATCAGAATTAAGTTTGCTCGCTACTGCATATTCATCTTCAACTACTATGAAAAGGGAAGTATCCAGGGGCGGATCCAGGATTTTGGAAAGGGGGGGCGAAGTTTTTAAAAATCGACAAGCGGAGCGAGGCGAAAAAGTTTTTAGGACCTTTTCTGGGCTACAAAAAACATAAAATATGTTTAAAATGTCCCCTTTAACGGTTCCTGACGTGGAACATGTATATTTTACAGTTGCTGTAAAGTGTAACGGCTGGACATGTTTTATGCTGTATTAATTATCCCTATCAAGTGTCTATCATAAAATAATAGTATGGATCCCAAACTATGTATTATTAATATATTTGATATGAGACTTGTCTGTAAAACATAGACATGGCAAATTCTCGTGTGTTGTATATATGTTTTAGGATAAACTTATAGATTTCCTTTTGTTAGCAAAATATACGCCAGGCCATTCAATGAAATTTACAAAACGACCGATACGAGTTAAAATACAAACAAGAAATGTTTAGCCAAATGTTTCGTTGAAAAGTTTCACCCAAACAAGAAAAAAGGAAGGGGTTCCAAATGAACCAAAAGGTTACGAATTAGTCTGAAATGACAACGAATTTATTAATGTCGGTCGACAAATTGGCAAAACACCCAATAGGCAGGTTGCAGTCTGGTTTGAAAAAAGTATTCAATATATTAGTTCGGTGAAACAGATATTCCGGTCAGATATGGAAACCCGCCCCCAAAAAAATACGCCCGTTTTTATTCATCATGTTCATTTAATGCTTAATAATTCTGTTGGGAATTGTCGTTTCTAATGGTATAAAAATATGGACAAGGTTATTGTTTTCAATCCAGATACGGCCAGAATTTTTGTTTAAGGCAAACATCAGAGTTAGATTTTTTTCTCAAATATCTCAGACTGCCTCCTTAAATCTAAGTACCTTAGACTTTAAATCTATCTAGAGCTTTAAATACTGACTGGGGATCATTGTTCAGCTATGTTATTTTGAAATAGGCTGGGGCATTTGGGGTTAAACATGTTTTCGTATGTAAATACAGAGATATATAATACAATTGTATCATATGTCTCTGGTAAATACTATTGCTGTGGAACTTTTTTTTCATGAGAGTGTAATAGAGTTTCACTTTCTGTTTGGTGGAATTGAGAAATAAAAGTCAATACGTTCTTGCTCAATCCTGTCTTGCTTTGAAGGTGTCATGATTGTCATCCTCAGCCTAAATATAAAAAAAGAAGATGTGGTATGATTGCCAATGAGAGAACTATCCACAAGAAATGACACAGACGTTAACAACTATAGGTCACCGTAAGGCCTTCAACAATGAGCAAAGCCCATACCACATAGTCAGCTATAAAAGGCCCCGATATGACAACATAAAACAATTCAAACGAGAAAAGTAACGGCCTTATTTGTATAATAAAAATGAACGAAAAACCAATATGTAACAGGCTCCTGACTTGGGACAGGCACATACATAAATAATGTGGCGGGGTTAAGCATGTTAGCGGGATCCCAACCCTCCCCTAACTGGGACAGTGGTATAACAGTACAATATTAAGCAATGTGTTACTGTAAGTTGAATTTTAAAATGACCGAGTGACTTTTTTCGACGCACTTGTCAACTTAGCCAAAGCGATTCACATGACTTTGCCATACTAGTAGTCGGTAAATACCAGCGAAAAATATCTTTATAAGTTCTCGACCAGACAAGATCGACCTGATCGAATATGGGTCGTAGGGGTAATCGGGGATTGGTCGGGTATGTACATTTTTAGTATAAAAACGTCCGAATTTTTTATCTCCTGCCGCTTCGGAGTGGGCATTAAGTGTTACCCTTGTCTGTTCGTACGCACGTACGTCCCAACATGACCCTTTATAATGTTATATATACTAGCTGGGGCATTATTGGTGTCCTATGGACACATTCTTCGTTTACTTGGTTATATTCAGTAGAAGGTCCGAGTTAAATCATACATTTAAAATATCAACATAGAAATAAAGCAGTTGGATTTGTGGGCAAGGTGGTAAGAGCTCAGAGAGACAGGTAAATAGCTGTGACGGAGCTTGTAGAGTGCATAGAAGACGAGGAAGATGGTTTAGACATCAACATGCGCCTAGAAATCTAGATGAGGCAGTGGCTGACCCGACGACCACTGTGTGGGCAGTTTGAGAGACTTGCACTAACTCAATAAAAAGGAACCCAATGCCTATTCAAACTTCCTCATAGTGAACACTGATATATATCGGTAGTTTTATTGATCTTTTTTTGGAAATGAAACCACAAAATGAGATTTATCACTGGATTAGTACTTATGTTAGATAGCAATATACATAAACTTTACCATCCCCATTTCCTTGCTTTCTTACAAATAACAGCGTACTGTTTGTCAAATATATGTGCATAAGTATGTAATCAGTATTTTTCATAGATTTGATATCCAGTAGTTGAATGGTTAAAGATACTTATTTTCTTTTTGCTGTATGGCAACAACCTGTATGTATTTGCCAAAAAATATAGCAAAAAAAGGGCAAAGATGTCACATATTTTCCCGAAAATTTGACCCAAAGTAGAATTTCAATCCCCTGGATTGATACCTTTTCTAAAACAGTTGACATCTTTACATATGTCTATCAAGAGATCAAGAGTGCATTTCTTTCTAACCAAAGTGTGCCGTTTGTTATAGTTTGTTAAACGTAACTAAAGTAGAAACAAATGCATCGTTTGGTAAGAGGCGATTAAAATTTGAGTAATTTTAGACAATGTTTTGAGTAATTTTAGACAACGTTTTGAGTAATGACAAGCAAGAACACGTTTAGATAATTGATTTAATGTTTAATAGAAAGAAATGCATCGTTTGAACTAACAAACGACGAACGACAAACTGTAGACCCATTTGCAGCGAGTGTATAGTTTGTCAAAGTGTATGCAAATTTGCAAAAGTATGTTAGAAACCAATGATCAAAACTTGTGCTCGCTGAACAGTTTGTATTGTTACTGTTAGAAAGAAAGTCGCACCAAATAAAAAACATTTGTCTTTCGTCTCATTTTTGTGTGAAATTACGCCAAAAAGTTCGCGTCAAAAAGTTCGAATGAAAAAAAATTGACTATAAGGTGACCTATAGTTGTTATTGATAATTTCTGTGTCATTTGGTGTTCTGTGAAGAGCTGTTTCATTAGCAATTGTACCACATCTTCTTTTTTTATGCTACAAACATTTCTGGACAAACGGAAAATTAGGACAGACAAAACAAAAAATAGCACATAAAACAGGTAAAATATAATCTTGATGTTCTTATAAACCAACTTTGATAGATAGTTTAGTCACCAGCAGTCTAACAATGAATATTATTGCACTATTATTTAAATATTTGGAAAATCCGCCAGTGCCAAAATTGCAGGATTTTCTGGGATCATCCCAGGTTTTGTTGGGTTACGTATTGCTAAGTTTTTAGTTTTCTATGTTATGTGGACTGCTGTTTGTGTTCTCGTCGGTTACCGTTTTTCGCTATGGCTGTGTCGGTTCGTTTTTGACCTCGGAGTTTGATTGTTCCTTTCGTGTCTTTTGCCTCTCTTTTGAAATGTTACCTTTCCTTGCAAAAGTAAAGACACGTACTGTACATGCAGGAAATTTTATACAGTTAAAAATAATGTTGCCAATATATGTTTGCGGAAGCAGAGTTATGATAGTTAATCAGATCTGCACGTACTTTTAGAGAATCGTGTAGCAGTCATGTGTTCTCGTGTATGGCCGATTAGAGATCGAAGAGTGGTCGAATGTGGTCGCGAAGGTATCGAGTATTGGTCAAGTTGGTCTGGGACAATATAAATATACAAATCGCAGTGATCTGGAAGCGATCGGGCATTGGTCGATTTAATCTGGAAATCATCGGACATAAGTCGAGCAAAGGTCGAATTAATCGAGTTCTGATTGGTAAAATTTTGTATTCCGATCAAACTCGATCTATACACGGTCCTTTCCCGATCAATTCGACCGCTTCTCGACGAATTCTCGATCTCTTCTCGAGTGACTTGCTTCTCGATCATAACTCGAATGTTTTTGACATGTCAAAAACTTTCGGGTAGAAAGTCAGATCGATGACGAGCAAGGTATACTATCCCGAACATTCTTGTCGATTGAGTCAGATTAGTCTCCCGATCACGTAATTTGTCTTGATCGGGCTTGATCGAGTTGATCTGATCAGCAGTGTAAAACTAGCTTAATCAAAACAAATGATTAACTTAAAAGTCTGAACAACCTAGTGTCTGTTTTGTTATGAAATATTGTAATTGATATGTGCACAAACAAAGATCTTTTCTTCATGATCGGTGTTATTGTCGATTTAAATCTCTTTAAATAATTTAATTATTTGTACGTTTACAAAAGACAATTGTTGATAATATTAGGAGATTTGTAATCGTTTTCCTTTAGTCACATGTATGTTTGTGTTATCAGGTTGATTATAAGTGACGTATTAAAGTGTTAAGTTATAAAAATATATAAAATTTGATGTATTGGACCTTGAAATGATATCCGGAGAAGGAAATTTGTGTACAACAATGGACGATCCATACACTTTTACCTTTTAGGGTAAAACACACTATGAGATAAGTTTAACGAAAAATAATATACATTGATATATGTATTTTCTGTCTGTGTTTAAGTCTATGATTTAACTTAAGTGTAAACGATAATGGGCTGAATTAATATTATTATATAAAAATATATGGAAGTTAGCGTTCGATTCTTAAAAATTTCTGTTGTTATTGTCACGTACTCGGGGTAGTGACTTCTGGGTATCGTACCAAAGTTTACCCCTGGATATTGGAAGCTGCACCGTTTCTTATATTTTTATCTTTAATTTGTTAACTTTTGCCTCTGACACACAATAACAATTTGTGGGACGTGTTGCTGTCTTTGAACAGACCTTGTGTTAAGCAACAACCAGTGCTAACCTGTGCACTTTTCCAAACCTTGCTAATGTCTACCTATGCGCTACTATCCTGTGCACCGCTATCCTGTGCACTATCTGGCTTATTCAGCCTGTGCACTGCCTAACCAGTGCACGTATTTCCGCACAGTCGCCTATGCACCTATTACCCGGTGCGTAAATACAACTTTAATACTCCTGCAACCTTATTCAGGTGCGCAGATAGATTCTTATTCAGATTCTATTAATTCTTTTATAAAGTGTAAATAATTACCTTTTCCCTTCTTTAAGGCGTCTGGATTATCCATCAAGCGACCCTTGTTCTGACAGCACATCAGCTTATATACTAAGGTTTTGGACCATACCATTTAATTTGGACGATACCATATGTCTTATTCATATGAGTGTTTATAATTACCTAACCCTTAATGCTAAAACGTTTGAATGACGGCCCTTATGTTTACGACTACCGATCGGAATATTTCCGGGTATGCTAACCACGACCGGTCCGTTACTGATTCTAAATATTATAAATATCCATAGCAATGTAAACAAAACAAAACCAAAAGTAGACAACTGTTCAACTTTCAAACATAACTAGTTTGTATAACAATGTTTCAGCTTGATAAAAGAAATAAGATGAACCCTAGTAAAATAAAACTGATGATCCATGTTCATCACATTACCCACGCCTCCAGGAAATGCGTCCCCGCATTTATCGAAATCAATTGAGTACATCTACATCAAGTGGACATTTTTCAGTCCCAAACTCTATCCGGGTATTGCCTCGAGCCATGCCATTTAAAAACCACAATTATAACCGTTACTTCTTCAGTAGCTAACCACTAGAACAACTCGTAGATGTATGATCTACCCGACATGACAAGATTCCCACTCAACTGTATACTATTGTCTTTACACTGGAGGAAACGTTAAACATGGACATCAACTTAAACACGTCAACTTAATCATAAGTACCCTTACATCGTTTTACATCTTTATTTGAAACATGTATGCTGACATATTTTAGAGCCACCATTTTTTTAACCTTTAAAACCAACAAGCCAAATGTTACATTTGAAAACCACTAAATATCAAAGCCAAAACCGGTATGAAATAATTTTGCCTAACAACCGGCCACTTATGGACCACTCAAAGAGCTTGTTGAGAGGGATCTTTAACGTGCACAAAGCGTGGTACTCCTTGAACACGGGACCTCGGATTTAACGTCCCCATCCGACGGACATACATATTAAAATATACAATAAAATAACATTTAGATAGTGATTCCTTCACTTCTCCATTACTATTTTTTTTTATATTTATATACATGATAGGAATATATATACAACAATGAGATCCAAATTATCGAACAAAATCATGAAGCCATGCCGGCTGCTTGGTAACCCTGCGTGGACGCCCTGCGTAGCCTGACTCATCCCTTGAATCACTTTGATCAACAATGTTGTCAGCACTATCAAGCTCCTCATTGAAAATTTCGGGCAACACACTTTCCGGCACAAAAGCATCATCTTGAATTTCGAGTTCATTCATCTCTGTTTCTCCTCTCAGATGTTGGCCCTTGCACAACCTCATTCTATCGACATGTATAACCTGTAGTCGACCGCGTCTACCACAATTAATGAGATAATTCACATCCGAGTATTCTTTGAGTACTCGAAAAGGACCACGCCAGTAAGATGTGAATTTGGGAGAATGACCAGCTTTTCGAGTTGGAAAGAATACATATACTTGGTCGTCTTTCCTAAATTTGCTCCAGTTTAACTGTTTGTCATAATACTTTTTCTGACGCACCATTTCCTGTCCTACGTGTTTTCTAACAAAGTGGTGAGCTTCTTCCATTCGTTCTTGAAGTTCCCATGCCCATCTGTTTTGTGGAATTTTCTTTAAATAATCAGGTACATCGTACATGAGGTCCACAGGTGTAGCAACTTCGCGACCTAACATCATGCGATTAGGCGTACATCCTGTGGTCTCATGTTGAGCTGATCTATATGCCATCATAACGTAGGGCAATAAACAATCCCAATTCGAATGGTGTTCGTCAACATAAGCCGTCAACATTTTGGCCAATGTTCCATTAAATCTCTCTACCATTCCGTCACACTGCGGATGGTAGGGTGTGGTTCTAGTCTTGTCTATCTGTAATAAGTGGCACATTTCCTGAAATAATTCGCTCTCAAACTGCGAGCCTTGGTCAGAGTGAACTACAGTAGGCACGCCGAAACGCGTAATAACCTCTGCTACTAATATATTGGCTACAGTTGATGCAAGCATGTTAGGCATTGGAAAGCTTTCTGTCCATTTGCTGTAATAATCGCTAATGACTAGGATATACTTGTGCCCTCTCTCGGTTTCGGGTAGTTCTCCCAATATATCCATAGCAATTCTTTCCATTGGGTAACCCGATTTTTGCAACTGCATAGGAGCCCTTTGCCGTTTATTCGGACCTTTTCTCTTGGCACAAATTTCACAACCGGCTATATAGGCTACTATGTCATGTCGTACACCAGGCCAGTAGAACCTATCTTTGATTCTAGATTGCGTTTTCTTGATGCCAAGGTGGCCTGACGTCTTGTTATCATGGCACTGCTGAAGTATTCGACGTCTTTCTGTAAGGGGCACTATCACTCTACTTTTGTTGTTGTCTCTGTGCTCTTTGCAAAGTACTCCATCCTGAATCTTCAGGTCATCAAACTGCGACCATAAGCTTTTAATAACATAATTGTACTCTCCTAGATTTTTCAAGTTAGGCTTGTGCCCATCTTGTACCCATTGTCTTACAATTTGCAAATTTTTGTCATTGTCTTGAAGATGTTTGAGGGATATTTCTGTGTCGTCCTCCTTGTCTCTTTCACATTCATCGGGCTTTGATGACACTGTCTGTACAAGTTGTTGTGCCTTCCAATCAGAGCTATATCCACACTGTCTACAAGGTATCCTACTTAACGCGTCTGCATTCTGGTGCTGACTTCCTGGCCTGTGTTTAATTTTCATGTCATATGTACTCAACACTTCAAGCCATCTTGCTAATTGTCCTTCTGCGTTTTTGAAGTTTAACAACCATTGCAATGAGCTGTGGTCCGTCCGAACGATGAATGCTCGGCCATACAGAAAATGACGAAAACTTTTGACGAAGTGTACTACTGATAAAAGTTCTTTTCTAGTGACACAATATTTCCGTTCTGTTTTTGATAATGTTCTGCTTCCAAAAGCAATGACTCTCTCTTTACCATCAATTTCCTGTGATAGCACAGCTCCGATAGCGTTATTACTTGCGTCAGTGTCTAGGATGAATGGTCTAGATAAGTCTGGATGTGCAAGAATGGGTGCTTTAGTTAGTTTTCCTTTCAAGGCTTGAAAAGCTTCCTGACATTCTTCTGTCCATAAGTACTTTCGTCCTTTTTCTGTTAGTTGATGGAGACATTTGGCGATTTTTGCAAAATGTTCTATGTACCTCCGGTAATATCCACAGAGACCCAAGAATGAACGTAATTCGCTCGCATCAACTGGAATGGGCCAATCCTTTATGCTCTTTATCTTTTCTGGATCCGTGGCTACACCTTCCTCAGTGACGACATGTCCAAGAAAGTTTACTTTCTTTGAAAATAGTGTGCACTTCTTGGGTTTGAGCTTAAGGCCAGCTCCCTTTAGTCGATCAAAAACCGATCTCAGATTTTCGAGCATTTCCTCAAACGATTTTCCAACCACAATTATATCGTCCAGATAAACTAGACATATACTCCACTGCAGTCCCGCCAATACTCTCTCCATTAATCTTTCAAAGGTTGCTGGTGCACAGGCAAGGCCGAATGGCATCTGTCGAAATTGAAACAGCCCCCTTCGGCTGGCAAATGCAGTTTTCGGGCGATCTTTCTCTGCCATTTCCACCTGCCAGTATCCCGAACAAAGGTCTAAAGTAGAGAACCATTTATTTCCGGATAATTGCTCCAATGAGTCGTCGATGCGGGGTAATGGATATGCGTCTTTTACTGTTAAATCGTTGACCTTGCGATAATCAACGCAAAAGCGTGTAGTACCATCCTTTTTCTTTACCAGTACTATCCCAGCCGACCATGGACCGTCGGCTGGCTCAATTACTCCGCGTTCAAGCATGTCATCGATATGTCTATCGACTTCCTCTCGCATATGAATGGGGGTGCGGCGAGGCGGTTGTTTTACTGGTGCATTATTTCCAGTATTTATGGTGTGGCGCACCAAATCAGTTCTACCTAAGTCCCTGTCGGATGCTGCAAAAAGATCTTTGTATTCATTGAGAAGATTTTCAACTCCGCGTTTTTGCTCCTGGCTAAGATTTTCGCTGCAATTACTCAGTAATTTTTGCAATTCAATTCTTAGGTTCTGATCCTTATGTATATCAGTAATATTTTTGTCGTCGCCTATCACGTCCTGGATAGGGCTTATATTTCCTACAATTGTCCCAGCTCTTATTATCTTCACTACATTCGATACATTCATAAAGCGCAGTGGTACGGTTTCTGAGGCTTTAACTAAAGTTCTTGCCATTAAGGCACTGTCCTTTGCTACAAATTTGTCACAGGGTTCAATGATTCCTAAGCCTACTTCATTCTTTGTTGACGGATATTCGTTAATGTGACCCCGGACCAAAGCTTCTGTTCCTGGCTGTATGCATGTATCTTCAACTACAGACACTCTATAGCAACCAAGCTGTCCAGTGAAGTTCAGTGGTATCACCTGGTTATTGCAAACCATATGTTCTTCTTGTAAATTAATCAGACATCTATTTTTCTTGAGAAAATCTAAACCAATTATGCCATCTAAAGCAAGATCCGCTACTACTGCCTCTGCTAAATATACGTTATGATCAATCCAGATGTGAAATTCACCTTTTCCCGTAACGTTTAGTTCAGAGCCGTTTGCTGACATAATAGTTTGAACCACTTGATTGAGGTTTGGCATCTCTTCTTTTCTCAAACTATTGAATAGTTTATTTGATATAAGAGTGACAGTTGCGCCTGTGTCAACGAGAAAACTGGCTTTTATATTTCCTATAGCTACGTCTATATATGCCCCTGCTTCTGTCGTCGAGTTATTGAACATTGAGCTTGATTTGTTTTCTCCGCTGTCTTCTTGTTCGAGAATGTACTGGCCTTGCAGAGCCATTCTCGTGGTTCCTGTATTGACCGTTCCCGTTGCCACCTTGCTTTCGTAGCCTACATTCTCGCTTAAAATGTCCATATTTACCGCAATTGTAACATTGCTGATTCCGTTTCCATTCCGGATCGGCAGTGTTTCTTTGTCCGCTGTTTTTAAATTCATTTAATTCCATTCGAAGTGATTCTAATTGCTTAGTAAACGAATCCATCATTTCTGTAAACTTATCGTCCTTAGATAATTCTTCTGTAATATGATCTGCATGCGTAGCCCGCATCTGAGGTTTTACAAAATCTTGTCTTTTCTCTGCTTTGTAGAACGCCTCAAGTTCGACAGCTAAACTTATTGCTTGATTTAAGTTTTGCGGTCTGGATTGCTTAATTTTTATCCTCATCTCACTATCGTGCAATGCATCTAAGAAATAATCCTTTGATAATGTTTCTTTTACTTCAGTGGGTGCTAGTGGGTATGCTCTGTTTACTAATCGCCGTATAGTTTGTCCTAGTTCTGGCAAGGTTTCACTTGCGCACTGGCGTCTCTCCTTTAATTGAACTCTGTATAGTTCGTTCTGATTTGGCGGAGCAAAACGCTCTTCTAATGATTTCACTAAGGTCTCATAATTCATTTTCTTATCAGTTGGTAAATCGCTGAAGACACTCTGTGCGTGCCCGCGAAGGGCAGCGGCAAGGTAAAGCCCCTGTTCATATTCGTCCCAATTATTGATGATAGCACATGCTTCAAAGTGCGATTTAAAATCAACCCACTCGCCAGACCCATCATAATTGGCCAGTTTGATTTCTCTTCTCGTATTCTTTCCAGGCGTCCGTACTTTTTCCTGGTTATTGACAGCCTGTTTTGCATTCCTTTGGCTAGGTCTTAAGATAGAAGAAATTTTCACTGAACCTCCGCTACTGGTACCGGGCGTTGCGCTAGTTGTTTTGTAATGCCCTTGCTTAGAGCGGGCTCCCTGTTCGTGCTCACTTACGTAAGGTCCAAACAATGTTGGTGCATCATCAGCTCGTTGAAGCTGTGTTTGGACTGTGCGCTCTGTGACATCGCCGAAATCCGTGCGCCTCGTCTGAGCAATACCAGAATCTGTCAGGTTTCTAGGTTGCTCTTTTGGGGTAGAGTGTTGTGGTGTCAAAAACCTAGGATTTTGAGTTTGTCTCAACTTTTCTATCTTTTGCTTTACATCTTCCTCTAACGTACTTATATGCTGTTGTAAATCGTCCATGTTTAATCAAGTATAGGTGCACTTGCCAATATCCCACCGCTGCCACCAAAATTATGTCACGTACTCGGGGTAGTGACTTCTGGGTATCGTACCAAAGTTTACCCCTGGATATTGGAAGCTGCACCGTTTCTTATATTTTTATCTTTAATTTGTTAACTTTTGCCTCTGACACACAATAACAATTTGTGGGACGTGTTGCTGTCTTTGAACAGACCTTGTGTTAAGCAACAACCAGTGCTAACCTTTGCACTTTTCCAAACCTTGCTAATGTCTACCTATGCGCTACTATCCTGTGCACCGCTATCCTGTGCACTATCTGGCTTATTCAGCCTGTGCACTGCCTAACCAGTGCACGTATTTCCGCACAGTCGCCTATGCACCTATTACCCGGTGCGTAAATACAACTTTAATACTCCTGCAACCTTATTCAGGTGCGCAGATAGATTCTTATTCAGATTCTATTAATTCTTTTATAAAGTGTAAATAATTACCTTTTCCCTTCTTTAAGGCGTCTGGATTATCCATCAAGCGACCCTTGTTCTGACAGCACATCAGCTTATATACTAAGGTTTTGGACCATACCATTTAATTTGGACGATACCATATGTCTTATTCATATGAGTGTTTATAATTACCTAACCCTTAATGCTAAAACGTTTGAATGACGGCCCTTATGTTTACGACTACCGATCGGAATATTTCCGGGTATGCTAACCACGACCGGTCCGTTACTGATTCTAAATATTATAAATATCCATAGCAATGTAAACAAAACAAAACCAAAAGTAGACAACTGTTCAACTTTCAAACATAACTAGTTTGTATAACAATGTTTCAGCTTGATAAAAGAAATAAGATGAACCCTAGTAAAATAAAACTGATGATCCATGTTCATCACATTATTCTACATCTAATGTTATTCTACATTTAGAATTCTAATATCAAATCCGACATGAGCAGCCATTCAAAACAATTCTTAAAATAAGATCCATTTGAAAATATTACACATCTTATTTTGAGGGGCCTCAGTCAGACTACAAGAACGGACCTACACGTTAAGTATAAACCTTGAGGTTGCAATGGACTAACAAAAAGATATAACGTTCTTGATAGGAGACCAGTATTGTATTTTTTAGAGGGGCACTATGTTTTCTAGTCTGTGGGTCCGTTCGTCCGCTCGTTCATCCGTCCGTTCGTCCGTCCGTCTGTCCGTCTGTCCCGCTTCAGGTTAAAGTTTTTGGTCAAGGTATAGTTTTTGATGAAGTTGAAGTCCAATCAACTTGAAACTTAGTACACGTGTTCCCTATGATATAATCTTTTTAATTTTACTACTAAATAAGATTTGTTATCCCAACTTCACGGTTCACTAAACATATACTGGTTTGAATGTTTTTTTATAGATCTCTTTGATTTTGATGATTTTAAATATTTAAATGTTGAATCTCAAAACTTTGGTCACAATATATCTGATGAGGAATAAACAAGAATAGTAGGTTGTACGCATTAACATTTTATTAATGTGTTTTTCTCTTCCAGAAACGGAGGCACTCACCGAAAGTGAATTTCTGGAAAGTATGATGGTGCTATTGATTTGAAGCTTTGACGGTATTCAGCAGATACATTGATAGGTAAATACAGATTCTACCACTGCATCGAGTGTGAAACGATATTTATCTACTCGAGACAGTTAAATTTTAAAAGTTAAAACGCGAGATGAGTTGGTTGAATCTGTTGTGTAATGATTTCTAACAATATGTGAAACTTATTCCTTTTTTAATATTCGTTTTTAATGATCTGCAAAAAGATGTGTTCTTTCTATGTGACGTCATCAGACATTGTCGCCTTCTTTCATGCCGTCACAATAAGAAATTCAAAGGAAAGCAAGATAATTCGACGTCATAATCGGATTTTAACTAATGAAGAGCTGAGAGCAAACGAATCACACGTTAATTTTATTTTATACAATAGGCGCAGAAAAGGATAAATTGACGAAGAATTAGAGAAATTCATATAAATGAAACCATATTTTTATAGTGTATAAGGTCTTTATTCTGTGTTTTGTATCTAGTCATTTTTCGGATCTGTATAGACTATGTTTTGCCCGTTAAAATACGGAATCAGCTACATTGTAATGGTTCTTAGTAATCTCACTACTGTCTATAACTAAGTCGATTTAATGTTCACGTGTTTAAAGTTTATAGATCTTCACATAATAGTACATGTATGGGCGTTTTTCAATAAAAACGTATTTTCTTGTCCTAGCCACTTTAAAAAAAATGTGTTTGATCTTTGCAAGTAATTTTTTGTGCAGTCAGTACATTGAATTAGATTTAACATTTTTAAGCAAAGAAACAGTTTATTTTTTAGAGGGATAGATAAGATTTGAATCCTGAATGGTCCAAGACAACCAAAATGGCATGTCCCTAGACCGCCTGTCCAACATTCATACTCTAAAATATCGTAAAAAATGAAGAAATTAATGTTTTTTTTTTACTTTACATAAGTTCTTTAATAATTCAAAAGTATGTTCAGAGCCAACATATTCTAATAAACAGCTTTCAATATAGGTTTTTTAATTTCAGAAGGTGTGTCCCTCACAAATTGTCCACTACGAAACGAAGTCATTAAAATTTGCCAATAAACAGTTTTATAAAATCAATGTAATTTTTGTTTGCAAGAGATATAAACATTAGGGTCTTACAAAAGAAGTGATGCTTTTATAACGGCAATTAAATTGTTGGTAAGGAAAATTGAGCACATCAAATGGACCAGAGTGATACAGTATTTTTGATAATGTCCCCTACGAAACGGGTCAAATCTCCTTTAGTATCTGGTTTTAAAATTATGAAAAAAATATTAGTGTACAGCTTGATAAATGCTTTGATGAATACAATCAGTCTTGTTACTATTACAATATAGGGATTGTGGGGGGAAAATAAAGCACGCGAATACGTCCCTTACGAAACGGTCCCCTACGAAACAAGTATGGGAGAGAAAAACGTTTCGTAGTGGACACTACCACTACCATGGAGTCTTTTTTTAATCTTTTTTTCAATTATATTCGTGCAAAACAAACAACAAGGGTTAGTTTCATGTAATTTTTATTATGTTTTTATTAACATATAATAGGGTTGATGTCAACTACGAAACTTTTTGTCCACTACGAAACGGTTTTGTCCACTACGAAACGCATCCAAATGTCCACTACGTAACATGAGTTGAACCTTCATATGTGAAGTACTGTCTAATCTTTATCGATAAAAATGATTTTCTAATTCAGAAAAAAAATGATATTTTTCTAGTATTTAAAGTAAACAAACTGGAATGTCTGTAGGAGACATTTGAAATTGCAAAAAATATGTGTGTTTAGAAGAAGTTTCGTAGGGGACTTTACGAAACAGTACACAAATTATGAAAATAATATCATTTTAAAGAATATTTAAGATTGCACTTTTTGTTTACAAACAGGTCTATTATAGAGGTATTCAAAATAACTCTTGAAACTAAATTGTAGACAAGTTGATTTTCCATTTATTTTAGGTCTGAAATGTACGCTTTTATTGAAAAACGCCCGTATAAGGTTCAATATTATAATTAAAAAGTACATAGTGAGCAGCGGTCGTTGCATACAAACGTTCACCTAAATTGTCCCAGTCAATGGATGCATTTAATGTGTCAATCAATGGCCACAGCCACACTGTTTTGAATTTCATTCTATTATGACTTTCCATTCCACAGTTATTAGACTTTGTCAGTTATATTTCGATTTTTTAAAATGTTATAAACAAAGCCAATATTGCTTTACCCAATCTAACTTATTCTCTTGTTTATATTGTCAAGGTTAGATAACTTTCAATCTGATTTGTTATATCAAATTTCTTAATCTTTTATTACCTGACAGGTTAAAAGAGGGTACGCTTGGGTCCATTTACTTAAAACTTGTAACTATTAAATAAATTTGATTTTCGAAAATATGCTCTCTGCGTTATCGAACTCTAGGCAATAGTTATACTATATTTTTTGCTTTAGCATTTTAATAAGTTCCTATTTCTTGACTTCAACAAAATTGCATTTTATCCTTCAAATTAAAAATATGCATATGCACCGTACCTTTTTAATTGGACGAACTTCTTTTGTGCTGCTTGTTCAGCTGTTTAATACTGTGGTTGTTGAATCTTCAAATTTCGATGTGTTTAGATGCATGGTGCTACCAATTATAGTTTTCTGGAAGATGAAAACTTGATTTATCCATTGAAAAACGTTCTTTACAAATGTTTGAATTTGCATTTATTTTGATCTCACAAGTAGAAAGATAAATGTAAAGGGATACATTGAGTCATAAACAATCTTCTCGTTTTATTTTCATTAAATAGTTTGCAAAATACATCAAAATACAATATTTCCGTACATTTCATTTATGATCATCTCTATCATTGCCTGTTATTAATATGATAGTATATTTTGTTTCAATAATAAATGTAAGAGAAGTTTTTAATTTAAAAAGGACGTCAAAAATGTATTTCTTTAGTTTCAGTTATAAATCGGTGACGAGATGCCAATTGAAACCATAACTTCTGTTACTACTTCCAACACAAGACGATATCAATCTTTGAATCGGTATATATATATTTTTAGACGATATTGTTGAAGGTCATTTAACCAATTGTTATAGCTGGGACACACTCTTATAAATACTGTCAATCTAATCTATAATAAACGGAGATCCATGTAAAAAAACCTCAACAAAATGTAAAATCTTACTAAAAGGTTATGAGGGGTATATGAAATTGACATAGCAACTTGTAAACTCTTGTTCTTTTACTTAATGTTGCAAATCAACAAAGATCAAGGATAACTTGCTTTGCAATAGCTAGCAATTGCAGATGGCGTCCTCGTCTGTCCGCCAAATTGGTACAAAAAATGAAGATATTTGAAAATTAAAACAGTGATTTCCTATATACATGATACTATATAGATAACAAAACGCCTTTTATATATTTCCATGAAATTTGTTAAATTTCACATTTGCTGCCATCATTACTGCGGTTATTTTGAAATTCAGTTCAACATCATGGGAAAATTTTCAAAACGATCCGACACCTGCCACATTGGTATATACTAGATGGCACATCTTTTTCTGTGTAACATTTTGCTTTGAAATCCATAAATATATAGCCAAGTTCAAATGCCTACACCATTTATTGTAATTGCTTTCGATAAGATTCTTGAAACTGGTCTGCTAGTGTATGTATACTGAACATTTTGTTAAAACATATCTGTATATACTATTCAATATAAAAATATATGACATTATATCTAAATGTACAATCATAGGTTCTTATACATTCAAACCAATATATTTGATTATTTTTTAATCTTCGGCAGTGCAAAAACAAGAAGTTCACGGTATGCAGACCGCAAATTCTACAATAATTCTTATTTTAATGTTTATTTTCAGTGTAACAGATCTTAACAATCAGTTATATATCATTTATGTTTTATTAAGAATTGAGAATGGAAATAGGGATGTGTCAAAGAGACAATGACACAACCAAAGAGCAGAAAATAGCGCAAGGCCATTAATGGGTCTCCAACACATCTAAAAAATCTAGCATTCAAAGGCAGGCTTCAGCTGAACCCTAAACAACAATGTGTGAAATTGGACGTCACACTTAACTTTGAAACATATAAATGAACTAATTAAAAAAAAAAAAAACCCTTACAAGACCAACAAAGGCCAGAGGCTTGGGCCAGGCGACGGAATGCAGTAGAGTTAAATATGTTTTGTAAGATCTGAACCCTCCATTTTACCTCTAGCCAATAAGGAAATAAACAAACACACATCAAAACAAACAGTACATTGCGTTTAAAAGAAGTCTAAGTCCGATCACAGAATAGATAACAAATGAAACTAAGCAAAATGATAATGAAACATAAATAAACAAAGGGCTACTAACGGGTACTGATATGCCAGCTCCAGATATCAATTTAACTGAGTGAAAGAATATGTATGCATCATATGAATATCAAACACAATCACAATTTTATAACAAAAGTAATTAAAATGTAGAGTTATAAAACTGTTAAATTTGCTTCTTAGGAATGAAAAAACTCTACAATATTTCAGCTCCAAATCTATGAGGAAATGTCGATCAAATTCAGTTCCATTTTTAATTTCAAGAAAACATGACAATACAGAAGAAAAAGGTATAAAAATATTTATAGGATAATTTTATAAAATAGGAGACCATCATAAATAACAATATAGAAGTTCAAATAATAAAATTACTGTCACGAAAAATGCCGATGAAACGAAAAGGAGACACACACCATAAAGTTGCTGGTAATCACGGTTACAGTTGACATTGATTTACTGTTCATTTTGTACATATTAACACAAAAAAGTTAACAGTCATGCAAGAACAACAATGACTAACATAAACGCAAACCCGGATTGTATTAAACATTGTCTTTATTGGTAACCTTCTGCATCACATGCAAGACATTTTTGTAGACGAAAAATCTTTGTTGCAAGTAGGTGAATTATAGGTACACTAAATAAATGAATAAAAACTAACCCAAAACAGTGATGAGTTGAGCCTTTTCCAACTGATTTCGTTCCTATGTTAACTGTTATACCACTGTTCCAGGTAAGGGGAAGGGTTGGGATCCCGCTAACATGTTTAACCCCGACACACTTTGTATGTATGTGCCTATAATTCAGTGGTTGTCGTTTGTTTATGTGTTGAATATTTGTTTTTCGTTCATTTTTTTGTTCATAAGTTAGGCCGTTACTTTTCTCGTTTGAATTGGTTTACATTGTCATTTCGGGGCCTTTTAAAGCTGACTATGCGGTATGGGTTTTGCTCATTGTTGAAGGCCGTAAGGTGACCTAAATGTATAGTTTTAATTTCTCGATCAATTGGTCTCTTGTGGAGAATTGTCTCATTGGCAATCATACCACGACTTCTTTTTTATATTTGGATGAGTGAAAATAGATGCACAGAAAAATTTCAATCTATATATATATGAGTTTGACTATCCCTCTGGTATCTTTCGTCCCTCTTTTGCAAGATTGATTTAAAGAAAATGTTGGGGATAATGAAACTATTTATAGCAATACAAAAAGCAAATGTCACAACGTGTACTGCAAAGTCAAAACGAAAGTATCAATAAACAAGTTATATGAGCTTAGACAACAGTATTGCAAATTGATATCTCTTAAAACGATTAAAAAGACACATCAAAGTTACAAACAAAACTGTCGAAATTACATTAAACTCCTAAAATAAGACCGGGTCTTCAATAGGAAAACTGTTTCATTTATTGGATCCGATAATGATAATCTTAAAATACAAGAAAGGACTTTAACGTTCACATAAACATATATATTTTAGATTATAAATTTTTTTTTTGAACGAATTGAAATTTCAATTTAAGATTGGTTCTACAAATTAAAGATATCCTGTGATATGTATGCAATGCATTTAATAATTGACCGAAATCTACAGAAAAAATACAAAATCTTAGCAGAATCTGTAAGACAAAAAGGTATGTAATTAAATGCGTTTAGTATTATTCATCCGTTATTTTCCCTTGTGCATTATTTGTTTATACGTTGTCTAAGGGGATGGGCATTTGATGTAGAAGATACTATTAAAAAGTGACTGGTGTTTAACCGGGATTCAAACTGAAGAATATATGTTGTATGCATATTTATATTGTAAGAATGATATAGTAACAGCATTGTAGGCCATTGTCTGTTTTCTGCTTTGGTCTGGTTGTTATCTCATTGACAGAGAGTGACTGTAGAAGGTTTTTTTTTTTTTATAAAAGATTGTTATATCTATTATTTTTTTTCTAATGCATAAAACATGTTAACATAAAACGTGTTTTTGAAATAAATGAGAAAATTAATTTTATAACATTCATTCAATATTCATTAACGTTCTTTCGTGCATTCCAACAAACTTTACACACTAATTATAACAATTAAATAATTTGAACATAATCATACAGATATAAATATCAAAACAATCGCGCACATATCTTAATAAACCTCAGAACACACAAAATGTATCTGAAAGTAGAATTATTGGATATGGCACACTAATGTAAATTCAACAATAAATATTTATACGAAAGCCAGAATTGAAACGATCTGTGGTTTATCAAGAGCATGTACTGGTTTGATAACCGATGACTGCAAATCTACGATGAAGTTCGGTACAAGACGACCGGTGATGACATCTTGTTATTTTAACAATTACACCATTTGTGTATATACCCGCCATTGAAAGGTGATTTTGACTATTAATTTTATAAGTCAAAAGACTGGCGTTAATGTTAAAGGCTGTAGACACAAACAAGGATACTCATATCATTCTTCTTTAAGTTGTTCAGCAGTTTTATTGTTGATTGGTTTTGTTCAACCAACTCAAATAGTCGATGGATTTCTGATATATTTTTGTGTTAGGGTTAGATTTTTGAAGATGCTCTTGATTTGACAAGATTGCGTTTTATCTAGTTTTTTTCTATTTTAATGATGTTAAGCATGATACGGATCGTGTTCAAGATCCGTGCATATTTTAGATAGCAATTGAGAAAACTATTTTACCGATCTAACTCAAGCTAAAGAACTATGAATTATACGTAAGAACAAAATTATAAATATTCAGTCTTAATGCAACTGGGAAGATCATTGTGAAAGCAAACTGAGCTAGATTACCAAAATGGAACTTGCAACCACAATATGGTTGCAATTATGTTGATATCTTAATGATGGTTCCAATAAATGATGAATTTTTGCATATTTTAAGTTAAATTTACTTTGTTTTAATAATTCGGTTATTACAGTGTTCATTGACCGATTTTGACTTTTCCGCCTTGCGATGAAAAACTGTCCACTACATAACAAAGTTAGATCAATTGTAGTGTCGTTGATCATACTATATAGTTACTTATAAGCAAGCAAGGGACGTATTCACATTTGGGACATTTTTTAATGCCAGTGATATTTCGACATCTCATGCACCGAGCTTTTCAATAAAATACAAAAAGTTCATTATACTAATATATAATATATAGATTATAGCTTACTGTTTGGTGTCAGCAAAGGCTCCGTGTTGAAGACCGTACATTAACCTATAATGGTTTACTTTTGTAAATTGTGACCTGGATGGAGAGTTATCTCATTGGCAATCATACCACATCTTCCTACATCTATGTCAAGTTCCATCGTCATTTAAGAATAACCCCGTTACCAAGTGGACAAAAAATAAGGGACTATCTCTATTAGTTAAAATTAAAAAAATTGCTGATACCATTTACAGAGTTATCTTTTTTATGCTTTTATTATAATGATGATCTTTAGGGTTAGACCAACAGTGTTTGGCCTTTTCTAGTTCCAAAAGAGATGTCAGAAGTTATATTATAGTAAGCAAAAACGTTCTCGTTATGTAGATGCAAAATATCCAGAACTTTTTAGAAAATGGGAATAATCAGATATCATAGCCATTTACTATTTCATGCCTTTGTGAAATCATTCTACACAGTATATTCGTTTTTAAAACAGAATTTTATGCAAGATATGTGTAGTTAAGTATGTCTATTGATATTTGTTTTTTTTTAAATGGTTTCATGTAGTATGTTTTTTCTAATGCGTTGAGCAAAGTTCTCAAGATAACCTTTGTACATATTTCATATTTTTCTGTTGAAAATAATAATAAAATCTTATTTTCCTCACAGGTCATCCGGAAAAGAAAATTAACGGATTTTCAAAATGACCTATGTACAATTTTACTGAACAATTTTAAAGGTAGCATGGATAAAACTAACAATATCAAGTTTTAAGTCTTTTTGGTCATCATTCAATAATTCTAATAAAAAACAGTATTTTCATACAGTTTCTACACGATCTGAAGAATTTATTTACTCCAGAAAAAACAAAGGTAATATTAAATCTATTTTAGTTATAAAACAAAATTTAAAGCCCCAGTCCCACTAGACCACGATCGCATCACTCTCACCACGATCTAGAATAAATTCAGATCGTGGTGAGGTCGCGATATGAGCGGCATGAAAATGTAAATTTTCGTTGCTTTCGCGATGCTACTACGTCCTCATTACGCTTTTACAACGATCCCTCAACGAATATAACACGTTCTCACCGCACTTATTTTGCAACTTCACTACGCTTGTCAAGATCCTTCTACGCTCATCACGTTCTCACTACGACCATACCACGAGTTATCCGATTGCAACACGATCTTACCACGCTTCTACTGCGATTATATCACGTTCATATCACTATCATACTACGTTCATACAACGATCTTACTATATTCTCAGCAATAACGTCAACATCGTGTTCCATATCAATACAGTTCAATTTCTGTTATTTCTGATTAACACGTAGATTTCTCGGAAACAATAGTCATGCTACTAAAATTTACTAGAACAACTGGGCGTGGTGGTATGGGTTGACGTAGAGGCAAAATTATGATGAACCAGAGATTTCGGACCGACCAATCCAACCTTAATTACAACCTATTGCTGGTCCATAAAGCTCAAATGACGATATATTAGTGAACAATAGCAGAGATGACAAAGATTTGTCAATAGATATAGAAAGATGTGGTATAAGTGCCAATGAGACAACTCTAGATGTGGTATAAGTGCCAACGAGATAACTCTCCATCCAAGTAACAATTCATAAAAGTAAACCATTATAGGCCAATGTACGGCCTTCAACACGGTGCTTTGGCTCACACTGAACAGCAAGCTATAAAGGGCCCCAAAAGTACTTGAGCAAAAGCATTCCAAAGGTAAAACCAACGGTCTATAGATAAACTAGAGGCATGGTTGAGCCATTAGAGAAAATGGACAAGAAGTCCTGATTACATACAGACAAACAAAAGTTGGAGAGATTTAATATATTTTATGTGAAAATGACAATGAGAATGATGGTCGTAGTATGAACGTAGTCAGGTCATAAGAAGAGCATAATGAGGACGACAACAGCGTGCTAGAATCGTACTGTAGTAGTGAACAGCGTGGTGTAAACGTGGTATAGTCGTAGGGGAAGCGTAGCTGGGTCGTAGTGAGAATGTGATGGTCGTAGTGAGGTCGTTATAACGTCGCTGTGAAGCCCCAGTCCCACTAGACCACGATGGCACCACGCTCACCGCGATCTAAATTAAATTCAGATCGTGGTGAGGTCGCGGTATGAGCGGCATGAAAATGTAAATTGTCGTTGCTTTCACGATGCTACTACATCCTCATTACGCTTCTACAACGATCCCGCTACGACTATAACACGTTCTCACCGCGCTTATTCTGCGACCTTACTACGCTTATCAAGATCTTTCTACGCTCGTCACGTTCTCACTACGGCCATACCACGAGTTATCCGATTGCAACACGATCTTACCACGCTTCTACTGCGATTATAGCACGTTCTTACCACGATTACACTACGCTCAAACCGCGACCTTACTACGCTCTCAGCAATTACGTCAACATCGTGTTCCATATCAATACAGTATCATTCCTTCAGTTCTATTTCTAATTAATACGTAGATTTCTCGAAAAAAAATACAATCAAGCCACCAAAATCTACTAGAACACGTGGTCGTGGTGTTAGGGTTGATGTAGAGGCAGATAGAGCTCTGATAGTAACGAATCTTGATCAAGTAGAGATGTCGGACCAATCAATCCGACCTAAATTACAACCTATTGCTGGTCCATAAAGCTGAAATGACGATATTTTAGTGAACGATAGCAGATATGAAACAGATGTGTCAATAGATATAGGAAGATGTGGTATGAGTGCCAATGAGACAACTCTCAATCCAAGTAACAGTTTTTAAAAGTAACAATTATAGGCCAAGATACGGCCTTCAACACGGAGCCTTGGCTTACACCGAACAGCAAGATATAAAAGGCCCCAAAAATTACTAGTGTAAACCATTCAAACGGGAAAACCAACGGTCTAATCTATATGAAAACAAGAAGCATGGTTGAGCCGTTAGATAAAATGGACAAGAAGTCCCAATTACATATAGACAAACAAAACCTGGAGAGAATTAATATATTTTATGGGAAAATGACAATGAGAATAATGGTCGTAGTATGAACGTAGTCAGGTCGTAAGAAGAGCGTGATGAGGACGGCAAGGGCGTGCTAGAATCGTAGTATGGTCGTGAACAGCGTGGTATAGTCGTAGTGGAAGCGTAGTTTGGTCGCGGTGAGAACGTGATGATCGTAGTGAGGTCGTAATAACGTCGCAATGAGATCGTAGCGCAGTTTCTCCGAATAGAATCACGCTTTCGCTACGCTCTCACTACGATGGTACAGCGACATTTGCGATCTTACTACGATCTTAGTGCGCTCTCACCACGCTTCTACTGAGACCTGATTTGGCCACGACCGCACCACGATTGTTTTGTTCAAAGTTGGCCACGCTCATCACGATCTTGAAGACCTCACCACGACCGCGATACGACCTTACTGCGATCTACACGATCGTACTACGATCATCAAAATTTACATTTTTTTCACAAGATCTTAGTGCGATCGTGGCCTAGTGGGACTGGTGTATGAGGTCGTAGAGCAGGCTTTCCGAATAGAATCACGCTTTCGCTACGCTTTCGCTACGCTTTCGCTACGCTTTCGCTACGCTTTTGCTACGCTCTCGCTACGATGGCACAGCGACCTTTACGATCTTACTACGACCTTATTGCGCTCTCACTACGCTTCTACTACGACCTGGTTGCGCCACGACCGCACCACGATTGTTTTGAACATGTTCAAAGTCGGCCACGCTCATCACGATCTTGAAGACCTCACCACGACCATGATACGACCTCACTGCGATCTACACGATCGTACTACGATCATCAAAATTTGCATTTTTTTCACAGATCGTAGTGCGATCGTGGCCTAGTGGGACTGCGGTATTAAGGAACACATACCGGTTTTAAGTAATCATGCATTCTTTTATACTAGATTAAACAAAAACAACCTTTTTTCTTACCAAAGATTTGATTCACAAAATGTAAAGACAAGGGATTGGCAGAACAAACATTTATTTTTAGACGAATTTCAATTAATTGCCGTAAACATGGTAAATGTAATGTTTTCTTTAATCTCGAAAAAACACATTTTTGAAAAAAATCTTACTCAACAAAATGTTAACAAAGAAGTTGATGGAATGACATAAATTGTTTCAGATATTATTTCGATAAAAAGTATCGTTTCAGTAAGGTAGTTTCTTTGATGCGGAATGAAACGACATATATCAAAATACTTGCAAATATTGTATTTTTAATATATGTTTTCATTCAGTTTATCGAGACGATTCTTCATCATCTGAACAGGTTATTTACTCCAGAAATGAAGGTAATATTAAGAAAATATAGTTCTGAGTCAACTTTCTCAACTTTATCAAAAGTAAAATAACCAAACAAAAAAACTCCTAGGAAAATTCTAAACGAAAAGTCCCTGAGCAAATGTCAAAATCAAAAGCACTTACACATCAAACAAATGATAAACAACTGTCATATTCCTGACTTGATAAAAGCCTAACGCACACAGACATGTACAAATGTTCATGTTTATTGTTCATGAATTGAAACTATTGGAATAATCGTAGCCCTAGGTTAGTAAAGATGCAGTTGTATATATTTATGTTACAAAATTGTACACGACCATGACAAATTAAAAAAAAAATTAAACATTTCTTTTATAAATCTTTTCATCTCCATGTAGTATAATGATTTGCAACTCAGAGCAAAAATAAAAAAAAACCAAATCATTCCCAAGACATTCAATCTCGTCAGATATATAAAATGGAAATATGTTCTCTTCATTTTTCTAGAAATCAGGTATTTGTCACACTATTGTTTGGAAGTATTCAGATTTATTGCCCATGAGACTATCTTGTACATGGTATTTTCACATAACTGCCATAATCATACTTAGGGTTGAAGTAATTATGTCAGATATGGCTGATAATTGATCAAGATCGATTCCTTTACCATAATTACATATTTTATGTATACAATTGTAATTCGACAATTCGAATGAGGTCCTTTTTATAAAGATTATTTTTTGATAAAATAATAATGCTTTCGACATTTATCAAACGTGACTTCTTGTGGTGTCATTTCTAACTATAATTACACCTTATGTAAGAATCCTGGGTTTTGATTGGTTGATAGCCAGTGTATTTTCACCAATTTACTATTGTCGGATGAATATCGTTCATTTTTAACGCCGCCGGGGTATATGCAAAAAGGGTATGCCTTTTTTACCCTCTCTGCCGTGGTATTTGCCAAAAAATACTCTATCCGACTGGACGCTTGTAACGTCACGATCATCGATGCGTTTTTGAACGTTAACATTCGGTATAATTAAACAGATATAGCATGTTCTTGAGGGGTATTTGCGAAAAATACCCCTCCTTAACATGATATATCTCTTCAAAAATAAATTGAGTTCCACGTTTGGTCAGCATATTTCAGGGATTCTGCACACTCTTACTCTTAATTATATTTTTATACGACCGAAAAAAATATTTTTTTTGGTCGTATATTGGTATCACGTCGTCGTCGTCATCGTCGTCGTCATCGTCGTCGTCGTCGTCGTCTTCGTCAGCGTCTTCCGTAGCGGGTTGTTTCCGGATAATAACTTTTGAATAAGTACAAAGGAATCAATAAAATTTTAACACAATGTTTATAATCACAAAAGGACGCTTGGGATTGATTTTGGGGGTTATGGTCCCAAAGGTTTAGGAATTATGGGCCCAAAAGGGCCAAAAACAGCATTTATCTAGTTTCAGGACAAAAAGTTGTGTATTAGTATTTAAATTGTTCTGTAATTGTTTCACAATGTTTAATACCATACGTAGAAGGTTTAGATTTATTTTAAGGGGTTATTGGGCAAACAGTCTACGAATTAAGGGCCAAAAAGGGTAAAAAACAAGCATTTTTCTAGTTTCAAGACAATAACTTGTGTGTAACTGTATGGATCTCTCTGACATTGTATCACAAGTTTCCATATAACACAGGGAAGGCTGGGATTCAGTTTGGGGTTACATTTTACATTTTACATATATATAAATAAGAGTCAGAAAAAGGGCCAAAAAGAAGCATGCTTCTAGTTTACAGACAATAACTTGTGTTTAAGTGTATGGATCTCTATATTTTTTTACTAGAACGTCCAATACTACTGAAGGAAGGTTGGGAATGAATTTGGGGGTTATGGTTCCAATAGGTTAGGAATAAGGGCCATAATGGGGGCCAAAAATAATCATTTTTGTAGTTTTCAAACAGTAACTTATGTTAAGTGTATGAATCTCTCTGAAATTAAACCATACCATGAAGGGATGGTTAGCATTGACTTTGGGGGTCATGGCTCAAATTTTTCGGAATTAGGGGCAAAAAAGGGGAAAAACTAGATATTTCTGGTCATTGGACAATTAAGACAATTTAAAAGCAGTGAAATGGAGGTAATTCTAAAACATTTAACATACAACGTTGGGTATTTTCGGATTTACCTCCCTGACACTACTTGTATATTATGTATAAAGAATTGTCAGGTTTTGGACTAATTGCAAAAAAGGGGGAAGTTGTTGTTTTCAATTTTTTTTTTCAAATTTCTTAAATTCCAAATTTTTGAAAAGTTAAAAGAAGAATTTTTTAATTGCACAATATTGCGCAAAGGATTTGTAAGATCTTGACATTTGTTTTGTGTCAGAAACTCATATTATGTCAAAAATTTGATCGCAATCCAAATTCAGAGCTGTATCAAGCTTGAATGTTGTGTCCATACCTGCCCAAACTGTTCAGGGTTCGACTTCTGCGGTGGTATAAAGCTGCGCCATGCGGAGCACCTGGTTTGTCATGTCTTTCTATTTATAATTCTAAACATTAAGATCCGTTATATATCTTAATAAACTCATCATAAATACAAGGATTAAATTTTGTATGTACGCCAAAAAAAGACTCATCAATGACGCTCGAATTCCATAAAGTTAAAAAGGCCAAATAAAGTACGAAGTTGAAAAGCATTGAGAACCAAATTTTTTCAAAGCGTTTTGCCAAATACAGCTAAGGTAAACTATTTCTAATGTAGAAAAGCCTTAATATTCCAAAAATTGAAAAGTTTTGTAAACAGTAAATATGACAATATCAATGATAATTCATGTCAGCACAGACGTGCTGACTTCTTGGCTGGTGATACCCTCGGGGAATTAAAACTCCACAAGCAGTGGCATCGACCCAGTGGTTGTATATAAACTGATCATTGATACCAGGAATGCATTTTGAACGTACGCCTGCAAGTCTTGCGTTTCGTCTGATTACGGTGCTGGGGCAAATATAGGTTTCAAATTAATTCAATTTCCTCATTAATGAGAATGACTACTTTTATTAATGTTGAAAGTATTGAAAGAACTATGCTGCTTTATTTGCATTCACATATTTATGATGCTTTGCCTAAAAAAATCAAAAAATCAAATTGTTTAAGGGTAGAATGCTTCATTTTTCTCTTTTCACCAATTGTATATCGATATTCAAGACTAACAGATAACTTGCTTCAGACAATTTATACATTATTTACTACCACAATTTTCTCATTTTTAGGAATTATTCAAGAAAGGCGAGGAATTAAAAGGAAGATTGAAGGTAATTAACGATAGAGAATATTCGTTACGGTTTTTTGTTTTTTTTTATTATTGCTTTGCTTTTAATGAAAATAGTATTGAGGTGGTCAAGATTAAAAAAAAGACAAAAATTACCTAAATAGCTGTTACAAATGTTGTTTTGATATCATTGGCCTGGCATAACTAGCTTTTACTATCATACACATATACTTAGATATCAAGCCAATTTAAACAATTATATAGATATTGTTTGTATTTGATAATGTGTAACTTGGTTTTTAAGTTGTATTAGCAACTTTTCTTTCTTTAAGTACTATGTTAAACAAGTGTCTGTTTGCAGTATTTAATAATTCTATTATAAAAAAGAAAACTTCCAACTAAAATGTACGGAAGCGTATTAGCGCCAAACATTTTTTTTATTTTCATTTTTCTTCCTATCTTTGCGTTATCATGCAAACCTTTGCGTTATAACGGAAACCTTTTTCGTTAAAGGCAAACCTTTGCGAAATAACGCAAACCTTTGCGAAATAACGCAAACGTTTGCGTTGTAACGCAAATATCTTGAATTCAATTATTCATTAAGTTTTGTATATATATGTATGTCTGTCATTCATTTCGGTTGGGGATAACTAGTAGATAAAACTAGAGGCTCTAAAGAGCCTGTGTCGCTCACCTTGGTCTATGTGCATATTAAACAAAGGACACAAATGGATTCATGACAAAATTGTATTTTGGTGATGGTGATGTGTTTGAAGTTCTTACTTTACTGAACGATTTTGCTTCTTACAATTATATCTATAATGAACTTTGCCCATTAGTAACAGAGAACTATATTTGGTAAAAATTTACATAAATTTACCAAATTAATGAAAATTGTTAAAAATTGACTATAAAGGGCAATAACTCCTTAAGGGGTCAATTGACCATTTAGGTCATGTTGACTTATTTGTAGATCTTACTTTGCTGAACATTATTGCTGTTTACAGTTTATCGCTATCTATAATAGTATTCAAGATAACCAAAAACGGCAAAATTTCTTTAAAAATTACCAATTGGAGGGCAGCAACCCAACAACCAGTTGTCCAATTCATCAGAAAAATTCAGGGCAGATAGATATTGACTTGATTAACAATTAAACTTCTTGTCAGATTTGCTCTAGATGCTTTGGTTTCATAGTTATAAGCCAAAAACTGCATTTTACCCCTATGTTCTATTTTTAGCCGTGGCGGCCATCTTGGTTGAATGGCCAGGTCATCGGACACATTTTTCAAACTAGATACCCCAAAGATGATTGTGGCCTAGTAGTTTCAGTGGAGATTTTGTAAAAGATTACTTAGATTTATGAAAAATGGTTAAAGATTGACTATAAAGGGCAATAACTCCTAAAGGGGTCAACTGACCATTTTGGTCATGTTGACTTATTTGTAGATCTTCCTTTGCTGAACATTATTGCTGTTTACAATTCATCTCTATCTATAATAATATTCAAGATAATAACCAAAAACAGCAAAATTTCCTTAAAATTACCAATTCAGGGGCAGCAACCCAACCGATTGACCGATTCATCTGAAAATTTCAGGGCAGATAGATCTTGACCTGATAAACATTTTTATCCCATGTCAGATTTCCTCAAAATGCTTTGGTTTTTGAGTTATAAGCCAAAAACTGCATTTTACCCCTATGTTCTATTTTTAGCGGTGGCGGCCATCTTGGTTGGTTGACCAGGTCACGCCACACATTTTTTAAACTAGATACCCCAAAGATGATTGTGGCCAAGTTTGGATTAATTTGGCCCAGTAGTTTCAGAGGAGAAGATTTTTGTAAAAGATTACTTTAATTAACGAAAAATGGTTAAAAATTGACTATAAAGGGCAATAACTCCTAAATGGGTCAACTGACCATTTTGATCATGTTGACTTATTTGTAGATCTTACTTTGCTGAACATTATTGCTGTTTACAGTTTATCTCTATCTATAATAATATTCAAGATAATAACCAAAAACAGCAAAATTTCCTCAAAATTACCAATTCAGGGGCAGCAACCCAACAACCGATTGACCGATTCATCTGAAAATTTCAGGGGAGATAGATCTTGACCTGATAAACATTTTTACCCCATGTCAGATTTGCTCTAAATGCTTTGGTTTTTGAGTTATAAGCCAAAAACTGCATTTTACCCCTATGTTCTATTTTTAGCCGTGGCGGCCATCTTGGTCGGTTGACCGGGTCACGCCACACATTTTTTAAACTAGATACCCCAATGATGATTGTGGCCAAGTTTGGTTTGATTTGGCCCAGTAGTTTCAGAGGAGAAGATTTTTGTAAAAGTTAACGACGACGGACGACGACGACGGACGCCGGACGCCAAGTGATGAGAAAAGCTCACTTGGCCCTTCGGGCCAGGTGAGCTAAAAAGCAACATACATCCACGGCCGAATAATTATATTTAAAATGCATAGGAATAATTGAATACTTGAAGTTCAATTATATATAAATTAAGACTAATTTGTGCATCAGAAAAATATATAATTTAACATGAAAATAGATATAGTATACTATATAGGCATATTTAAATTGAAAGATAAAAGATAATGTCATGCAATTGTGAAACTTCCAAGTCAATTAGACAAAATGATCTTTCTGCTTTAAAATGAATTAATTAATATAAGGAAACATTTTTTTAAATTTTGTTTCAAGAAATCGTTTTTTAAAATCTCAGAATATGATAAAGATTCTTTGATAGAAAGTCATTGAATTTTCATTTAAGTATAGTGAAGTATTTTCAAGATGCTTGGGTAGTAATTTTAATGGAGAGAACATAATTTTAATAATAAAACATCTTCATGCTGCACATTTATTGTCAAAGGGTAGCTTGTTTAAATCTAACCAACTTTACACAGTTCTCAAATGGGATCTTACTTTGGAAGTATATTTATATTCGGTTATAGCTATATGAGAAGGGTTGATTTTTTTATTCGATATAACATCAATTTACTCAATTTTTTTTGTAATATATATTCTATTAGTAACATAGATATCGTTTTGGGGGGCCTTTACAGTTTACTGTTCGGTGTGAGCAATTAAATGATTCGTGTTGAAGACAGTACTTTTGTCTATGATGGTTTACTTTTATGAATAGTGACTTAGATGGAGAGTTTTCTTATTGGCATTCATACCACATCGTCTTATATTTTTCTGCTCATTATAAGTCAATGATATGTTCTAATTATTCAATCATTTTTCTTTGCAATGACTACAAAGATGATAAATTTTAATATATATCGCCTCCTCTATTAATTAATGCTGTTTCCTTTGAATCGTAAATAAGAAATATTAAGATAAAAACAAACGTTTTTTTTCTTTTTTTTCCATAAAACAAATGTTTGCGTTATTTTGCAAAGGTTTGCGTTATTTCGAACAGGTTTGAGTTATATCGCAAAGGTTTGCGTTAATATTTAGCAAAGGTTTGCGTTTTACGCAAACATAAGAAAAAAATTAAAAAGAATGTGTGGCGCTAATACGCTTCCATAAAAAGGTTCAACATATTACTAAAAACAAATAGAAAAATTCTATTCTCACTTCAAACGTTTCTCGCAAATTAGTTGACCGAGACAAGTGGTTTGACTAAGCTTACATGTGATATGTTTACCCAGTCATAGATATTAAGTTACCAGAAACTTTGATATTTTTGTTACATACAACATTTATTTTGTTTTATCTGTCCTCACAGAAAACTATAATAGGTGGAAGCACATATTTTGAAATATTTTTATAGTATAACGGTTAATAAGCGACAAATCTTTACGAAGCTTTGATCTTATAAATAAGCTTCTGTTCATTGTTGGAAAAAAAGTATCAATCAAATGCAGACTCAACATATGGATATTTAATATAGGAATAACCTTACTCTTTGATATTGTTTAATTTATCTTAAGTAAGCAGTTTTCGAACGTTAATCGTATCCCTTGCTAGGAAATCAAGACGGCTGTAAAAATGTTCTTAACACGATATATAGAAATACATGTAAAATCATAAAAAAAAAACAATTGATGATCTTTCTAGGTTCAAACTTTAAAGGGTACACTTATAGGAATGTTTTCAAATACCATGCAACCTGTCTAAAACTGAAATCAACGTTCTTCTTTAATTCATATTACATCATTATTATTCATCCTTTCATTTGAATATATATTAAGGGAAGCATGAAATTTTATATCCTTTTTTTTTTAAATTTACATGTGATGTCTCATTGGAAGGCGATGATACATTCGTGTGATGCCAAGTTCATAGTCGTAAAATAATGTTTGTTGTAGTTCTTGGGTTTACATGTTGTAATGTACTTTTATATTATTTATGTATGTATTTCTCTTTCCTGGGTTTTACGGCGTTTATTTGTAATGTATTCCTGTCACGTAGTGATGTCGATTTTAGCTTGTAATTTTACTATTGCCATATAAGCGGGATATTGGATCAAATTAAAACCAGGATTAACCCACGATTGTTTCTTAAAAAGTTCTGTACTAAGTCAGTAATATGGTTATTATCAAATAGTCCGTTTTAATGTATGCAAACGTCTGCTTTTGTAACAGTTTAATGTCTCTGTTGTTCTGTTGTCTTCAATTTTGGTTTGTGCCCCGGATTTGTTTCAGTATAATCAATTTATGACTATTGAAAGCGATATACTATTGTTGCCTTTAATTAGAGACTACAAGAAGTCACAATTACGCTTAGTTTGTTTTTAGTAATTATGTCAGATGTGCCTCATTACTGATCATGATTGTTTTCATTACCATAAATTGCATCTTTTCGGTATAAAATTATAAACCGACCAACCAAATTAATTTTATAAAGATTCACCAATTAAATGTGACTGTTTACGTTACTTTTTTAACTAGAAATAATGAAAACAACTTCACAATATATAAATTGCATTTTACTGACCTCTAACCTAGATTTACCTTAAATAGGAACGGGTATCGAGTTCTAAATTTGGGAATGATAATTCAGGAATGCTGTATACTAACTTAAAGTTATTATTATTTGTAACGTGTACATTTTTAAACGTTACATTTCATTTTGTATCTGATGGTCATGTCATTATAGGCGTTTTTGCCATTGTGTTGTGGTCAGCTAATTTGAAAGTATTAGACCGATGATGCTTTAATTTGTTTTTTTATAGTTATGATGTGATAGTTTGAAATAGCTTTAAAACTCAAATGAAAAATTAGTGTGGAATGTATGGCAAGCCAAAGTACACAAAAAGAGCTATGTTGTAATATTAAAAATGATTGTCTAATATTAAAAAATGATTTTCTAATATTAAAAAATGATTTTCTAATATTAAAAAATGATTTTCTAATATTAAAAAATGATTTTCTAATATTAAAAAATCACTTTCTAATCTAATATTAAAACATCATTTTCTAATATTAGAAAAACCTTTTCTAATATTAAAAATACATTTTCTAATATTAAAAAATAAGATACTTTTTAATATTAGAAAATGTTTTTTAATATTAGAAAATCATTTCCTAGTATTAGAAAATCATTTTTTAATATTAGAAAATGATTTTCTAATTTTAGAAAATCATGTTTTAATATTAGAAAATCATTTCCTAATATTAAAAAATCATTTTTCAAAGCGACTGAATGAAAAGTAATAGCGTCTTATGACGTCATTAAATATTTATCTTTCATGGAATTTAGTATGCAAGTGACGCCACTGTACTTAAGATGGTTACATAAGCATTTTAATTTTAACTTTAATGACGTCAACATGCAGCTCAAACTTGCATTTCCTAAGTTTATTTCTTTGAGGTTGTCTCCATGGGCATTAAAACAATACAAATGATATTGGTGGATATTTCATTATTTGAACAACATGATGTATACAACCGTGTGTTCATTTTTATTGGAATGCGAAACATTAGACAGAATGAAACTAGAATCTGGAGTATCCAAGGATCAGTCCTAGGACCCCAATTTCTTTGTTTTTACATATACAACCTACACTGAAGGTCCACGCTAAACAGCGAGACTGTTTGCGGATGATGCTTTTGTCTACTTGGCCACTTCCTTAGACGACCTTAGACAACGACTGCCACGAACTACAAGAAGTCCTAAACAAACTGCCCAAATGGGAACATTTTTGGAAAATAGAGTTCCACCCTGAAAAATGTAGCGTCCACCCTGAAAAATGCAGCGTCCTCACAATAACAAAAACATATCCAATCAAGCGGTACAACATCTACAAAATACCTAGGCTGCACCATTCAAATTATCTAGATCATATTACATGAAACAACATCACAGGAAAAGCCAGTCGATAACTCGGTTTCTTCCATCGAAACCTCCACATTAGTTAAAGAACATGCCTATAAAATATTAGTAAGACCACAAATGGAATACGTCACGACACGGAACCCGTACCAGCAATACCACAATGATAAAATAGAAAAAAGTACAAAGACGTGCTACACGATTTGTAACCAGCAGACATAGAAACAGATCAAGTGACAGCAATATGATTACGAAATTAGGATGGAAAATTCTGCAAACAAGAAGAAAAGAGGCTAGACTCATCATGTTTTACAAAATAACAAACGACCTTGTAGCACATGCACTTGTCTCAGAAACGTTTTTCTATATACCTTCATATAACACTGTGTTATATCAAGGTGCATAAGGGGGGGGGGGGGGGGGTCTGAGGAAAAGTGCATGTGCGGGCTCTACCTTGTAGACATAGATAAGAATAAACACCAACAAAAACTAACAACAAGCTCTAGCAGGACAGGACATCAGGATGAAATGTGCAAAAAATAAAAATTAGACAGGACGGGGGTTAGAGTTAAAAAAAAATGAAAGGATGACAATTTATGTAAAAAACTAAATAACAAAAGGCAGGACCGAATACAGTGAAAAATGAAAAGCCAGGACAGAGATAACAAGTAAAAAGAAAAGGGGTAAAAATTTGAAACCAGGTTAGCCTCCCCCTCCATCTCCATAAACATCAAACAATAGCTCCTTTATTGACACAATAAATAAAATAAAGAATACGAAGAAATGATTATCAAATTAGACTCTCTCCCCAATCCAGACCATCATCATACATCATTATATGTACATGTGTATATATTTTGAATTTCAATCAAACCTAAAACCATTGCCCTCAGGAAAACACTTCTCAAACATTTCACTGTTTTTTTTTCAATATAGCTGACTATGCGGTATGGGCTTTGCTCATTGTTGAAGGATATGTATATGGCAATTAATATTATAAATTTTGAAGAATGGACAAAACTTGGGAAATTATTTATTGTGATTTAAAAAAAAAAATGAATTCAGATGCATGTATAATAATCAGTGCTCCAGCTAGACATTAAAAGGGGTAGGGTGCCAATGGAGGGCACGGCACTTTTTTTAGGATAGGAAAAGGCACTGCTTATTTTTTTTGTCTGCTTTTCTGTTTGTATCTCCCTTGGCTTTTTATCACGAGTTCACATTGTTTTTTTTAACTGTATATGTTGACAATGATTAAAGATGCATAAGTTGTTGTTTTGATTATTTAATCTATAAAATTTGCATTAGAAAAATGATTTCAGCATTGCAACTAACTCTGAACAATAGCTTTAGAGATTCTTTTGAACTACAATAAAATTTTAAATAAAAACATTCTAGTGTCATCATATATATTATAGACTGGCATTAATAGTTAATTCCTATTTGACAACTATCTGGACTCCCTTTATATAATATCATATTTTCTAGAGTTACAACCCAAGATATATATCATTTACTTGATAAAATATAGGTAGATTTAATTTGTCCTCATCTGTATTAGATACAAGAATGTGAGTTTTTATTATTGTGATACTAACACAGTACAGTGGAAACTAACTTTCTGAATTTACAGTAAATAAAATAATATATCAGTGAGCGTCAACCCAACAAGCCTGAGATGGAATTTCAGCGGTTTCATCCAAACAAAAAATAAAGGTCACCATTTACAAGTCAGAGATTGTAAAGATGGCCTTTTATCTTTTTCTTTGTACATTTACATACTCAGCTATTTGTTTTATAGTTGCTTTATAAGTATTTCACTTGTTAATATTTTTTCTAGACATAGTAAATTACATTTGAAATAACAATTTTCTTCTCAATTTGTATTTCTTTTCAGACGTGCAGGTAGTAAAATATATTACAGTATAGTTATGAGATTGTTGCTTTAAGCTTCAGGGTGAAATACTAGTTACTGCATGTGTCATTGAGATGAAGAACTGCAACAAAAGTCTATTTGTTTTCCTAAGGTTGTGCAAGATGTGTCATGATGAAGTACATCAAATACCTTATTTTTTATACGACCGTCAAAATTTTGACGGTACGTATTATGGTATACAAATGTCCGGGGTCCGTCTGTCCGTCTGTCCGGCGTAAACATGTCGCACCATAACTTGAGAACGACTCTTCCAAATTTCCTGAAAAAACTTGATACAGTTCTTCCTTATGATGGTCAAACGATCTGTATACTTTTTGGTAAAAATAAGATGAAAACTTTTTGAGTTACGAGACTTTGTCACTAAAACAGGGGGTATATAAAAAAAGAAGTGGTATGATTGCCAATGAGACAACTATCCACAAAAGACCAAAATGACACAGACATTAACAACTATAGGTCACCGTACGGCCTTCAACAATGAGCAAAGCCCATACCGCATAGTTTTTTTCACATGTCGCGCTGTATTTTAAAAAACAATTTATGATAATTGTTTTAAACTTTACACACTTCTAAGTTATATTAATCTAAAGATCTGTATATTTTTTGGGGATGATTCAACATATTATTTTTGTCAATTCAAAATTGTATTTTAGAAATATTGATTTAAAAAAAGGGGGATGGGGCTTTCACATGTCACGCTGTATCTCAAAAACAATACATGATTACTGTTCAAAACTTTACCCACTTCTTATTTATATTTATCTTAAGATCTGTATACTTTTTGATGATGATTCGAAATTTTATTTTAGAGATATTATTGAGTTTTTTTTTTATTAAAAAGGTGTGTTTTCTATCTCAGAAACTATTTATGATTATTGCACACAACACGACGGGCGTATCATGCGCTCATGGCGCAGCTGTTATTATTTTTCATATCTACGATATTTGTATGTGACTGAGCAGTTTTATCACTTTATTTCTGTTCTGTTAAGCAATTGGCTACAAAGTTGCTCTCTGCTCTCTCAAAGCCCTGTCACTTAAGGTCAACTTCCGTAACGGTAAACTGAAACTGCCTACAAAACTAGTTGGGATCAAATTCCTACCAGCGTAACTGTATAATTTTCCACTAAAATGAATTTGTTGTTTCCTTTTTCTTTCAGCCAATAGTTCGAAGACTTTAATACATCTATTGCATACAATTTTTTAGGTTTAAAATGTCCTTCAAAAATGGAGATTATTTGACACAGTGCCACTACCCCCTCAGTCATGTCTACTGACTTTGAAACTTTTAAATTTGCTTATAATATTTTACATGTATTAGCTTGTAATTATTTCAGTTTAGGGGGAACTATTCGGCGGAGGACATTAAAAGCGAAAAAAATGGACATTTAAGCGCCAAAGTAAAACCCATTTTAGGGCCAGATTTTAAACCCATTCAAGTGATCGAAAATTAAAATTGTCAATGTCCATTTTAGAGAAACATTTTAACCCATTCTAACAAATAATATATAAATCAGAATGTGTCCCCAGTACACGGATGCCCCATTCGCACTATCATGTTCTATGTTCAGTGGACCGTGAAAATGGGATAAAATCTTTAATTTGGCATTAAAATTAAAAAGATCATATCATAGGGAACATGTTTACTAAGTTTCAAGTCGATTGGACTTCAACTTCATCAAAAACTACATCGACCAAAAACTTAGAGAACGTATGTTTAATGTGCTCTGGATATACACCCTGTACAATACTGTACATAGAATTGCATTAGGAACAGTTCTTTCTTTTTATCTTGTCTAGATTGTGGTGCAAATTCGTCTATTATACTTCGTATCTTTATATATGTTGTTGTATGCAATTTGATAATTATCAAGAAAACGCGAATAGCTGGGTGACAACTATATAAAATTGCTTATTGCATGGAACGACTCTGTTCCCTTAATTGTTTGCTAAGAGTTACACGGAGTTTCTGTCCAAAGCTAAAGTGGGAACATAGAATCTTCAGTTGCATAGTATTCGGTCAGATATTCGGCGAATTCAACACATCTCTTATTGTGTTTCCATGATGAACATATAAACACCTTTATAAAAACATTAAACCAGTAAAAATTACTGCTCGTGGTTATAGTCAGGCGAGTATTATTCAACCAGGTAAGTTTTCGCTAAAAAAAGGTGAAGGATTAATCTCGCAAAATTGGCTCTATGTCGGCACTAAAACGTCCTAGTAGTTTTAAAATTCCGCTACAATGTCCTGCGCCCGACACCTTAGCGGTACAATTGTAGTTCAATGATTTGTTAGCTGTTGTATAGTTAACATATATACATTATTTGTGTTTGATCAGTTTAGATAAAGCTAATGTTAGGTCAATGGTATTTGTTATGCTGTTGTATAAGTTACTATATATATATGGGTTCGAATCCGCGAGGGAAGAACCAAAAGTTTGCGAAAGCAAATTAAGATCTACATTGTTGGTTGATGTTTAGACGAGTGATATACATTATGTACACAGCCATGTATCACCATCATTGATGGCGATCCGATGGATACATCTGTTGTAGGGTTGTCACTGACTCAGCGTACTTATGAATATAATTATTTTCTGTGACGTATTTACATTAATTTGTAGGATCTTTACATAGATAATTTGCTGATTTAACAATAAATCTTCATGCCTTATATATCATGTACTGTAGTACGCCGTAGATTAAACTGAGTTGGAAAGGTAACACATGCCCACCGAAAGCTTTTTTTTGAGGCAGGTGGTCGTGTGGTCTGGGGACGGCTGCAGTGTAGCGATTTGGTGTCACGATATCACATACATGGGTTCGAATCCGGCGAGGGAAGAACCAAAAGTTTGCGAAAGCAAATTTACAGATCTAACATTGTTGGGTTGATGTTTAGACGAGTTGTATATACTTATGTACACAGCCATGTATCACATCATTGATGGCGATCCGATGGATAATCTGTTGTAGGGTTGTCACTGACTCAGACGTACTTATGAATATATTATTTCTGTTGACTGTATCTTACATTAATTTGTAGGATCCTTTACTATAGATAATTTAGCTGATCTGTAACAATAACATCTTCATGCCTTATTATTCATGTACTGTAGTACGCCGCTAGATTAAAATTTGACGTGGAAAGGTAACACATGCCCACCGAAAGCTCTTTTTTTGAGAGCCCAGGTGGTCGTGTGGTCTAGCGGGACGGCTGCAGTGCAGGCGATTTGGTGTTCACGATATCACAGTAGCATGGGTTCGAATCCGGCGAGGGAAGAACCAAAAGTTTGCGAAAGCAAATTTACAGATCTAACATTGTTGGGTTGATGTTTAGACGAGTTGTATATACATTATGTACACAGCCATGTATCACCATCATTGATGGCGATCCGATGGATACATCTGTTGTAGGGTTGTCACTGACTCGATTGAATATAATTATTTTCTGTGACTGTATCTTACATAATTTGTAGGTCCTTTACTATAGATAATTTAGCTATCTGTAACAATAAATCTTCATGCCATTATAATCATGTACTGTTAGTACGCCGTAGATTAAACTGACGTGGAAGGTAACACATGCCACCGAAAGCTCTTTTTTTGAGAGCCCAGGTGGTTGTTGTGGTCTAGCGGGACGGCTGCGTGCAGGCGATGTGGTGTCACGATATCACAGTAGCATGGGTTCGAATCCGTCGCAGGGAAGAACCAAGTTTGCGAAAGCAAATTTCAGATCTAACATTGTTGGGTGATGTTTAGACGAGTTGTATATTACATTATGTACACAGCCATTGTATCACATCATGATGGCGATCCGATGGATACATCTGTTGTAGGGTTGTCACTGACTCAGACGTACTTATGAATATAATTATTTTCTGTGACTGTATCTTACATTAATTTGTAGGATCCTTTACTATAGATAATTTAGCTGATCTGTAACAATAACATCTTCATGCCTTATATATCATGTACTGTAGTACGCCGCTAGATTAAAACTGACGTGGAAAGGTAACACATGCCCACCGAAAGCTCTTTTTTTGAGAGCCCAGGTGGTCGTGTGGTCTAGCGGGACGGCTGCAGTGCAGGCGATTTGGTGTCACGATATCACAGTAGCATGGGTTCGAATCCCGGCGAGGGAAGAACCAAAAGTTTGCGAAAGCAAATTTACAGATCTAACATTGTTGGGTTGATGTTTAGACGAGTTGTATATACATTATGTACACAGCCATGTATCACCATCATTGATGGCGATCCGATGGATACATCTGTTGTAGGGTTGTCACTGACTCAGACGTACTTATGAATATAATTATTTTCTGTGACTGTATCTTACATTAATTTGTAGGATCCTTTACTATAGATAATTTAGCTGATCTGTAACAATAACATCTTCATGCCTTATATATCATGTACTGTAGTACGCCGCTAGATTAAAACTGACGTGGAAAGGTAACACATGCCCACCGAAAGCTCTTTTTTTGAGAGCCCAGGTGGTCGTGTGGTCTAGCGGGACGGCTGCAGTGCAGGCGATTTGGTGTCACGATATCACAGTAGCATGGGTTCGAATCCCGGCGAGGGAAGAACCAAAAGTTTGCGAAAGCAAATTTACAGATCTAACATTGTTGGGTTGATGTTTAGACGAGTTGTATATACATTATGTACACAGCCATGTATCACCATCATTGATGGCGATCCGATGGATACATCTGTTGTAGGGTTGTCACTGACTCAGACGTACTTATGAATATAATTATTTTCTGTGACTGTATCTTACATTAATTTGTAGGATCCTTTACTATAGATAATTTAGCTGATCTGTAACAATAACATCTTCATGCCTTATATATCATGTACTGTAGTACGCCGCTAGATTAAAACTGACGTGGAAAGGTAACACATGCCCACCGAAAGCTCTTTTTTTGAGAGCCCAGGTGGTCGTGTGGTCTAGCGGGACGGCTGCAGTGCAGGCGATTTGGTGTCACGATATCACAGTAGCATGGGTTCGAATCCCGGCGAGGGAAGAACCAAAAGTTTGCGAAAGCAAATTTACAGATCTAACATTGTTGGGTTGATGTTTAGACGAGTTGTATATACATTATGTACACAGCCATGTATCACCATCATTGATGGCGATCCGATGGATACATCTGTTGTAGGGTTGTCACTGACTCAGACGTACTTATGAATATAATTATTTTCTGTGACTGTATCTTACATTAATTTGTAGGATCCTTTACTATAGATAATTTAGCTGATCTGTAACAATAACATCTTCATGCCTTATATATCATGTACTGTAGTACGCCGCTAGATTAAAACTGACGTGGAAAGGTAACACATGCCCACCGAAAGCTCTTTTTTTGAGAGCCCAGGTGGTCGTGTGGTCTAGCGGGACGGCTGCAGTGCAGGCGATTTGGTGTCACGATATCACAGTAGCATGGGTTCGAATCCCGGCGAGGGAAGAACCAAAAGTTTGCGAAAGCAAATTTACAGATCTAACATTGTTGGGTTGATGTTTAGACGAGTTGTATATACATTATGTACACAGCCATGTATCACCATCATTGATGGCGATCCGATGGATACATCTGTTGTAGGGTTGTCACTGACTCAGACGTACTTATGAATATAATTATTTTCTGTGACTGTATCTTACATTAATTTGTAGGATCCTTTACTATAGATAATTTAGCTGATCTGTAACAATAACATCTTCATGCCTTATATATCATGTACTGTAGTACGCCGCTAGATTAAAACTGACGTGGAAAGGTAACACATGCCCACCGAAAGCTCTTTTTTTTGAGAGCCCAGGTGGTCGTGTGGTCTAGCGGGACGGCTGCAGTGCAGGCGATTTGGTGTCACGATATCACAGTAGCATGGGTTCGAATCCCGGCGAGGGAAGAACCAAAAGTTTGCGAAAGCAAATTTACAGATCTAACATTGTTGGGTTGATGTTTAGACGAGTTGTATATACATTATGTACACAGCCATGTATCACCATCATTGATGGCGATCCGATGGATACATCTGTTGTAGGGTTGTCACTGACTCAGACGTACTTATGAATATAATTATTTTCTGTGACTGTATCTTACATTAATTTGTAGGATCCTTTACTATAGATAATTTAGCTGATCTGTAACAATAACATCTTCATGCCTTATATATCATGTACTGTAGTACGCCGCTAGATTAAAACTGACGTGGAAAGGTAACACATGCCCACCGAAAGCTCTTTTTTTGAGAGCCCAGGTGGTCGTGTGGTCTAGCGGGACGGCTGCAGTGCAGGCGATTTGGTGTCACGATATCACAGTAGCATGGGTTCGAATCCCGGCGAGGGAAGAACCAAAAGTTTGCGAAAGCAAATTTACAGATCTAACATTGTTGGGTTGATGTTTAGACGAGTTGTATATACATTATGTACACAGCCATGTATCACCATCATTGATGGCGATCCGATGGATACATCTGTTGTAGGGTTGTCACTGACTCAGACGTACTTATGAATATAATTATTTTCTGTGACTGTATCTTACATTAATTTGTAGGATCCTTTACTATAGATAATTTAGCTGATCTGTAACAATAACATCTTCATGCCTTATATATCATGTACTGTAGTACGCCGCTAGATTAAAACTGACGTGGAAAGGTAACACATGCCCACCGCAAGCTCTTTTTTTGAGAGCCCAGGTGGTCGTGTGGTCTAGCGGGACGGCTGCAGTGCAGGCGATTTGGTGTCACGATATCACAGTAGCATGGGTTCGAATCCCGGCGAGGGAAGAACCAAAAGTTTGCGAAAGCAAATTTACAGATCTAACATTGTTGGGTTGATGTTTAGACGAGTTGTATATATATATATATAATATATATTAGTTTGTGATTAGATCAGTTTAAGATGAACAGCTAATGTTAGGTCAATGATATTTAGCATTTAAATTTATTGTCATTTGTATCATTTAGCAAAATCTGTTTCAGTTCATTCGGACATTATTTTCTTAATTCAGTTTGTAAACAATGAGGGGTTATTGAATATAAAACAAACAAGTCAAAACTTTTTTGTTGATAAAGATTTTAATTTCTAATATTAAAAAATGTTTTTCTAATATTCGAAAATGATTTCTTAATATTAAAAAATGATTTTCTAATATTAAAAAATGATTTCTTAATATTAAAAAATGAATTTCTAATATTAAAAAATCATTTATTAATATTATAAAATGAATTTCTAATATAAGAAATCTCTGTTGATTTTCTAATATTAAAAAAGGAATTTCTATTATTAAAAAAGGAGTTTCTAATATTAAAAAAGGAGTTTGTAATATTAAAAAAGGAATTTTTAATATTAATAAATGATTTTCTAATATTAATAAATGATTTTCTAATATTAGAAATTCATTTTTTAATATTAAGAAATCATTTTTTAATATTAGAAAATAATTATTTAATATTAATAAATAGTGTTTTTCTTTTTTAATATTAGAAAATGATTTCTGATATTAAAAAATGATTTTCTTATATTAAAAAATGATTTTCTAACATTAAAAAATGATTTTCTAATATTAGAAAAAAGCTCTTTTTGTCCACTTTGGCTTGCCACAGGAATGCTTCATTTTTGATCTTTTAACCAATTGCCTATCGATATTGTTAGTCAAAATAACTTGTCCAACTTTAGTTATATTCATACATTTTATAATCATTTAATAACATCTGTTTATTAATTTTAGTGATGAGTCAAGAAAAGCGGGCAACCAAACGGAAATTTAAAGGTATCTTAAGATAGCGAACATTCGTTAAGTTTTCTTGTAGTTTTTTGTTTATTTTACTTGCTTTCAATTCAAACATTATTCAGACGAAAGATATTAAATACTTAGTTAAGACAGAAGTTGCATAAATCCTTCTTACAGATGTCAAGTTTTGATATTATTAGCCTTGACTAACCAACTTTTTGATATCAAACAAATATGTATAGATATCAAATCAATCTATCATGGGTTCTATCACAAGCCGAGTCAAATTAAAGGCCTTGTAATTGATTCTCTGATCAACACGTGACATTTAGAAGTTTAAGAGAAAGGACAGATTTGTCAGTTCAGCGTCAGAATAACGAGTCTTCCTGTGGACTGTTGCCTGTTTCAATCGCACATTTTTAAAACTAAGCGATTTGGCTCAGTGCAAAGAACGGATAAAGAAATAGAACAATTTGGTTGTTGTGCTTTATGTTTCATTTTATCATTTAGAATATATCAGATGTTACTTTAATTCTGACGATTGTAACTTGATTTTTTTTATATTTCATAATGCTTGAAGATGAAGAGAAATCACCTGACGCAATGATTAACCCCAAAAAACTTGAAGGTAATCTTTAGTCACATACATCTTATGTATTGTTGCTAGTGGTATCTTACTGATAGCGCTGTATTTTTGATTTCTTGAAACGAATGAATATGGTGTATCGATTGTTTACTAGATCCCAAATTTCATAAAACGTAAACCAAAAGCACACAGTTTACCCTGTTGTTGATGTATCTATTTTTAATCATTTGGTAAAATTTTCTTAATTTAAAAAAAAAAAATCGAATTTTTATATTTTAAACCTTTAAAAAAAATTAAAAAAAAACCCAAAATATGAAACTTTAACAAATTGAATTGATAAGTGTTACATGGCCCAACATGCACACAATTTAATTCATCTGACTTATATTGAATACTGATAAAGATGTGCTTTTATTCAAAGAGGACTATACGACGTAGTATAAATAGAAAAACCTGTTAAAACTTTTTGTAGAAATTTGTATTGATCATAATTATGATAAGATAAATCATACGAAGCTTAAATGAAAATATAAATGTATAATTTTTTCTCAGAATTAAAAGATATATTTCTCTCTTTTCTGTAACATCGGACATCAGTGTTATAGCACCACGGTAGGTATAGTGTCCGTGTGTGATAATGTTTTCTTAGAATGAATCGGTTATTTTTTGAAAGTATATCAGGTAATTTCGAGTGATATGTCATGAAATCAAACCGATTTACCAATATTTGGCGAGTATAATAATTGTATTCCTATTCCTCTGAATAGTATACATTTAGCAAGCTTTTAACGTAATAAATGACAGTTATTATCCATTCATTTGAAATGTTTGAGCTTTGAGTTTTGAAAAAAAACGTGATCTTGATTTACTGTTTTTCGTAATGATGACAAATCTTTGTGAAAGACAGTCCCTGTGATTGTTTAAAAAAAGGCCTCTTCCAAGGGAGGTGTGTGGTTTGTCATATTGCATAGCTAGACATAATGCTAAATCTATATCGGCATTTCTTTGGTAATTTTGTCGTTTGAAACTTGTTTTGATACGTTAATATAGATGTATCTTCTTTTACTTGTTACAACGTATACCCTGCATATAACACCTTTTATGAGTTTTATACATATTAATTGTTTAATAGAAATATGTTTTTTTTAATTTATAGGTCATTCTATATTGGTCAAAAACCCGAAGCATTCGAAGTCATGCAAATTAGTATTTGAAAAAATGTTTCAGGAACAGCATTATAACAGGTCAGAATACACTGATATAATCATGTGTGACGATCATGAACTATGGTATCGTTTTATTATAACTAGACATTTACATTTGTCTCATGTACTTAACCTACTTAAAAAGGCAATGGAAAATCAGTTGCACAAATTGTCAAAAGCTTTCGGTTGGTATGTTTTAAGACGAATAATCAAGCAGACTAATATCTCACGATTTTTCGGTCGAGTAAAAGACATTTGGCCTGGATTCTTTTGTAGATGCAATAAAAAAGACAGTACAGCTATTTGTTCAACAGAACTAGTAATAGTTGTTGATGCTGACGAATATTTAGAAGATCTTCCTGAAGAATATTTTGGCATTCCTGTCAAACAAAGCGTGTTCTATCCTACAACAGAGAAGACAAGTAAGAACAGTGATAGCCTTACTGAAATAAATTTTGAAACCATGCCAACCATTTCAGGCGAAAAGGCCCAAGAGCTTTTTTTGAAGCACACAAAGTTGACATTAGTTTATATATCATTTGATCAACCATGCTGCGTTCAGCTTTGTTGCCAGGCTAAGGGTATTATTCCTATAGGTGAAGAACATTTTCCCATCGATGTATGTAGTAATAAAACCACAGTAAAGCAAGGAAATGTGACATTTTTGCAATAAATGTATGTTGGTTGTCCAGTTGGACCAAGAAATAAGACATCATGGGGAACATTAGGGGGATTCGTCCAACATCGAGGACAAGATACATTTATAACATGTTCTCATGTTGTATATGATAGACAGGTGCTTTTATCTGGAAGCAAACGAAACAAACATAAGGAAGAAATTAATGTAAATTGTTATCTAAATGGCATGACAGATCACTTTGTTTGTGGACATGTGGTAGATGATTTGTTCGAGTATGACGAGAAAGATAAGACCAGCATTGATGCAGCTCTTGTTGTTCTTAATAGAAGTACGTCTTCGGTTAACCAAAAAGAAATTGTACAAATAAATGAAAAAGACGAGAATCAATCACGAAAACCAGTTGAGTTTCTAGGTATATTGTTATGCTTTTATTTTTAATAATACTTTAAATATAAATAACCAAATGTTGTGTGTATTCCCAAAATTACCAGACGCAATGAGCAGACATGAACAATAAAACTAAAACCTATACCAAAATCACCAAACGTTGTGTACTGCAAACCTCTATTGTCTTTATGTTATGAACACTGTTTTCACATTAATTTTATTTTTATGTATATCGGCCATAACGACCAGTACATTATTTCTACCCGAGGCATCGGATTCCATGTCCATATTCTGACCAGACGTGGCTGACTACTTCCACATCCCGTACGACCAAAACACAAATTTGAAGGGTTTCAAGGCCAATCGGAAGAAAACCCATTTATCTATATTTCTACTTCCAAGACACCTACAGGTGATTTTGGAAATGCACAGTCTTGAATAGAACTAACTAATAAAAATGATCTCATCAAAGATCCGATGAAAATGCTGGGCTTTAATAAAAATAAGAAATAATTGTATACAAACAGTTGAGATATGTTTTTGTTATTTACATTAGACGTACTACCATCCAGTAAGAATGAATTTTTTCAGCAAAAAATCCCCACTCCCTCTGAAAATGAAATGGTCCACTATGAGTATCAAATTTTACCATGTTTTTAATTGATTTATTGTTGAGTTTTTGTTATATAAATCGACAAACAATATAAATCATAACGTTATTATGATAATTTTTATTCAATAAAAGTTTTTTCTGATAATTTTGATCATTGTATGAAAAAAACATTGAACACTAAATGCTAACGGTATACTAGTTCAGCTCCTATCATACAACAAGTGAAACATTTGTAGTATTATTTTTGATAATACTAAAAGAATGAATTTACCGGAGTTTTAGGAACACTGCAAGAACTAAAGTTCATATTACGGAGATTGGTCTCTTAATCTCTTAAAGTTGGTTTTCCAAAAATCAACATGCGAATTACTCTCATTTTTGTTTATTGATTTGACGAAGAACAAGATTACCTTTTGAACCTGTTACCTGTTGATGGATATTATTCGTTTGTTTCTCTGTCCTATATTTTCTCCCATTTATCTGTTTATTTATTGTAACCCTGTCGTGTAATGTTGTCATTTTAATGTTATAATTAACACTGCCATTAAACCGGGAAGTTTGACATGCCACAATACCAGGTTCAACTCACCATTTTTTTATAAAATGCCCTGTACCAAGTCAGGAAAATGGCCATTGTTAAATTATAGTTCGTTTATGTGTGTGTTTCGTTTCGATGTTGTGTCTCTGTTGTGTCGTTTTTCTCTTATATTTGATACGTTTCCCTCAGTTTTAGTTTGTAACCCGGATTTTTTCTCTCTATCAATTTATGAATTTCGAACAGTGGTATTCTACTGTTGCCTTTATTTTACTGGTACACGATATTAACACACAAACAATTCATTGTATTCTGAACTTCATATATCTGCAAAAACGCTTTCTTTTTATTCTATCAATATCGTTGTAAAAACATTGAGACTAAATACATCTATGTCTTTGTATATCTTTATTTAATTAAAGACTACTTCCTAAATTGAGGTAGATTATATGGCCTATCAAATACCGTGTCGATTCCTAACTTAACTGAAGAGGCATTAATTGTCGAAATCTGGACACGGTGTAATCATTTTTTGCACCTCATGTTTGCGGTGAACCATTTCCCCCGCAAGTGTATTTTTTCTGTTTGGCATTAAATTAATAATCAAGATTCATTTTGTCACAACTGGTCATCCATTTAGTTGACAATCGACATTGCAGTCAGCAGTGTTTCAGAACATTCTTGTTCGACTTGCTAGTCAAATGCGTTTTGTTAAAATACACGTTTTCACTTTTTTGGTCTTTTAGAAAATGTTGTTTCTGCTGTACATGTATCTACACCCATCTACCAAGGTATTTGTTTTGCAAGCACACGTTTAAAAATAGCAGTTTTATCCAACACCATCACTGGTAGAAGCGTTGTTTTCAATTTGGACTTGTTTATATCTATATATTTTTATTACATTTATATAGTAATTAATTATGAGTACTATTTTATCGGTGTGTTTTGTCTGTCGCTTGTATTCAAGATTCAAGATTCAAAGTTTTATTTAGAGTCGATATTCAATAAATATATGATAGTTGGTTTATTATTTTTGTACCGATTCATTATAAAAGCGATTTACAACTGATTTTAAAAGTTTGTTCTTTTAATGTTACACCACTGCGAAGAGTAAGGGGGTTACGTTTCCTTACGGTGCATTACGTTTGCGCGCATTACCATTACATTTGCACGCAAAAATCATTACGTTTGCGCGCATTTTTTGTAGACAGGTAAACTCAGGTAGAAGGTTATAATACTTATTTGTTTGTAATTTGTTCAATTATTTACAAGTATAAGTACTCATTCCGTTATTTTTAGTCCCCTGGTCACCAAGGATGAGGTGGAAGTGGGATTTCGAGCAAGATAAGTCCATTTTATTATGCACAAGCATTAAATCATAGAAATATATACAGATGAAATTGTTAAAATGTTAAAACAAAGGTAAAAAATATTGATAAATTCATTACTTTACATGTCGGTATGTGCAGAAACTCCATGTTTGTACTTTGGTGTAAATTAACAAACTAGCTTAAATTATTTACTAATTTTAAAAACGAACACTTTTAGTTGAAACACTTTTCATCCTGAAATATTAACAATGAAGTCACATGTATGCCTTAAGCTATACTACGGAGTTTATAATGATCACTTTATAATTGGTTTTAGAATTCAATGTGAACAATATATAATTTCAATTGAGAAATATTTTCAGAATTAACAATTGATAGTCATATTTTTTATGAAAATAAAAAAAATGTATAGTCAATTACAATTTGATTTAATTTTTATTTATATCTTTACCTGAGTTTACCTGTAAAATGAATGCGCCCAAATGTAATAGAAAGCTGCTCGTAAACGTAAACTATTTTAATCCCAAAATGCGCGCAAACGTACTGCAGGTTGAGTGTCCACAAACACTTCCTGTCGCATATTATATGTACCTGTTCCAAGTCAGGAGCCTGTATGCGTTAAGTTGTTGGCGTTTGTTCTTGGTCTGTCACATATTTCCCTTGTAAAATGCATTGTATAAATATGCCGTCATTTTTTTCTCCTTTGAATTGTTTCACATTTTTCATGTTTTGTCAACTCTGTTGGATCCTTGTCGCATTGGAAAGTGTACCACATATCTTTATTTTTATATTTATCATAAGATGTCATTCAGTCCCGCGTTTACGCTGGTCATTTAGTATAAAGTAAAATTATAATGAAATATTTGAAAACGGTGGTGTAAGCAAGCATACTTTATAGATGTAAGCCTTGTTACTCAAAGAACAAAGTAAATTTGAATATTATCTCAACATCAAAAAGTCAAAACGGTCGATATTAAAATGCTTAATTGATGTTTAACGTACACAGTAACGTTAAAGTATATATGCAAGCAAGATAACATCCATCTTATCCGACCAACTATGTTTTATGTTAAAAATAATAACGTTATGTGTCTAACAAAAGATTTTCTCCTTACCCATGTTACCTTAAATGCGAAAATTTAACCATCTTGTTTTTTTGTTTTACAACTGGAGTATATTTGATGTTTTGAATTTGATGTTTGAGTATGATAGAAATAAAAACTTCATTTGAAATTTTCTATATTTTCTTAGACCGATGTAAGGGATACTTTTTCCGATTTCATTTGTTACATTGTACATACTAGTATATCAAAATATTATTGGTAAAAAATAGATAATGTAGTAAGTAACTTGGAGAAGAAAAAAAAAATGAAAAATAATTGATATAAAAATTAAATACTTTATTTAATATTTTTTTCAGGTATGACTTCACCGTATCTAAATGACAACTATAAGTCTCATACAATTGAAAAAGGAGAAATGAAAGCACGGCTTGTCGGAGCCAAAAGTGGATATTTCGAGAGAATTATAAAATATGAAGATTATGACGACGATAAACAAAAATTCGTAGATGGTCTTGAGCACGGTGTAACCTCATATTGGGAAGATCTAGCACAATAAATAAAAAAGGTCAAAGAAAATAACCCAAAGCCGTTACATGTCGCTACTGATGTTCATTTCCAAAATACAATTGTTCCAAAGCTCGACAAAATGATAAAACACGAAAGACAATCTGTTCGCTTTTATCACCAATTGCTGATGGAAAATTTCCCATTCGAAAATGGCGATTCTGGAACATGCATTTATATAGTTGAAGACAAAACAATTGTAAGGGCAGACAATCAGCCAAATCCTACTGGATGCATTGGCATGGCTATAGCAAGCTACGTCGATATAAGAGACAAAAGCATTAAAACAATCGTTACGCCAATGAAGGCCATACTCGAAGCTTTTAGGTTGATTTAGGAGATTTTTATTTTCTTCCATGTAATTGTAACATTTTAGTAAAACAAGTTGTTGTTTTATAAATTGAAAGTTTTTTTTGTGAATTCCCCAAAGTTAGTTATTTGACTGATCCTCTTTCACTGGAAATAATATAGTATATTGCATATATGTTTAATGGGACTGTTGTAAAATTAGAATTACGATCAATATGATCAGTAAATGTCCTAAACATAATTGATGTCAATCTTCATATTTAATGAAAGTAGGTTAAAAATTTAATGAACAAACGGTTTACCTTTCTGAAGAATATAAAAGTCAAGCCATAATTATAACACCCAATATGTCTAAATTGTAAATAGAAATATTTCCAAAAAGAATGATAATTCTTCTTTAGAAATTTTAGACCCAGTATAGATTTAACTATGGAATAAACGGAAAATTTAAAGAAACATTGTACGAGGTCGATATTATGGACAAACGACAACTCGTTACTTCGCCAACTGGAACCCCTTTTTCATATAATTTTTATGTTTAATTTAAAATTAATTAGAGATAAATTTAAATCTTAATTGTTATTTTCATTTTGTATTCGATTTAGTTTTTTACTAATCAGTTATATTTAAAAAAAATGGGGAGACAAAATGTTATATTTTACACGTCAAGATGGATTGCTTTATCAAGAAAGTCAATCACATTAGCTTGTTATAAAACCAGGTTTAATCCACATTTCTTTACATTAAACAATGCATGTAGTAAGTCCGGAATATAAAAGTTGTTAACCATTTGTATGATGTGTTTGAGCTTTTTGTTTTGAGTAATGAATTTTCCTCAGAGTTTCGAATTTTTGTTATTTTACTTTTATTTTTGGCATGATATTCTGATAAATTTGTCCAATCGGCTGAATACGTTTTAAGTTGAAAACTATACAGTCCAATTGGCTGAATCCAAACTCAAAATAAAAAGCAAGATGATTATTAAGTTTTGTATTATAAATTATGTATTTCTTATTAATGGTCTTGTGTCCGATACATGTAATAATACATTAATCGAATATAGAGAGTAAAAAAGTTTTATGGTAATTTAAGTGCAATTTAAGAAGATGGATGAGATTGATGGAAGGTAGTTCTAAATTGGACAATGTTGAAAATAAATTGATAGATAAATTATAAAAGGAACAAAAATCCTGTAATGTGTTCTATAAACAATTTTTTGATAGATGATAAAGTGTAAACTTTGTCTTCTCGTTATAAATGGGAAAAAGATTTAGGTATGCAGATTGAAGATTGGAATTCTATTCACTCAATACCTTTTGTTATAACTAAAAATTCGTTTTTTTCAAAATTTCCATTTAAATATGATTCAAGCATGGTATAAACTTTTGTTTAGATGACAATGAAAAGGAACTAAATTATGAAAATGTTTGTTCAGAAATCAGAGAAAAAAATACTGTGTTTAGAATGCAATATTCTATGAAATTTCTTGCTTTCCATGATTTATACTGGATTAGAATTTAATGATTTTTTTTGGTTTTTTTAAAGTATAAGAAGTAATTGTATGTGTGTCTGAGGATATTTTTAACAGTTAAAAAATAAGATACTGTTACTGTTAATTACTTCAAATACAAATATAGATGTAAGAACATATTGCCCACAAAAAATGGTAGATAAATATTTAAAGCATTAGATAAATATAGAAAAAAACTTTGTATATTTTGTTACCCCTAATTATTAAGATTATAACACAAGGTTGACTGCTAATATTCTTGTTTTCGTTTCTGATAGATGTAAAGACTAATTTGTTTATCCCGAAGTATTACATTATGATCTGTATTTTTTCATAAAGCATTAATTATAACTTTTACACAATTGAACCCGTTAGAAATATGAGGAGATTTTTATTTGCTCACCTCTAACAAAAGGCATGTTATTTTCTTTAAAACATTTTAGTGCATTTTAAGTTGTGGTGCATATGTGGTGTATCTAATTTTTATAAGAATCCTGGATATGGAAATAAACTCATCATAGATACCAGTATTAAAATTTTAAATTTAAGCCAGACGCGCGTTTCGTCTACAAAAGACTCATCTTTGACACTCGAATCAAAAAATGTATAAAAGGCCAAAGTATTTGTAAAGTAATAGACAATCCATGCGGCGTTCACTGCGTGCCGATTATGGCTCCCGTTTGAAATCAAACAGCGCTAAGACATGAAAAAAGAAAAAGTCGGATTACTATAATCAATTGTCTGTAGTTTCCTTATATTGCCTGAACGCTGTAGTATACGTTCATATTAGTTTCCAACGGATCAGAGAGGTCGACCAGCCATCCGGAGAGAAAGGTGCGTCCCGTGACATTCGGGGAAACTAAGCCGATTTTATCTAGTCGGATTACATTCGTGACGATGTCGTGCTATATGTCTATCTTTACATGTATTTAACTATTTATACAGCAGTGGTTTTCATAAATAAGGAATTGTGCGTTCTAAAGATGAGGTAATACTCAGAACAGTGGTAAGACGAACTATAACTATAAACAGTTATTTTCATTTTATATATGTTTTCTGAATTATGAATTGTAATCATTTTATTTTATGTTTTGCAAAAACTAATGTCAGACAGCGTCTGGCGTACTAAATTATAATCCTGGTACCTTTGATAACTATTTACGGACATAAAATTAAATTAAAAAAAATCATAACAGATGAAACACCTAAAGTTTTGAAGCATGCCAACGTGTAAGATCATGGAACATATCATCACAAGTAACATTATTTCACATTTAGAATAAAACAACATCTTATATAATCTACAACATGGCCTCCAGATCTGGTGAACCACAATTAATTCGGACTTCATTCAAGAACTTTCAACTAGTAATAATAGTAACATACAAACGGACCTTATCGTTATGGACTTTGCCAAAGCTTTGATAAAATTCCTCACCAACGATAACTTAACAAACTTAAATACTATGGTATAATGAAAAAACACATCTACACATGTAACTAGATCCAAGCTTTTATATCCGATGGAACACAAACAATCGCAATAAATTGTATTTCTTCTACATCAGAGCCAGTTACATCTGAAGTCCCTCGGGGCACTGTTTTGGACCCCATAATAGTTCTTATGTACATTTATGACTTCTCCGAGCAAATTAAGACTATTTGCTGATGACATCATCATATACAGAGAAACCAAATCTCAATAAGACTGCAATAAATTACAATAAGATCTAAACGCTGCAGCAAAGTGGACAGTAGATTGGTGTATGGCTTTCCACCAAGATAAGTGTACTAAACTTTCAATTTCACATAAAATTGATTACATCATTCATAGCCACATCACGGCCTTATAGAAATGTTAATACCAACGGACAGTAGAACAAGACAAAACTATCTGGTAAATATCTGGGCGTTCATCTCCAATAAATTCTAAAATAGAACCTTCATTAATCTCAAACGGCAACAAATCTGTAGGATTCCTTAACAGAAATTGAAAAAAACACATTAAATCAAGAGCATATCAAGCAATAGTTAGACCTAAATTCAATTGCAGCTGCAGTTTATGGGACCCAAAACATGCTTTCAAAAAATAGAAATGGCTCGAAGAACGCCACCTTTAAACACGTCATATTATATTTTGTAAAGTAATTCACGGCCTTATAGAAATGTTAATACCAACGGACAGTAGAACAAGACAAAACCATCCTTGTACTTATAGACACATACGATCCACAAAGAAAACATATAAATGGTACTTTTTTACCACACACCATCATCCCAATGGCACATGCTTCCTAAGGACACAGTAGGGTCAACCACAGTTGACAGTTTCAGAGCACATCTTACACAAGGTGTTCTCGGTGAACTGATTTAATCCAGATGATTAACTTTTGTATATATTTTTTTGATCACTTGTTTTTTGTTATATACTTGCATAAATTGTCAAATTTGTATATATTTTTCTTTTGCATTTACAGGAAAATTAAATTTAACCACGCATGCGCAACGACAAGTAATTTTCAGTATTCTGAAGTTTTGTTGTATAACTGGAGAAGATGATGTTTGAATTTTTATATTTGTAAGGCTTATGTCGTGGGTAGAGATTATGGGATGTTTATTCGCTGTAGAAATAACATGCATGAAAATTGAAAACCAATTTACACGTAAATATCTTAACATTTTGAGTAGCTTTTCCGCGCTTTCGAGTCTTGTAATAGTAATTACGAATCCGCTTAATATCATCTTAACATATATGGCATATCTTCTAACAACATCTCTATACTAAATTCATTTAATGTTTTATGTGCATTGAATGATATTTAGACTAGTCTTAATATATTATTTCTGCATTAGTTGTGAACTAGTTTTTAGTGACTATGGGTGATCTTATCTGTAATCTTTGTCTTACATGGATTTTTTGTGAGCTTTGTATCGATCTGATGAGTTAAACCCTTGTCAACCAATTTTATATGTACTTTTACATCACAGTACCAGGTAAGCTGGAGGGTTTGAGACCAGCAAACATATATATTAAATTTAGTCCTGGTATCTTTGATGAGTTTATATACATATTTAATCCCGCACCATTCTATATATGCCTGTTACAAGTAAGGTTCCTGTAATTGAGTGGTTGTGGTTTATTCCAGTTAATCTCTCAAATCATATTTTTTTAATATTATTTTATTATTTTTTGTATTTCTTTTTTAATTTAGGCATTTCTTTTTACTTTTTTTATTTTTTTTTTATTTAGGCATTTCTTTTTTACTTTTTGCATTTCTTTATTAATTTAGGCATTTCTTTTTTACTTAAGGCATTTCTTTTTTTACCTTAGGCAGTTATTATTTACTTTTGGCATTTTATTATTGACGAACTTTTCACTACATTTCTCATATACCTGTTCAGATATACCGATAGAAAGCAGTCTTTACAAGAAATACTCTATGTACATGCGTTCAAATAAGCAAGTCCTCATACTGAATTCATGATAAGATTCATCTCAAATATCTAAAGAAAACATGAACACCTGATTACAATAAACAAATTCTCATTAATATTTCTGTGTTCTTGGCTTAATTGATCTAACTTTGAACCCACGAGACAATTCGTATTTTTTAATATTTTTTGACCGCCTGTATCCATACCCTGAATCATACTTTATATTGGTACTGCATAGTGTTGTGAAATAACGGTTTTGTAAGCACAACTGTCCTATTTTGATCATCTGCTTTTTGAATAGAAACAGTAGACAGATCTTTCATTGTACCTAATTCGTTAAAAATAAATAGCTTCATTTTCGTTTATATAAAAGAGGGACGAAAGATACCAGAGGGTCAGTCAAACTCATAAATCGAAAATAAACTGACAACGCCATGGCTAAAAATGAAAAGGACAAACAAACAAACAATAGTACACATTACAAAACATAGAAAGCTAAAGAATAAACAACGCGAACCCCACAAAATGCACAAAGTCTATTGGTAAAAGTAATAAAGTAACTGAAAATAGGTGTTGATGGTAAGGTCAATAGATTTTTTTAATTTATTTTTCATTTAAGACCTGTTTTTTGTTGTTGTTGAAATTTTCAACCACGAGTTATGGTGAACATCAATATATTTAAAATATTTGAGTTTACATATCAATTAAAATTGTTGATATTGGGAAGATACAGTGAAACATATATACTTAAGTGTAGGTATAAAATATAATTTTCATCTTTCTTTAAACAAATACATTTTAAACGGCATTTTTATTCAATAGAGGAAAAGAATTTAGTGATAAAAAAAATCTAACAGTTTTCGTTTTCTGATAATTATCTTTAAAAAGTATTTTTGTGAGCCGAAATGACAGGTTTGTTTTTCAAGGAAAAAAATCAATTAAAAAATACACTTTTGGAATATATTTCAAACAAGTAAATGAAAGTCGGCTATCTCATTGATGATCAGACCACATATTTCCAATTTAAATTGTTTGTACAATATATTTACAAAGTGCAATGATGACAATACGACAACCACAGAGAAGTCTTCACAAGTAATATTCATTTGTATATCATCCATTTTGTATTAATATAGCAAATTGAATTTTGTTTGAAAAAATCTTGTGATAATCATTTCACGCCAAAGTTTCAATTGATTATATCTCAAAAACTAGGTCACGGACCTATTATTTCCTTTTAATTTTAAGGTAACCTTATTAAAATTTTATCAATATATAACCGTCTCTCAAAAATCTTGTTATTTTGAAACAGAAGAGCCACTTGGTCTCTTATGGAGAATTGTTTCATTGGAAATCAAATAGCATCTTTTAAATTCATAAAGGAGAAAATCAGACAAGAACTGGTATTCGTTCACTGAAAGGGTATATGAATCACAAGTTCTGAAACAGAAGAAACAAATATAACCAATCGAGAATTAAATTGTTAGTTGACGAGACATGACAAAAGATATACGACAATGAAACATACACTATCCGACTGAAAAAGAAACAAACAAGAAATACAGAGGTCAAAATTCGATTATCAACGACAAACATGTGTCCATTCGTTGTACAAAGCTAAACACTGATTTTAATTTCTCATAAGCTTGAATACTTTTCAGAGAACTACATTGAACACAAACACATCCCTAAAGTACAAAAATATTCAGATTTGACTTAGTACAAACAATGGTGATAGAAGTGACAACGGCAGATGAACACATGGTGGGACTGACCTATATAAAAATAAGGAGATGCGGTATGATTACCAATGAGAATACTATGAATACATGTTTTTAGTTTCGTTCTTGGTCTTGCAAACGGTTAGAAACCGTTATGAATTTGAAATTAAAAGTATTAACATCAAATAACAAACGAATATTTTAAAACGTTCCTTTAGTTTAATACGTTTAATTGTTCTTGTTTTTTTTACTTGTTTTATGTTTTGTTATCCTTTATTTCCTTTGTAAGGATTGTATATATTAGCCCATGGTTTCAAGTCCAATCCAGGAAACGTATTACATGGTTTGCGTTCTTTCCTGGAAACAAATAAGAAAGAAGTAAGACATATGTTTCATGTATTGATCTGTAAATTATAAATATGATGATTTTATATTTGATTACATATACAACTCATAATGATGTTATTATTGCTCAATATGAATACTTTAATATAACCAAAAACAGACCCATTTTTAAGCATTTAAAATTATACTTTTTATCACGTCTTTAACTACGACAATCATAAATGTAAAACACTTTTTTGTGCTTCTGAAGTTATATTGTGTTTACAAAACGTTTGTAAGTACAACAAAATACTAACCGAGCGTACGAAAAAAATCGAAGTTTAGTTTACGATCATTATACTATTTATATCACTTTTAAAAGTGGAAAGGAAAATACTAAAGCATATTCAAACTCCGAAGTTAATGACAAACTGACATGCACATTGCAAAATATTGAAAAAAAGCAACTTAGGCCAAATATGGTATGGCTGGATTACGTTAACTATAGTTTTCTAAGAATCATCTACTAAGAAGACATAAAAATTGATCCCAAAAGATATCAAAATAAAACAACACCATTAAATAACCCCAGAAAACTTTAGTATTATAAGTTGTCTAATCAGGAATAAATTATTATTCACACAAGTCTTACCCTGCTAATGGAGTATCAAATGCACTCTCGGGCATTGTATTAACGTCAATAGTTCTACAGTACAGTGCCGATAAGGTCTGCTTCTTAATCTGCTGTAATTTGGCTGAAACATAAATCTCTGTTTGTATTCGTAGTTATATTTGCGCACGCGTGCAATACAAAAAAGTCATAACCGTTGAAAGTTTGTTTTGAAAAATACAGATTCAAAAGTAAATTTGGCTAACTACCAAAAAGTTTTAGTAACGACTTTGATGCACATTTAGTTCTAAACAAGGAGTGTATTGACTTTAAGAGGACATGCAGAAATAGCATAATGTACACTGTGACGTTTTTTTTTAGAGCAGGAGCATAACGCATACATGTATAAATTTTTTTTCATCACCGTTACCTCTTACCTCTTTTTCTCTTTACACGATTGTTGCTACCACTTGCTGATGAGATTTATTCATGTTATTTTGATCTTAAGATCATCAAAAAAGTTTAAACAAAAAACTAGTAGGTCATATTCAGTCTTTTAGACTGATTTATACTGTGCGTATCGCGGTGTGTATCTTTATTCTGCATTAGCTAGAGATATAGGGTGAGGGATGAGATCTCACAAAACATGTTTAACCCCTCCGTATTTTTGCACCTGTCCCATGTCAGGAGCCGCTGGCCTTTGTTAGCCTTGTACTTTTTTAAATTTTAGTTCATTTATATGTTTTGGAGTTTAGTATGACGTCCATTTCCACAGAACTAGTGCAAAGTTTTTTAGAGGACAGCTGAGGCCCAACTCTTGGTGGGGGAATTTTCTTGATGCGTTGAACACAATTGGAGGCCTTCGGCTGTTACCTTTTCATTGGCCGAATTGTTTTCTCTTTTACATATTCCCTATTTCCATTCTCAATTTTATATCATCAGATTATCAGCATGAATTACAGAAAATTCAGTACTCTTCTGACAATTTGCTCGCAGACTATTTAGATTATTTAGTTTGATTTTAATTTTTACAGCCTAACAACAGTAAAAATTTTAGAAGCTAAAGCACTATGGGTCATCTCATTGTTCGTAAAACAATATGAAAATAGCGTTATATCTTTGGTTATTATATCTTTGGTTGAATTTGCAGTGTTTAGAACGTTTTGTACCAATCACAACGTGTTTGTGTACGCTGTTGTATATTTTACCCAGAATGCGTTAGATTCTAGAACGGTTACAATTACTGAACAGTCAGAACAATCATCAACAATTAAAAATGAACATTGATTGTTACAAAAGTATCAAATTAAGAATATATACAATTTGATGTTTACCCACCTGCCGAGAATCTTGTTGGATAGAAATTATTTTCGTAAAAAAATCTATCGCCGGTTTTGAACAACATGAACTGGAATCCAATCAAACACCTGAATGTCGGACCTACTAGCGCCCCTGGTGCTATTTTCTCTGTCAGACCTCCAGCAAACAAATCAATATCATCTGGACTCCTATAAATAAAAAATGTAGATTATGACTAATTAATCAGCGAATCTCCATGAAACCAAATAATATCTAGAACTACACAAAATACATTAATTTAGTAAAAATTTATTTCCTTACAACATGTGAAAAAATGAGAATATCTTAATATTTTCACAAATATATGTCCAAATTGGAGGACTGGCGTTCTTTTAACTAAAAAATAATTATTACCTGTAAACGGATTTCAAAGCTTTTGCTGACAAAGAGTCATGATCGGTCAATCCATTATAATTTGTTCCAAAATGGTGAGCGGCATGTAGTCCACAGAACTTTCGCCACCTATTGTATGCGGGTATTCCATGGTCCCTACCTCGCTGAATGTTCAGTGCAGAAAGATCAAAACCGTTCTTCGGCATTGTTTGGAAAAGTCTATTTCTCACAGCTGGTGTTAAAAACCGGTCTGATTTACTTTTGAATTGTGTTGTCATCCATCTTGAAATTGCGTCTGGACCAAACTTATCATCAAAATTCCTTATTAAACGTGTTCTGAAAAAATGATCTTCCATTGGTTCCTTGTCACGTGGAGTAAAATCCTCATTGAATGATTCAACTAAGGATCCCACAAGAGAATGTCCGAATCGATAGGCTGCAGCTCCAAATGAATTCCGAGTAGCAGCATTAACAGAGGGATTATACTGTGTATTGAACCCACTTGGAGTACTCCGAAGTCCAAACATGTCCATTCCTTGATCTCCAAGTATAACTGGCAAATACTCAGTATATATAATATGTTGATATATTCCTGTGAGGATCTTCTTCGCCTCTTGATACAGTTGTTCTCCGTCTGAATATCCTAATGACCTCAATCTTTCTACAATATTGTTATGTTCGCGTAGGAATATGATATGGATGACAGTTAACATAGGGACTTCAGCGGGTCTGTTATCTCCTACAAGAAAAATATGTCTTATGAAAATAGAAGCTAGTTCTCTTCCTTGGAACATACGTTGTACGCAGGTATCCGAATCACCCTTATTGATTCAACAAAACATATAAAGGACAGAGATCCAGTGTAAATATAAAAAAATATAAAACAACAATTATGTGTTCATAACGCATGAGCCTACTAAGTAGTCGTTGTTGTTGTTGTTAATGTTTGCCATAACGCTTTTATTTTATTTTTTCCAGTAGTTTGCCTTAAAACGGACTCATTGTGTTTACCCGAGGACAGGTTTGTTACAAATGCCGTGATCCAAACTTCATCTTCTTCCCTCGAATGTGACATCACGCCATTTCTATTTGTATGAGCAAAACGACATGTGCTTGCTCTTTTACATATAACCTGCGGCCTGGTAGGGCTGGAATATCCATTTGTTATCTTCCACCTCTTCTTCACTGTATGTATAGAAGATTTTCGCTACTTGCGCAAGTAGAAAAAAGTGCGAATATAGAGAGTCGGGAATAAAACTTTCATAACGTTAATGTATTTGAAAAATGCAAAATTATTTCGCTGCGAAGCGGGATAAAAAGGACTAGATTCGAAATGAATATCATCCATGTTTTACAGTATACAGGCTCTTCCATTTCTAAATTCTAGAATTTGTTAGGTTGTATAGGATACTAAAATAGTGAGAATCGTAAATTGTTGTCTCTATAATTATAGAGTATCCATTCTGGGGTCTTCAAGAGTTACTGGTTTCGGTTGAAGACATTCTCTTGTGGCTTTTCTACACATACTATATTGTTACATGAACTTGAAGTCTTGTGTGATTAATCGGTCTATTGTCTATTGTTGAAGATCTTATGGTCCGAGAACACAATTAATTCGTAGTGCATTTCTTTTAGAACATAAATGAAAATAAAAAAAATCCCACCTGCGCTTTCCCAATGAAACTTTTACAGTGTGTTGTACTACTTTTGGGACAAATTATATCAAAATTATAGAAAACTTCATCGCCTCTAACTCAAAATATGGACAATTTTGTGTTTAGGGTGTCTTGAAATCTTTTGACAGCTTCCGAAGTGCTAATTTTTAACCTTTTTCAGCTGGACCAAATCACTACTTTCCTGTAAAATTCTGGACCCAAATTTTTTTACAGTGTAATTTCACCCCCTACTTACAATTTGAGGCATTAAACTCGGAGAAATAAATTTGGAAGGGGTATAAAAAATTATTGGCAAGTAACCCACTGTTAACACTAGGGACTATATTCGTGAACAACGAAAATCAAGGGACGACAATTGTGGTCTCGGACCTAATAGGATAGAAAGAGTTGACAAATCTTAAAAAAACTTGGTATGACCAAAGCTTAATAAATTATAACACTGCTTGCAAAGTTTCATAACAATAGGATATATATTATAGACACTATGTTAAATTCTATACTCATCTTTGCGTGTTAAATTTTGACGTTAAAATTGAAAAATTTCAACTATCAACATTTTGGGCTTTGAAAATTAAAATGTTGCAAAAAAATACTTTTCAAATGCCCTAATATATCATTTATTATGTACTAAAAGCAATAGAGTACTCATTTGATTTATCAGACTTAGCATAATTATTCAAAAGTCAAATTTATATCAGCCTGGGCCTAAAAATTGAGGTTTTTCAATGAAAGGGGGCCTTACATGAAGATGTAATATATTCCAGCAATTTTAAATTTGTGAAGCTTTTTGGTTATAAATAATCCTTACATATGTATTGAATGTACTTTAAATAGAAAGAAAAGTTACAAATAGCATATCATATTACTTTAAAAGGGTCTTAAGCCAAGCAAGACTGGAAAAAAATAAGGGTCAATTTAAGCCGTGCCACATTTTTATATTAAAAAATGCATATTGAGGCTATAAGAAATAAAAAAATTGTGTCCTTTTTATCATTTCTATACTCATGTGACATGATACAACAAATCTGAGCACAAAAAGGCTCTTGCAATTAACTTTTCTTACAGACAGTATGGTCTGATACAAAGATTTTTGCCTTTTTAATAAAAACTTGAATGCAATTTTAGTCTCAACAGGCTTATATTTAAACCACTTGCTATCCTACAGAAGAAAAGAAAGATATTATGTGAAATGGAACAGGTACATTAGACATTGTAAAGTGCTTTTGATACAAATTTAGTGAGGTCTTTATTGTAGACTTCAAATTTTATATACCAAGAACCCCACTTTTGACTTCATCCAAACAGGGTGTTAGACAAGGGTCATTTATACAACACATTTTGTACATATTATCTGAAATAACCTTCTTTTCTGTAGATTCTGAGTTCATAAACAAGTAAAAGTACTAGATGAAGGCACATAAACACAAGTATTCACACATGAAAACCTGTCAGATAGAAAGTCAGGATGCCATGAATGCATCGCCTCTAACTCAAAATATGGACAATTTTGTGTTTAGGGTGTCTTGAAATCTTTTGACAGCTTCCGAAGTGCTAATTTTTAACCTTTTTCAGCTGGACCAAATCACTACTTTCCTGTAAAATTCTGGACCCAAATTTTTTTACAGTGTAATTTCACCCCCTACTTACAATTTGAGGCATTAAACTCGGAGAAATAAATTTGGAAGGGGTATAAAAATTATTGGCAAGTAACCCACTGTTAACACTAGGGACTATATTCGTGAACAACGAAAATCAAGGGACGACAATTGTGGTCTCGGACCTAATAGGATAGAAAGAGTTGACAAATCTTAAAAAAACTTGGTATGACCAAACTTAATAAATTATAACACTGCTTGCAAAGTTTCATAACAATAGGATATATATTATAGACACTATGTTAAATTCTATACTCATCTTTGCGTGTTAAATTTTGACGTTAAAATTGAAAAATTTCAACTATCAACATTTTGGGCTTTGAAAATTAAAATGTTGCAAAAAAATACTTTTCAAATGCCCTAATATATCATTTATTATGTACTAAAAGCAATAGAGTACTCATTTGATTTATCAGACTTAGCATAATTATTCAAAAGTCAAATTTATATCAGCCTGGGCCTAAAAATTGAGGTTTTTCAATGAAAGGGGGCCTTACATGAAGATGTAATATATTCCAGCAATTTTAAATTTGTGAAGCTTTTTGGTTATAAATAATCCTTACATATGTATTGAATGTACTTTAAATAGAAAGAAAAGTTACAAATAGCATATCATATTACTTTAAAAGGGTCTTAAGCCAAGCAAGACTGGAAAAAAATAAGGGTCAATTTAAGCCGTGCCACATTTTTATATTAAAAAATGCATATTGAGGCTATAAGAAATAAAAAAATTGTGTCCTTTTTATCATTTCTATACTCATGTGACATGATACAACAAATCTGAGCACAAAAAGGCTCTTGCAATTAACTTTTCTTACAGACAGTATGGTCTGATACAAAGATTTTTGCCTTTTTAATAAAAACTTGAATGCAATTTTTAGTCTCAACAGGCTTATATTTAAACCACTTGCTATCCTACAGAGAAAAGAAAGATATTATGTGAAATGGAACAGGTACATTAGACATTGTAAAGTGCTTTTGATACAAATTTAGTGAGGTCTTTATTGTAGACTTCAAATTTTATATACCAAGAACCCCACTTTTGACTTCATCCAAACAGGGTGTTAGACAAGGGTCATTTATACAACACATTTTGTACATATTATCTGAAATAACCTTCTTTTCTGTAGATTCTGAGTTCATAAACAAGTAAAAGTACTAGATGAAGGCACATAAACACAAGTATTCACACATGAAAACCTGTCAGATAGAAAGTCAGGATGCCATGAATGCATCAATATTGAAAAAGCCTTGAAATGCCTATTTTGACCATAAAATGCCAAAATTGGTCATTTTTGCAGAAATTCTATAAAATAAAAGTTTAAATCCTTTAGTTTCATGCTATTTGACAAAGTGACACCACCAAATCATTTAGGGAAGTTGCCAAAGTTCAGATTCTATATTTACAGACTTCACCTCTTAGGTCCGAGAACACAATTAATTCGTAGTGCATTTCTTTTAGAACATAAATGAAAATAAAAAAAATCCCACCTGCGCTTTCCCAATGAAACTTTTACAGTGTGTTGTACTACTTTTGGGACAAATTATATCAAAATTATAGAAAACTTCATCGCCTCTAACTCAAAATATGGACAATTTTGTGTTTAGGGTGTCTTGAAATCTTTTGACAGCTTCCGAAGTGCTAATTTTTAACCTTTTTCAGCTGGACCAAATCACTACTTTCCTGTAAAATTCTGGACCCAAATTTTTTTACAGTGTAATTTCACCCCCTACTTACAATTTGAGGCATTAACTCGGAGAAATAAATTTGGAAGGGGTATAAAAATTATTGGCAAGTAACCCACTGTTAACACTAGGGACTATATTCGTGAACAACGAAAATCAAGGGACGACAATTGTGGTCTCGGACCTAATAGGATAGAAAGAGTTGACAAATCTTAAAAAAACTTGGTATGACAAAGCTTAATAAATTATAACACTGCTTGCAAGTTTCATAACAATAGGATATATATTATAGACACTATGTTAAATTCTATACTCATCTTTGCGTGTTAAATTTTGACGTTAAAATTGAAAAATTTCAACTATCAACATTTTGGGCTTTGAAAATTAAAATGTTGCAAAAAAATACTTTTCAAATGCCCTAATATATCATTTATTATGTACTAAAAGCAATAGAGTACTCATTTGATTTATCAGACTTAGCATAATTATTCAAAAGTCAAATTTATATCAGCCTGGGCCTAAAAATTGAGGTTTTTCAATGAAAGGGGGCCTTACATGAAGATGTAATATATTCCAGCAATTTTAAATTTGTGAAGCTTTTTGGTTATAAATAATCCTTACATATGTATTGAATGTACTTTAAATAGAAAGAAAAGTTACAAATAGCATATCATATTACTTTAAAAGGGTCTTAAGCCAAGCAAGACTGGAAAAAAATAAGGTCAATTTAAGCCGTGCCACATTTTTATATTAAAAAATGCATATTGAGGCTATAAGAAATAAAAAAATTGTGTCCTTTTTATCATTTCTATACTCATGTGACATGATACAACAAATCTGAGCACAAAAAGGCTCTTGCAATTAACTTTCTTACAGACAGTATGGTCTGATACAAAGATTTTTGCCTTTTTAATAAAAACTTGAATGCAATTTTAGTCTCAACAGGCTTATATTTAAACCACTTGCTATCCTACAGAAGAAAAGAAAGATATTATGTGAAATGGAACAGGTACATTAGACATTGTAAAGTGCTTTTGATACAAATTTAGTGAGGTCTTTATTGTAGACTTCAAATTTTATATACCAAGAACCCCACTTTTGACTTCATCCAAACAGGGTGTTAGACAAGGGTCATTTATACAACACATTTTGTACATATTATCTGAAATAACCTTCTTTTCTGTAGATTCTGAGTTCATAAACAAGTAAAAGTACTAGATGAAGGCACATAAACACAAGTATTCACACATGAAAACCTGTCAGATAGAAAGTCAGGATGCCATGAATGCATCAATATTGAAAAAGCCTTGAAATGCCTATTTTGACCATAAAATGCCAAAATTGGTCATTTTTGCAGAAATTACATATAAAAATATAATAAGTTTTAATTCCTTTAGTTTCATTGCTATTTGACAAATGACACCACCAATCATTTAGGGAATGTTTGCCAAAGTTCAAGATTTCAAATATTTAACAAGACTTCAACCTCTTAGGATTAAAGAGATGACAAATCTTATAAAAACCTTGGTATTGTGACCAAACGCTTATAAAATTATAAACATTTGCTTGCAAAGTTTCATTAACAATAGGATATATATTATAGACACTATGTTAAATTCTATACTCATCTTTGCGTGTTAAATTTTGACGTTAAAATTGAAAAATTTCAACTATCAACATTTTGGGCTTTGAAAATTAAAATGTTGCAAAAAAATACTTTTCAAATGCCCTAATATATCATTTATTATGTACTAAAAGCAATAGAGTACTCATTTGATTTATCAGACTTAGCATAATTATTCAAAAGTCAAATTTATATCAGCCTGGGCCTAAAAATTGAGGTTTTTCAATGAAAGGGGGCCTTACATGAAGATGTAATATATTCCAGCAATTTTAAATTTGTGAAGCTTTTTGGTTATAAATAATCCTTACATATGTATTGAATGTACTTTAAATAGAAAGAAAAGTTACAAATAGCATATCATATTACTTTAAAAGGGTCTTAAGCCAAGCAAGACTGGAAAAAAATAAGGGTCAATTTAAGCCGTGCCACATTTTTATATTAAAAAATGCATATTGAGGCTATAAGAAATAAAAAAATTGTGTCCTTTTTATCATTTCTATACTCATGTGACATGATACAACAAATCTGAGCACAAAAAGGCTCTTGCAATTAACTTTTCTTACAGACAGTATGGTCTGATACAAAGATTTTTGCCTTTTTAATAAAAACTTGAATGCAATTTTAGTCTCAACAGGCTTATATTTAAACCACTTGCTATCCTACAGAAGAAAAGAAAGATATTATGTGAAATGGAACAGGTACATTAGACATTGTAAAGTGCTTTTGATACAAATTTAGTGAGGTCTTTATTGTAGACTTCAAATTTTATATACCAAGAACCCCACTTTTGACTTCATCCAAACAGGGTGTTAGACAAGGGTCATTTATACAACACATTTTGTACATATTATCTGAAATAACCTTCTTTTCTGTAGATTCTGAGTTCATAAACAAGTAAAAGTACTAGATGAAGGCACATAAACACAAGTATTCACACATGAAAACCTGTCAGATAGAAAGTCAGGATGCCATGAATGCATCAATATTGAAAAAGCCTTGAAATGCCTATTTTGACCATAAAATGCCAAAATTGGTCATTTTTGCAGAAATTCTATAAAATAAAAGTTTAAATCCTTTAGTTTCATGCTATTTGACAAAGTGACACCACCAAATCATTTAGGGAAGTTGCCAAAGTTCAGATTCTATATTTACAGACTTCACCTCTTAGGTCGAGAACACAATTAATTATGTGCATTTCTTTTAGAACATAAATGAAAATAAAAAAATCCACTGCCTTTCCAATGAAACTTTTATACTAGGTGTTTGTACTACTTTTGGACAAATTATATCAAAATTATAGAAAACTTCATCGCCTCTAACTCAAAATATGGACAATTTTGTGTTTAGGGTGTCTTGAAATCTTTTGACAGCTTCCGAAGTGCTAATTTTTAACCTTTTTCAGCTGGACCAAATCACTACTTTCCTGTAAAATTCTGGACCCAAATTTTTTTACAGTGTAATTTCACCCCCTACTTACAATTTGAGGCATTAAACTCGGAGAAATAAATTTGGAAGGGGTATAAAAATTATTGGCAAGTAACCCACTGTTAACACTAGGGACTATATTCGTGAACAACGAAAATCAAGGGACGACAATTGTGGTCTCGGACCTAATAGGATAGAAAGAGTTGACAAATCTTAAAAAAACTTGGTATGACCAAAGCTTAATAAATTATAACACTGCTTGCAAAGTTTCATAACAATAGGATATATATTATAGACACTATGTTAAATTCTATACTCATCTTTGCGTGTTAAATTTTGACGTTAAAATTGAAAAAATTTCAACTATCAACATTTTGGGCTTTGAAAATTAAAATGTTGCAAAAAAATACTTTTCAAATGCCCTAATATATCATTTATTATGTACTAAAAGCAATAGAGTACTCATTTGATTTATCAGACTTAGCATAATTATTCAAAAGTCAAATTTATATCAGCCTGGGCCTAAAAATTGAGGTTTTTCAATGAAAGGGGGCCTTACATGAAGATGTAATATATTCCAGCAATTTTAAATTTGTGAAGCTTTTTGGTTATAAATAATCCTTACATATGTATTGAATGTACTTTAAATAGAAAGAAAAGTTACAAATAGCATATCATATTACTTTAAAAGGGTCTTAAGCCAAGCAAGACTGGAAAAAAATAAGGGTCAATTTAAGCCGTGCCACATTTTTATATTAAAAAATGCATATTGAGGCTATAAGAAATAAAAAAATTGTGTCCTTTTTATCATTTCTATACTCATGTGACATGATACAACAAATCTGAGCACAAAAAGGCTCTTGCAATTAACTTTTCTTACAGACAGTATGGTCTGATACAAAGATTTTTGCCTTTTTAATAAAAACTTGAATGCAATTTTAGTCTCAACAGGCTTATATTTAAACCACTTGCTATCCTACAGAAGAAAAGAAAGATATTATGTGAAATGGAACAGGTACATTAGACATTGTAAAGTGCTTTTGATACAAATTTAGTGAGGTCTTTATTGTAGACTTCAAATTTTATATACCAAGAACCCCACTTTTGACTTCATCCAAACAGGGTGTTAGACAAGGGTCATTTATACAACACATTTTGTACATATTATCTGAAATAACCTTCTTTTCTGTAGATTCTGAGTTCATAAACAAGTAAAAGTACTAGATGAAGGCACATAAACACAAGTATTCACACATGAAAAACCTGTCAGATAGAAAGTCAGGATGCCATGAATGCATCAATATTGAAAAAGCCTTGAAATGCCTATTTTGACCATAAAATGCCAAAATTGGTCATTTTTGCAGAAATTCTATAAAATAAAAGTTTAAATCCTTTAGTTTCATGCTATTTGACAAAGTGACACCACCAAATCATTTAGGGAAGTTGCCAAAGTTCAGATTCTATATTTACAGACTTCACCTCTTAGGTCCGAGAACACAATTAATTCGTAGTGCATTTCTTTTAGAACATAAATGAAAATAAAAAAAATCCCACCTGCGCTTTCCCAATGAAACTTTTACAGTGTGTTGTACTACTTTTGGGACAAATTATATCAAAATTATAGAAAACTTCATCGCCTCTAACTCAAAATATGGACAATTTTGTGTTTAGGGTGTCTTGAAATCTTTTGACAGCTTCGAAGTGCTAATTTTTAACCTTTTTCAGCTGGACCAAATCACTACTTTCCTGTAAAATTCTGGACCCAAATTTTTTACAGTGTAATTTCACCCCTACTTACAATTTGAGGCATTAAACTCGGAGAAATAAATTTGGAAGGGGTATAAAAATTATTGGCAAGTAACCCACTGTTAACACTAGGGACTATATTCGTGAACAACGAAAATCAAGGGACGACAATTGTGGTCTCGGACCTAATAGGATAGAAAGAGTTGACAAATCTTAAAAAAACTTGGTATGACCAAAGCTTAATAAATTATAACACTGCTTGCAAGTTTCATAACAATAGGATATATATTATAGACACTATGTTAAATTCTATACTCATCTTTGCGTGTTAAATTTTGACGTTAAAATTGAAAAATTTAACTATCAACATTTTGGGCTTTGAAAATTAAAATGTTGCAAAAAAATACTTTTCAAATGCCCTAATATATCATTTATTATGTACTAAAAGCAATAGAGTACTCATTTGATTTATCAGACTTAGCATAATTATTCAAAAGTCAAATTTATATCAGCCTGGGCCTAAAATTGAGGTTTTTCAATGAAAGGGGGCCTTACATGAAGATGTAATATATTCCAGCAATTTTAAATTTGTGAAGCTTTTTGGTTATAAATAATCCTTACATATGTATTGAATGTACTTTAAATAGAAAGAAAAGTTACAAATAGCATATCATATTACTTTAAAAGGGTCTTAAGCCAAGCAAGACTGGAAAAAAATAAGGGTCAATTTAAGCCGTGCCACATTTTTATATTAAAAAATGCATATTGAGGCTATAAGAAATAAAAAAATTGTGTCCTTTTTATCATTTCTATACTCATGTGACATGATACAACAAATCTGAGCACAAAAAGGCTCTTGCAATTAACTTTTCTTACAGACAGTATGGTCTGATACAAAGATTTTTGCCTTTTTAATAAAAACTTGAATGCAATTTTAGTCTCAACAGGCTTATATTTAAACCACTTGCTATCCTACAGAAGAAAAGAAAGATATTATGTGAAATGGAACAGGTACATTAGACATTGTAAAGTGCTTTTGATACAAATTTAGTGAGGTCTTTATTGTAGACTTCAAATTTTATATACCAAGAACCCCACTTTTGACTTCATCCAAACAGGGTGTTAGACAAGGGTCATTTATACAACACATTTTGTACATATTATCTGAAATAACCTTCTTTTCTGTAGATTCTGAGTTCATAAACAAGTAAAAGTACTAGATGAAGGCACATAAACACAAGTATTCACACATGAAAACCTGTCAGATAGAAATAGGTATCACGGCGATGCCATTTGAATATGCAAATTTTCAATATTAATTAAATTTGCCTTTGAAATGCCCTATTTTGACCATATAAATAGCCGAAAAATTAATGGTCATTTCTTTTAGCAAGAAATATCATAAAAATAATATATTTGTTTAAATCATTTAGTTTCATGCTATATTGGACAAGTAGTGGACACCACCTCAAAATTCAATTTAGGGAAATGTTGCCAAAGTTTCAGATTCTATTAATTTACAACGGAATTAACTCTCTTACGTGACAACGAATCAGGACACAATTGTGTCGTCGGACCTAATAGGATAAAAGGTTGAAATCTAAAAAACTTGGTATGACCAAAGCTTAATAAATTATAACACTGCTTGCAAAGTTTCATAACAATAGGATATATATTATAGACACTATGTTAAATTCTATACTCATCTTTGCGTGTTAAATTTTGACGTTAAAATTGAAAAATTTCAACTATCAACATTTTGGGCTTTGAAAATTAAAATGTTGCAAAAAAATACTTTTCAAATGCCCTAATATATCATTTATTATGTACTAAAAGCAATAGAGTACTCATTTGATTTATCAGACTTAGCATAATTATTCAAAAGTCAAATTTATATCAGCCTGGGCCTAAAAATTGAGGTTTTTCAATGAAAGGGGGCCTTACATGAAGATGTAATATATTCCAGCAATTTTAAATTTGTGAAGCTTTTTGGTTATAAATAATCCTTACATATGTATTGAATGTACTTTAAATAGAAAGAAAAGTTACAAATAGCATATCATATTACTTTAAAAGGGTCTTAAGCCAAGCAAGACTGGAAAAAAATAAGGGTCAATTTAAGCCGTGCCACATTTTTATATTAAAAAATGCATATTGAGGCTATAAGAAATAAAAAAATTGTGTCCTTTTTATCATTTCTATACTCATGTGACATGATACAACAAATCTGAGCACAAAAAGGCTCTTGCAATTAACTTTTCTTACAGACAGTATGGTCTGATACAAAGATTTTTGCCTTTTTAATAAAAACTTGAATGCAATTTTAGTCTCAACAGGCTTATATTTAAACCACTTGCTATCCTACAGAAGAAAAGAAAGATATTATGTGAAATGGAACAGGTACATTAGACATTGTAAAGTGCTTTTGATACAAATTTAGTGAGGTCTTTATTGTAGACTTCAAATTTTATATACCAAGAACCCCACTTTTGACTTCATCCAAACAGGGTGTTAGACAAGGGTCATTTATACAACACATTTTGTACATATTATCTGAAATAACCTTCTTTTCTGTAGATTCTGAGTTCATAAACAAGTAAAAGTACTAGATGAAGGCACATAAACACAAGTATTCACACATGAAAACCTGTCAGATAGAAAGTCAGGATGCCATGAATGCATCAATATTGAAAAAGCCTTGAAATGCCTATTTTGACCATAAAATGCCAAAATTGGTCATTTTTGCAGAAATTCTATAAAATAAAAGTTTAAATCCTTTAGTTTCATGCTATTTGACAAAGTGACACCACCAAATCATTTAGGGAAGTTGCCAAAGTTCAGATTCTATATTTACAGACTTCACCTCTTAGGTCCGAGAACACAATTAATTCGTAGTGCATTTCTTTTAGAACATAAATGAAAATAAAAAAAATCCCACCTGCGCTTTCCCAATGAAACTTTTACAGTGTGTTGTACTACTTTTGGGACAAATTATATCAAAATTATAGAAAACTTCATCGCCTCTAACTCAAAATATGGACAATTTTGTGTTTAGGGTGTCTTGAAATCTTTTGACAGCTTCCGAAGTGCTAATTTTTAACCTTTTTCAGCTGGACCAAATCACTACTTTCTGTTAAAATTCTGGACCCAAATTTTTTTACAGTGTAATTTCACCCCCTACTTACAATTTGAGGCATTAAACTCGGAGAAATAAATTTGGAAGGGGTATAAAAATTATTGGCAAGTAACCCACTGTTAACACTAGGGACTATATTCGTGAACAACGAAAATCAAGGGACGACAATTGTGGTCTCGGACCTAATAGGATAGAAAGAGTTGACAAATCTTAAAAAAACTTGGTATGACCAAAGCTTAATAAATTATAACACTGCTTGCAAAGTTTCATAACAATAGGATATATATTATAGACACTATGTTAAATTCTATACTCATCTTTGCGTGTTAAATTTTGACGTTAAAATTGAAAAATTTCAACTATCAACATTTTGGGCTTTGAAAATTAAAATGTTGCAAAAAAATACTTTTCAAATGCCCTAATATATCATTTATTATGTACTAAAAGCAATAGAGTACTCATTTGATTTATCAGACTTAGCATAATTATTCAAAAGTCAAATTT